>OX439485.1:85921646-86521646 GCA_949320155.1 Melangyna quadrimaculata | reverse complement strand
ATCTAGCAAAAACGTTTAGCTGCCAGCACGTAGTGGCAGCGGACCGAAAAAAAATATAATCAAAGCATATATGTGCACAACATATCCATCATCTAGGACTCTCTGATTACAGACTTCTATATGAAATAAGCAAAGAAAAATTGATTGTCCTTGTTCTTGCCTTGCTGTAAAAAGATTGGCCGCTCCGCTTGACCACATTCTGTTTAACCTGCACTTATTCAGGGGAAAGTGGCAGCCAAACCCCAGACAGACCCCGCTGAAAATGCGTTTTGTGGGCGTTTTTAGATAATCACAAATTATGAAATGTTTGTTTTTTTTTTAACCAATTATTTTGTGGTTTGAGAAAAAATGCACTTTTCCTAAAGTTGTATTTTCAAAGAGCCTTCTGCCTACAAAGGCTGTGCCCGACCGCGTCATATTTGCTTCACAGATATATTTTAAGTTATTAAACCAATTTGTTAAGCTTTTCAAGATGCATCGGAAAAATGCACTTTTTCTAAGTTTGGAAACTTTAAAACAAATTAATTTTTGTTCTTAATAGTCTGTACAAAATATGACGCTTCACCGTCTTGACGGATAATTACTTAAAATAAATACTGGGCATACCAATGTAGGTATATAATGTATGCACTGTACATATATGCATGTACATAAATATTTACATAATAAATATATATATGTATGTACATAATATTTATAAAAGCATAATGTACATTATTTTTCCTAAAAGTTGATTTTTATGATGCATTATGATGCACATTTCCCAAAAAGCCCAAATGATATACAAAATATGACTTCACAGCGTTTACAAGCAGAAGGACATTTAAAACGTCTTTAACGCGCGTACATAAGAATACAAAAATGTTTTAGGTTTATACAAAGCAATATAAAACAATAAAATAAAACAAACGGACTTTGTACCTATTTTTAGAAAAACAACGCCCATAAACTATACAAAATGTGCAATGTTTATTGCAACGATTCAAATAAATTGCTCTGATTTAAGTATTACTGCCACTAGACCCTCGGTTCCCAAACTGTGTTTCGCGGAACCCTTGGGTTCCGCGGAGGAGTTTTCAGGGTTCCGCGATTTACTCGCAGAACAAACGGTCAAAATAAAAAATATTTTGTTTTAAATTACCGTGAAACCGGATGACTTTGAACCATTTTCAATTTAAAATATGAATAACTTTTACATAGATTTTTTTACAGAGTAAATATTGTTTTGCACAAGTGTCGTACATTTTATACAAATCACTTGGCTAATAAAATTATTAAAAATCAAAAATTGGGTTCCCAAAGTTACTCTGCAGTTTTGGGTGACTTTGGCCGGGTAAACGTTTTCCTTATTATCTCATTGACTAGAATCAATCAATGATCACCTACCAATATTGATCTCAGAGACATTTTCGTATAGGTACTTAAGATTTTTTGTTTTCTTTTTAGGAATTCATTTCTATTTTGTTTTCGTTTTTTAAATACAAGAACTGTTAATTTAAGTTTTCATATATGACTGGAACAATATAAGGAGGATCAGTGGATCAGTCTTTCTCTGCTCTTTTGCAGCCTTATAGGAGACTTGTACGTGTAATCTTAGTACGTCTTTTTATGACAAGTTTTCAAATAATGTTGATGCGTTTTTTTCATAATTTGTCGTAGCCAAAGTCACTAAACCTGCACATAACTTCCACATAACTGTGTAAAAAATCTTTGGCTGTAGTATTTCCACAACATATTGACACCTTTCAATTCTTGACCAGTGTCCCACCTTACAATTGTCCAACGAATTGTTGGTTTGTAAATCGTGTACGGAGAAAAGAGAAAGAACCCGAATGATCAACAACCAACTTGTGTGCGGCTAGTAAAAATGCTAGTTGTCTCAATATGCAATTTATAAAGACAAAACCTTACATTGGATAGGCATGATCAGGTGACCTCGGTGGCGCAATGCGTAGTGCATAGGCCTCATAGGTAGCTGGTCTAGGTTCGATTCCAATTGACGGCACTAATTTATAAATAAAAATTGAACATAAAGACTAAGCACCACTGAAAGGAATCTGATGATTGGTGTGGCAGCCATGAAATTGCAATAATTCCAGCCAAATATAATGGTGGTAGCCCACTCAAGTGGTTGTTGAACATTTAAACATTCATAAATAAATTTTTATTTCTGTTTTAATCTAACCATACACCCCGCAATTATTATACTTATATCTCAAAATATTTTTCTTTCTAAACATCTTACCACACATCTTTAATGAAGTGTGCTCCCACCTTTTTGTTTCTGGTCTCTTCTGTCAAATTTGGTGTCAATCAGTTCAATAATATAAATGTCTCTTTCTATCGTGAGCTAATAAAACAAACTGTAAGAGAAAACAAAGCATGTAGCGGAAAACCGGTTCAAAATAATCACGTATGTAAACATTTTTCAGAAAGAAGCTGAATCTACGCTGCTCTTTGGAAAAATTATTATTATAAATTAATCATAAAAGTGTAAAAGTTTGTTTTATTTTGCATTTATTTTAAATTTTTTGAAGCTTCCCTCTATTTATCTTAACTATTATTATAAACTGCAATAATCCCTAAAAAAAGTTAAATAAAATCATTAAACCAATATCTTATTTTTCTTTTTTGAGGCTACCATAGGGATTTATTTTGTTTTCATCAGTGATGATAACTGGCTGTACCAGCTGTGTTCGACCATACTGCACATTCGGTGAAGAAAATATATTAGCGAACTCATGAAGAAGGCTTCCAGCAACACTTAGCTGATTTTGACTTAGATTGGATGGCTTGAGAATTTTGGCTTTCATGGAGCTGAATTTTCCGGGGTCCATAGGTTCTTCTGCGTTCATTTCTGTGATTTTAGCACAGATTTACATTTTCCAATTATTTCTCCTTTCTTGACTTTGACCTCGTACGGTTTGATGTTCAGAATCCGTACGGGTACCATGTTGTTCATTGGTTCCACAAGAGTCTTCCTTTAGATGATGTTTTGGGAAGATTGCTCAGACTCTGGCTCCACCATGAGGTATCGATGGCTACCTAGATCGCCCTCTATTTTCGTCGAAACAAACACTTCTAAAGAGGGAGGCAAGCACATGTCTTCTTTGATGACGGTTCCTATAATTGTTGAGTTTTCGTTGCCATTTTGGCACTTCAGCACCTGCTTACCGATATCCAGAATTACTCCGTGCTCCCTCATAAAGTCGATTCCAATTATGCACTCATCACATATGTCTGCTACCAAAAATAGGTGCGAAAACTCTAGTTCTGCCAAACAGATCTTCAGACGAACTTCTCCATATACTCTTGCCGCCTCACCTGTCGCAGTTTTCAGACGGTAGCTATTGGTGTTATGTAGCCATGTCATCTTGACCAAGTCTTTTCTTAAAATGGAGGCTGTAGCACCGGTGTCAATTGTAGCCACGTGTTTCTTGCCATTTAATGTTGCGTTCACTGTCTTGTGATTGAGGTGCTGGGCCCATCGATACCAGGGCGAGCAGGAGCGATGATGTTATTTTTTACCTGTTGGCGTGTATTATTCTTGTTTCCACAATGTTAACGGGCCAGCAGCGAGCAGGTACTTCTCGCTGACTTCTATGGAATTCAGCTCTCTGTCAAGAACATTCCTCAACTTCAAGTTCTCTTACCCGATGAACTCCTAAGGAAGCCTGTTCTGATGCTTCCATAGTGAGAGTGAACGCTAATGCTTCAGAAAGCGTGCGTTTTCCAGCAGTTCGAATTGCTCGCTGGAGGTTGATGTCGGAAACTGCACGGATAAAAGCCTCCGTTGCTAGTTGGTTCGTAATTTCATCTATTGCAGTCGGGTATGCTTAATGCGCCAACCACTCAATGCCCGCTTGTAGTTGTTGCAGACTTTCACCTCTTTTCTTGACTCTGGTATTGAGTTGGACGCAGAAGACTTTTTGCATATGGCCATTACAAAAGCGTTTGTCAATGGCCTGAACAAGGGCACTGAAGTTGCCGTTCTTGTCTGCTGGTAAGGTTTGCAATAGTTCAACAGCAGAACCTCTAAGCGCAAGCGTCAGGGCAATAAACTTGTCTTCGTCATCCCAGCCATTTGTTTTTGCCGCTGCCTCAAACTGCTTCTTGTAGATTGACCAAAAATATTTTCCATCAAAGGTTGGTGGATGCATTTCTTTCTTCTTAGGAAAATCGCAACTGCCCTCTCTTACCTTCATTTTCCTAACCTTATCTAAATTCATTGGCAAAGTTCTGCATTTTGTCTTCAATTTTCTCGAACTGTTTTTCGACGTTTTCAACACGTTCATCAAGAGCCATACATTTATTTTCAAATTAATTAAGCTTACTTTCGATTAGGTTTTTCTGGTCCCCTAGAAGGTTCCTTTGCTCGTTGCATTGTTCCTCTAAAAGATTCTTTTGTTCTTTTTCTGTTCTTCTAAAAGATTCTTCTGTTAACCGCGTTGTTCTTCTAACCGCGCCAGAAGATTCTTTTGTTCATTCTTTTGCTCATTTCTTTGTTCTTCAAACCGGGCAAGCAGCTAAGCCATGGTCATGTCTAAGCTTGTACTTACTTGCTCTTCCGACATTTCAATTTCAAATAGAAACGTGTCTGGATTTTCACCGTGTTGCCTTAAATCTTCCTGCAGACGAATAATGAGGTCGTTTTTCGTTCCAGCAGTAGGAAGGCCTCGTCTGTTCAGTTCTGCTTTAAGTTCAACACAATTCAATGCATTCACAATTTTACCCATTTTGTTTCTATTTTTATTCTTATTTTTTTTTATGTCACTTTTCACAAGCACCTTTCTTATTTGTTTACTTATCCACACGCTTTATCAATTTTTCACCATCAATTATCTGAATTCACAGATTAAATAAGTTTTATTCCACTTTTTCTGACACCAATGTAATATTTTACTACGGGTTCACAAATAAAACTTATTTCCTTTATTCAAACTGAAACTACAACTACTTCACAAAATAAACCGCTTTTATTTCAAATACTTTTACTTTTATTACTTTTATTACACTCCGCACCACTTGAATAGAGACAAACTTTTTTTTACTATCAGAGCGTGTGGCGCTTTGGAAAATTGATACATTCACCTTTTGGTTTCAGTTCCTAAAAGAGAAATCTATTGCGAATAAATCTCCAGGGACAGAATAATTCAGGAAAATACCATAAGGTTATTTTTTTACCACTTTTCTAATTACTTCATAAAATACACTGTTTTTTTTTTGCGCCACTTGAATAGAAACAGTGTGCGTTTTGTCTCTATAGATTACGGTAAGAAGAAAAAATATTGTTATAATAATAGTAGAGAGGACTAAAAATAATAATTGTTTGACCAAAGAAAGGATGGGCCGCGGAAAACCATTAAACCCTGCAGAAAAAGCCAAAATAGAATTAAACGCGGAAAACAAGCTTCAACTTCGCACAATTGCCAAAAAAATAAGTAGAAGTGTGAAAATTGTTTGGTCGAACCATAGAAATAAAAAAAAACTATGAACAAATATGTAAGCTAGGCAGAGGCGGCGGTGTGCGGAGTGTGCCACCGCACACGGCCCTGAAACTCAAGGGGCCCCGCGCCTGCCACATTAAAATGTCTCCGCGTCTTGAAATAATAAAATCCGGCAAACCATGTCTATTTTCTTCATTCATACCAATCAAACAAAAAACTAATTAAAATTGGCTTAATTCGACTCGATTTTGCTGACTGGGTTGAGTTGAGTTGAAACGTGGTTATACCTTTCTTGACTTTTTAACCTTTATCTTATGCAGAATGGATATAAACGTCTTAACTCTAAAGTACCAATGAATGTACCTCACCCTTCTTGCCTACAAACTAGTTAGTTTCTGCATTGTATATAAATTTCTATAGTACTATCGAAAACCCGAGGCGACGGTGCCTGGGCCTGGGAGGGCATTTTCCCTGTAGGTAATGTAGTGTTGAAAATACTCATGAATGAGTGGAAAATACTCATAGAAAGAAAGATAGAGTAGGAAAATAAGAGCGAGAGTACTTTATACGTTATTGAAAAGAGCTCAAGGGAGAGAAACTATTAATGATTTTTTTATATAATATTGTAGTGAATATGCCCAGTTAGGGGCCAGTTATAGCTATCATTGAAAACCATCATTGAAAAAGTCAGCTGTTGATTTTGAGAACCTTCGAAAGTTTAATCATTCAATATTTTAATGCAGAAATATAGCTCAAGACTTCAAAATTATTTCTCTTTCAAAAAAAAATCATTTTGACCCATATCTTCCCCATAACGTAATTTTAAATTTTTTCAATGATCATTGGTAAGGTAGTTCATCATTGAAAAATTAAAAGTTACGTTATGGGGAAGATATGGGTCGAAATGATTTATTTTTAGAGGAGAAATAATTTTAAAGTCGTAATCTATATTTCTGCATTAAAATATTCAAGGATTAAACTTTCGAAGGGTCTCAAAATCAACAGCTAACTTTTTCAATGATGGTTTTCAATGATAGCTATAACTGGCCCCTTATGTAAACAACCACACATTAGTACAACTTTCCGCGCCATCTTTGAGTGAAATAAATAATTAAATTCATCACGGTTGGTGTTCGTACTGGAATAATTGACGAAACCTTTTTGGAAAGCACCATCTAGCAGACCCTAGAAAATTCTAGCACCCTTTATTTTCGGATATAAATACAGGGGCACCAGTCCGAAAGCGGCAGTTTGATTTTGTAAGTGAATGAATAAATGTCAGTGTGAATAAAGAGTTGCATACTTGTGCTTGGTTATAATAAAAGTATTTGAAATAAAAGGCCTTTTATTTTGTGAATTAATTGCAGTTTCAGTTTGAATAAAGGAAATAAGTTTTCTTTGTGAACCCGTAGTAAAATATTACATTGGTGTCAGAAAAAGTGGAATAAAACTTATTTAATCTGTGAATTCAGATAATTGATGGTGAAAAATTGATAAAGTGTGTGGATTAGTAATCAAATAAGAAAGGTGCTTGTGAAAAGTGACATTCAAAAATATAAGAAAAAAAAAATGGGTAAAATTGTGAATGCATTCAATTGTGTTGAACTTAAAGCAGAACTTAACAGACGAGGTCTTCCTACTGCTGGAACGAAAAATTACCTCATTAATCGTCTGCAGGAAGATTTAAGGCAACACGATGAAAATCCAGACACGTTTCTATTTGAAATTGAAATGCCGGAAGAGCAAGTAAGTACAACCATAGACATGACCAATATGATGGCTCAGCTGCTTGCCCAGTTTAAAGAACAACGCGACGAGCCAAAGAATTTACTGGAAAAAACGGAAAAAATTCTTCCCGAACGATTTGAAGAACAGAATCACGTCCTCGAAGGTAAACAAGATGCTTTTGAGAACAAGTTTGTTGCCCTTGACGATCGTGTTGAAAAACAATTTTCGTCAGTGGAAGCAAAATTCGAGAAGGTCGAAGATAAAATTCAGAGCATTACCGATGAGTTAGAAAAAGTTAGATAAATGAAGGTTCGAGAAGGTAATGCTGATTTTCCAAAGAGAAAATAAATGCATCCACCAACTTTTGATGGACAAACTTCTTGGTCGATCTACAAGAAGCAGTTTGAGGCAGCTGCAGCAACAAACGGCTGGGATGACGAAGATAAGTTTATTGCACTGACGCTTGCCCTTAGAATTGCACTGACGGTTGCCCTTAGAGGTTCTGCTGCTGAACTTTTGCAAACGATACCAGCAGACCAGAACGGCAACTTCAGTGTTCTTGTTCAGGCCATTGACAAACGCTTCGACGATATCCATATGCAAGAAGTCTTTCGCGTCCAGCTCAATACCAGAGTCCAGAAAAGAGGTGAAAGTCTGCAACAACTCCAAGCAGACATTAAACGGTTGGCACACCTAGCATACCCGACTGCAGGAGATGAAATTTGCAACCAGCTCGCATTGGAGGCTTTTATCCGTGCAGTTTCCGACATCAACCTCCAGCGAGCAATTCGAACTGCTGGAAAACGCACACCTTCTGAAGCATTAGCGTTTGCTCTGACTATGGAAGCATCAGAACAGGCTTCTTTAGGAGTTCATCGGGTAAGAGAACTTGAAGTTGAGGAATGTTCTTGCCAGAGAGCTGAATTCCATAGAAGTCAGCGAGAAGGACCTGCTCGATGCTGGAATTACAACAAAACCAGACATCTCCAGCGCCAGTGCAGATTGCCACCAAGAAGAGTCGCCTGTCAACACTGTGGAAACAGGAATAATACCCGCGAACAGGCGAGCAATAACATCAACGCTCCTGCTCGTCCTGTTTCCCAGTCGGGAAACGAGTAATAACCAACTTCGAGGAGCAGAAGCTGGTTTCTGGTATCGATGGCCCCAGAACAACCATCCAAGTCTCAAAGACTGAACTAAACAATAAAAGTCTGACAGTGGATGCAACATTAAATGGCAAGAAACGGTTGGCTACAACTGACACCGGTGCCAAAGCCTCCATTGTAAGAAAAGACTTGGTCAAGATGACATGGCTACATAATACCAATAGCTACCGTCTGAAAACTGCGACAGGTGAGGTGGCAAGAGTATATGGAAAAGTTCGTTTGGCCGAACTAGAGTTTTCGCACCTATTTTTGGTAGCAGACATTTGTGATGAGTGCATAATTGGAATCGACTTTATGAAAGAGCACGAAGTGATTCTGGATATCGGTAGGCAATTGCTGAAGTACCAAAATATAGAGTTCCTATGGTTTATGGCAACGAAAACTCATCGACTCTAAGAACTGTCATCAAAGAAGACATATGCTTGCCTGCTTCTTCAGAAGTGTTTGTTTGGACGAAAATAGAGGGTGATCTAGGAAGCCATCGATACCTCATGGTGGAACCAGAGTCTGAGCAATCTTCCCAAAACACCATCTTAGGGAAGACTCTTGTGGAACCAAAGAAAAACATGGTACCCGTACGGATTCTGAACATCAAACCGTACGAGGTCAAGCTCAAGAAAGGAGAAGTAATTGAAAAATGCGAATATGTGACCGCAATAACTAAAATCACAGAAATGAACGCAGAAAAACCAATGGACCCCGGAAAATTCAGCTCCATGAAAGCCAAAATTCTCAAGCCATCCAATCTAAGTCAACATCAGATTAGTGTTGCTGGAAGCCTTCTTCATGAGTACGCTGATATATTTTCTTCACCGAGTGGACAGTATGGTCGAACACAACTGGTACAGCATCGAATCGACACAGGTGACGCAAGGCCGATTCGACAACCAGCAAGACGTCTCCCATTAGCCAAACAAGCCGAAGTTGAAGGAATGATATCGACAATGAAGAAAGATGTTCTAATCGAAAATTCCAAAAGCCCTTGGGCGTCACCAGTTGTTCTTGTCAAAAAGAAAGATAGAAGCACCCGATTTTGTGTGGACTACCGTAGGCTGAACGATGTGACAAAGAAAGACAGCTACCCTCTACCCAGAATCAGCGATACATTGGATGCAATGGAAGGAGCTCAATGGTTCTCGACGTTAGACTTGAAGACTGGCTACTGGCAGGTAGAAATCCACCCAGAAGATCGAGAGAAGACAGCTTTCTCAACCGGAAATGGTCTGTGGCAGTTTAAAGTGATGCCATTCGGACTGTGCAACGCTTCGGCAACATTTGAGCGTCTGATGGAGTGTGTTCTTCAAGGCCTTACTTGGAAATCATGCCTTGTATATTTGGACGATGTCATCGTTTATGGAAAAACTTTTGACGAGCATTGTGAAAACCTTAAGGCTGTATTTCAGAGGCTTCGAGAAGCACACTTAAAATTAAATCCAGATAAATGTGCGCTTTTCAAGACCGAAGTTAAATACCTGGAACATATCATCTCATCCCAAGGAGTAAAGACTGATCCTGAGAAAGTTGACACTGTAAAAAATTGGCCAACACCACAGGATAAACATCAGCTCCGTAGCTTTCTTGGTCTAGCCACATATTATCGGCACTTTGTGGCTGGAATCGCTAAGAGCTTGCATCAACTTACTGAAAAGGGGAAGCCGTTCAAATGGTCAGGTGAGTGCGAGAAAAGTTTTCAGGAACTCAAGCTACGCTTGTGTAATGCTCTTGTGCTGACCTATCCGACTCCAGGCAAACCTTTCATCATCGACGCCGATGCCAGTAATGTTGGAATTGGAGCTGTATTGTCGCAAGTGACGGAGAAGAAAAAGTTGTGGACTACTTCAGCAAGGTACTCTCGATGCCGAGCGGAATTATTGCGTGACCAGAAGGGAACTTCTAGCATTTATTTTGGCAACTAAGCACTTCCATAAGTACATCTATGGGCAGACATTCCCCCTTCGAACAGATCATGGTGCGCTTAATTGGCTTCTGAACTTCAAAAATCCAGAAGGTCAAGTAGCAAGATGGATCGAGAATCTGCAGACATACGACTACGAATTTCAACATCGAAGAGGAAAGCTGCACTCAAACGCAGATGCATTGTCTCGACGACCGTGTTAACTGGACTGTAAGCATTGCACGCGTCAAGAATAAAAAGGAAGCGGTTGCCATTTAACGAATAAGAGCCGATCCCATTTACGGTTGGAGCAATAAAGAACTGAGGACTGCCCAACAAGAAGACTCGGATATAGAAGCCATTCTTGCATGGAAGGAACACGAAGAAACACCAGAATGGGGTGACATCTGCGATATAAATCCAGCTCTCAAAGCATATTGGGCACAGTGGGACTCTCTTCATGTGCAAGAAGGAGTACTAAGGCGCTAATGGGAATCTGCCGATGGCAAGTCTTATCTGATGCAGTTGATAGTGCCTAGGTCAAAGGTTAATGACGTTCTTCGAGAGATGCATGATGGAGCATTTGGAGGTCATTTGGGAGTCAATAAAACGCTGGAGAAGATACGACAACGACTACTGGCTACATGCAAGAGATGATGTCGAAAAGTGGTGCCGAAAATGTGATACTTGTGCTGCTACTAAGGGACCAGGTAGAAAGCTTCAAAGTAAAATGCAACAGTACAATGTGGGCACGCCTTTCGAAAGAATAGCAGTAGATGTCGCAGGTCCGTTTCCGGAGACCAACAGCGGAAACCGATACATTCTTGTAGTCATGGATTACTTCAGCAAGTGGCCTGAGGCATTTGCCATCCCAATTCAAGAAGCTAGAACAGTTGTTGATCAGATTATCTTCAATTGGGTGAGCAGGTTCGGCGTACCTTTGTTGTGCTATATTTAGTTTTCTGAGAAGCACGATTCTCAGCTGGGTTTTTCCTGTTTATTCGTGTTATATTTTTTTGTTTCTAGTGTAAAATAAAAGAAAATTGATTCTTTCGGTAAACAGAAGTGTACCTTTTAGTTTTTATTTCCTTTTTTTTATAACATATATTTAAGTCTTAGGATTATTTTAGTATTAACAATTTAGTCTTACAATTAGCTTTAATGATTAACAAGATTCAGAGATTTATTTTTAAGAGTTTTAAATTTCAAAAGAATTAGCACAATTAATAATTATCGAAAACGAAGTTCAAGAAAAAATATAGTATGACGACCGAACGATTCGAATTCAAGAATTTTATTATTATTAGTTATAGGATAGGGACCAACGATATCGATGAAAATTTTTTCGAAGGGGTATTTGGAAGTTGAAATTATAACCAGAGGTTCCATTGTGTATTTTGTTACTTTGTTTTTCTGACAGAGTTCGCAATTTTTAATGTAGTTTTTTATATCTTGAAACATATTTTTCCAACTGTGATATAACTTAATACGTTTAAATGTTCTGTTGACACCACAGTGTCCTCCAATGAGATTTAGATGGAATTCCTTAAGAATAGTTTTGATTTCATTTTCTGACAAATCTGGTTTTGATGAAGGAATATTTGAAGAATTAGTAGTTATGATTAAAGGCGTGGAACAATAATAAGAACTGGATTTTAAGGAATTGGAGTTTGTATTTAAAGATGTTGAAGGACTTGAAGAAGAATTATAATTATGATTTGTAGATGAAGTAGATGCTTCTGGATCAATATTTATATTAGAAGATGTGGAACAAGAATTAGTATTTTCATTTGAAGCATTAGAACTAGGATTGGTATTTGCTGATTTGGAACTGGGATTGGAATTAGTGTTCAAAGATTTGGAACAAGATACTGAAGAAGAATTTGAATTTGTATGTGAAGATTTTGAACAAGAATAAGGAATTGGTTTTGAACAAGAATTAGTATTTTTATTTGAAGATATTGAACAAGAATTAGATATTGATGATGTAGAAAACGAACTTGTTGGTGGAGAAATAGAATTTGAAGATGTAGAATAAGAATTAGTTTTTTCAGACGATGTAGGAGACGATATAGTAGAGAAGATTGAAGACGAGTTAGGAGATGTATGGGAAATTTTAAGAAGAATAAGAAGATGGTTTTGTATCTGAACGAAGAGTCATTTTTGCAATTCTGCTTAGGCAATCAGCATTTGTATTTTGTTCACCTTTTTTGTGAATGATTTCATATTCAAACACTTCGAGCTGTAGACAATATCTCATCATTCTAGAATTTATGTCTTTACAATTGTGGATATAAACTAGAGGTTTATGATCCGTGTAAAGTTGAAATTTTCTTCCATACAGATATGGTCGGAAATGTTTGACTGACCAAACGATAGCCAAAAGTTCCTTATCTGTAGTAGAATAATTCTTTTCACTTTTATTAAGAGTTCGTGATGCATAGGAGATATGAAGATCATTACCAATTTCACCTTGTGAAAGGACACTACCAATAGCAAAGTCAATGGCATCCGTTGTAAGAATGAAGTTTTTAGTTAAATCGGGATATTGGAGGAGGGGTGGATTAATAAGTTTTTCTTTTAATCCATGAAAAGAATTTGAACAAAGAGGAGTCCAGTCGAAGCGAACATCCTTACGTAAAAGATAAGTAAGTGGTTTAGAAATTTTTGCAAAATCTTAAATGAAGCGCCGATAATAACCTGCAAGACCCAGGAAGCTTTTGATGTCTTTTACGTTCTTGGGTTGTGCAAAATTTTGTACACATTCGATTTTTTGTAGATCAGGTTTAATGCCGGATTCGTTTATGACATGTCCCAAATAAGTGAGCTCAGTTCGTAAAAATTGGCATTTATCGGGTTGCAATTTTAGATTATGCATTTTAAGACGTTCGAAGATTTCTCTTAATTTTGAATTGTGTTCTTCTAGAGTCTTACCATAAACCACAATGTCATCCATATAAACGAAGGTTTTTATGCCTTGAAGTCCAGTCAAAACATTATTCATTAACCTTTGGAAGGTGGCTGGAGCACCTTTTAATCCATAAGAATTCATAATAACCAAAAGGAGAAGAGAAAGCGGTCTTTTCTCTATCTTCCGGGCGAACTTCGATCTGATGAAAGCCACTGGCTAGATCTAAGGTTGAGAAGAACTTTGAACTCCCTAACTGATCCAGAATATCAGTTATGTTAGGTAACGGATATGCGTCACCGACGGTTTTGTCGTTGAGTTTGCGAAAACCGACAACGAGTCTCCATTTCTTATTACCATCTTTATCAGGTTTTTTCGGAACGAAAATTAGTGGGAAATTCCACGGACTATTCGATGGTTGGATAATGTTATCGTCCATCATCTCATGGATTTGTTTATTTTCTTCTTGTCGTTGTGCTTCCGGCAACCTGTAGGGTTTTATATATGTAGGTGTAGCATCTTGAGTTATGATTGGATGTTGTACAGAAGAGGTATGGGTTAGTTTATCTCCTTTTATAAAAAATAAGTCACTGTACAAGCAGCATAAATCTAAAATTCACCACTAGTTCTTGTATAGTTTTAATTCTTTCATAAGAAGCAGAATAGTGTTGAATTTGCAAAATATTGTAATTAGAGATTTCGTCAAATACTATATCATCAGTGTTAAACTCAATGGGGGATTGAGGAGTTATGCTATTGCCAATATATAATCCATTGGGAAATTGTTGGGAGAGACAAATACTATCCACATTAATATCCTTGAGGATTGGAACAATGATTTCGGATCTAGGAGGTACATTAATTTGATTAGAAGGATTGAGATCATAGTCGATAAGATAATTTTTCCATGAGAAGGTAAGTATTTTGGGGCCATAATTTTTAACAAATTTATTTGGGCTTTATGGTCATCCAGGAAATTGTTACCTATTATTCCATCGGTACTGATGGGAAAGTTTATATCTACGACGTGGGTAAGGGTAAGAAATTGTAACGTTTTTTGGAAGATTAATTAGAAGTTGTATAACTCCTTTGGTACGGATAACAGAATCAGTTATACCAGCTAGGGAATGAATTATACCTGAATCGATGGATGGTTCTGGTTTTATTTTATCTATTTTAATCAGACAAATTTCACTACCGCCGTCGATTAGGAATTTTGAAGGTTTAGGATTTAGCAAAGTTTCAGAAGAAAGTTTAATGGAATATACTCTGCTTATATTATTTTTTAAATTTATGTTTAAGGTGTGGCGAGAAGATATTAGGTTTGGGTCCGAAGCCTGCCAACGGTTTCGGCCTCTGAACGGTTTTCCGAATGTTTATTTACAGTTGAAGGGGAATTAGAATTAGTATTGTTTTTTTTTATTATTATTATACTCCCTTTTTCAACATTCATTTATATGATGCCCAAGGTTCTTACAGTAACTACAAGTAATAGTTACTTTATTAACTTCACTTTTGAAAGAAGGAAGCTGTTCCTTATTTTTATTTGAGTAGCATTGTTCGATGCTATGGCCGAGTTTTTTGCAAAAATTGCAAGAGGTAGGGTTTCTGGGTTTGGGTTGTGATTGGTTATAGGAAGTGTGGTTATTATATGAGAAACCACTTTTCTCTTCTAATACGGCAGCTTCTACAGCTTCCGTCAGAGTAATGAGACTTATTCGAGGATTAAGACCTCTCTCAAATGCTTTTAAAGCAGTTTTACTGTTGAGATTCATAATAACGCTGGAACTGTCTGACCCTTCGCTAGCTATGCAGGCATCATTCAGATTTGCAAGCGTTTTTTCCAATCTATTAGAGTAAGAACGCACTGTCTCATTTGTTCTTTGCTTTATATGTATTAGTTCCAACTGGAGTTGGGACAGAGATTTTGTTTCTAGGAATTGTTGGACTAGTTTTTTCTTAAGGGATTCCCAGGTGGTGAATTCCGTATATTTTAATATATTATAAGCTAGGCCGATAAGTTTAGTTTTGATGATTAGGAGGAGGATAGGAACTTCGGCAGCGGTGATATCTTCGGATATCAGATCACACGCATTTAGGAACTTGTGGAGATTAGCTCTGTTCCCATCAAATTCGGGAATTAATTTGAGAGCGAAAGATCGGTCGAGTTTTGGAGCCATTTCGGTTTCGAGTTCAAGAATAGAACTAGAGGTTTCGGAGGAAGAGGAGTTTTCGACAGTACTAGAATCGGAATCTTCGCGGTCGGATATTTCGATAGTCTTACTTTCGGACATAAACTGATTATATTATAATAATTATTTAAAAAATAATTTAATTCAAGATAAATTTAATTCGAATTCATAAAAATGTAAGTTAATAAAAGTAATGAAAATAATAAAGTATATTACATAATTGATAAAAGTATATTAAATGATAAAAGTATATTAATTGATAAAAGTTATATATAATATACAAAAATTTTTTTGCTTACAATATATTTTTTTTTTTAAATAATTTTCTTTTTCTTGCGTCTATACGAATTAGTATGGTGGTGTCTAAAGATGTAAGATGTTTAAAGATGAATGGTTGTTTTAAAGATGAATGAATGTTTTTGTTTTTTTTTTTGTTTTTTTTTTTTTTTTTTTTTTTGATTTGCAGGAGGAAGGTATCACTTGTTATTTCTATGTTCAATTAGATTTAAAGATGTTCAAGATGTTTGGAAGATTATGATACGTTTTTTTTTGTTCGATGTAGATCATATTCAAAGATGTTCCAATTATTATTATATTTTTTTGTTTTTTTTTTTAAGGTGCACTAGTTCACAAAACACTTTTGAGGCAAACCCCACACCTGACACCAATTTTTGTTGTGCTATATTTAGTTTTCTGAGAAGCACGATTCTCAGCTGGGTTTTTCCTGTTTATTCGTGCTATATTTTTTTGTTTCTAGTGTAAAATAAAAGAATATTGTTTCTTTCGGTAAACACAAGTGTACCTTTTAGTTTTTATTTCCTTTTTTGTATAACATATATTTAAGTCTTAGGATTATTTTAGTATTAACAATTTAGTCTTACAATTAGCTTTAACGATTAACAAGATTCAGAGATTTATTTTTAAGAGTTATAAATTTCAAAAGAATTAGCACAATTAATAATTATCGAAAACGAAGTTCAAGAAAAGATATAGTATGACGACCGAACGATTCGAATTCAAGATACAGAGTCCCACCTCGATAGCTCGTCACCCGACACGACGAAAAAGAAAAAAGATGCAACATCAGCACAAGTGTGCCTGTGTGTAGTTCCGATACGAGGTTTGGGATCAATGCACGTTTAACGGGTTTAAAGAGTGTGTATGGAAATGGAGTGCATTGATTGTTGGATATAGAAAAAATGGAAAATGATGATTTGGAAATTTTGGGTTATGTTTAAATGAGGCATAGGAAATGAAATTGGAGAAGTTTAATGTATTGGGAAAGTGAATGGGTTTAAGTGGAGCGATCGTTGATTGCGTGGTTGACGACTTTGGAGTTGAATGGAACTTTTGTAGGTAATTAAGGAAATGATGATTATGGGAATTAAAAGTGGCAATGGGTTGAATTGCAATGGGATAAGAAAGGATTATAAGGGAATGTTGTGAAGTACGCACTTTACAACACTGCATTCTGACCAAGGAAGGAAATTCGAATCTAACATCTTTCGGAAGGTTTGCTCTTTCCTTGGCATCAAGAAGACGAGGACAACACCGCTTCATCCACAGTCTGATGGGATGGTAGAACGATTCAACAGGACTCTTAAAGAACATCTTTCCAAGGTTGTAGGTGACTACCAACGAGACTGGGATTGCCATATTCCATTGTTCTTGATGACCTATCGAAGTGCGGTTCATAGTTCAACAGGACATACACCATCGGAGATCCTGTTTGGCACAACAATACGGCTGCCCAGTGAAGTCAAATTTGGATGCCATACCATGGAACCGGAAAGGGCAGATCAATATGTGGATTGTGGATAACCTCAAAGAAAGACTCATTGACATTCATCAACGGACAAGGAAAAACATAAAAACCGCTAGTGATAGGATGAAAACACGGTGCGACGCCCGTGCAACAATGATGGGATTCCCAGAAGGAGACCTGGTGTGGTTTTACAATCCTCACCAACAAAAGGGACTGTCACCAAAACTTCAACAAAACTGGGAAGACCCATATACCGTTGTGAACCGAATCAATGATGTGGTTTACCGCATTCAGAGAGGAGTAATGGGTAAGCTTAAAGTAGTACACTGCGACCGTTTACATCGTTATAACGGTGGGAATAATGGATTAAATCGGGACGATCAATCCTAAGAGGGGGGCAATGTGGTGAATATGCCTAGTTATGTAAACAAGGTCACATTAGTACAACTTGGCACGCCATCTATGAATGAAATAAATAATTAAATCCACCACGGTTGGTGTCCAGCCTCGTTCGTACTGGAAAAATTGACGAAACCTTTATGGAAAGCACTTTCTAGCAGACCCTAGAAAATTCTAGAACCCTTTATTTCGGATATAAATACAGGGCCACCAGTCCGAAAGCGGCAGTTTGATTTTGAAAGAGAACGAATAAATGTCAGTGTGAATAAAGAGTTGCATACTTGTGTTTGGTTATAATAAAAGTATTAGAAGTAAAATTATTTAAAATAAAAGTGTTTTATTTTGTGAAGTAATTGTTATTTCAGTTTGAATAAAGGAAATAAGTTTTATTTGCGAACCCGTAGTAAAATATTACAATATATATATATGTATGACTTTACATTTATTATTGAGAGGGACTTTTGTACCTTTGTGAGTGTATATCTTAATCATATTGAGCTTACACAGTTATCCAGAAGATTATATTTTTCAACCATGACACTAATATCATTAAAAGCTATTAAAAATAGCAAATACCTTGTGGAATTCCATTGTTCAGAGGGTGAGTTGATGAAAACGAATATTATTGACTATGACTAACAGAAATTTTCCTGTTGGACAAAAATGATTTAATAAATGTATACATTTTAGGACCAATGCCCCAGTTTATTAATTTACTTAATATTAAATGAATACCTATATCGGTCAAAAGCTTTTTCAAAGTCCAATTACAACAGTGAGACGTGGTAACGTGACGATAAGGCTGGTCGATGTGAAACAAGGCGTCGGAACAGCCTCTATTCTTTTTAGAATTTCAATTTAAATATTTAGGCCTTTTCTGCCACATCTTTTATTGTGCTTTGAAATTTTTTGTTATGATGCATAACACATCTCCATCATAAAAGATATTTGATAATTGGTATTCAGGAGTTCGATCTTCAATAAAAGTCTGTTATGGAACATCGAAAAAGAAATATTTATACGAACAGACCTAAAATCTGCTACCAAATAATCAGCTGTAGTAAATAAAAAAAAAACTCGGCACTGACGAGGTAATGCGACGAGAGAACGCGACGCACGTGAGCGTGGCCAGAACACGTCGTAGTTGTCAAACTGATTTCAAACCATATAAGTATACGAGGGTATGCACAATGAACCGTTTCTCGCCGTCACGTCACGCCAGAGTTGGGAAAATTGAAAAAAGACGCTCTCGTCGACGTTTTTTTTTTTTTATTTTTGGCAACTCGAAACATTTGTGGAAATCACAAATAAAGAAAACAACATGTATGTACGTGAAAGTTAACAAAAACAATCATAAATTGTGTTTGATAGTAAAATTATATCGAAATAAAGAAAAAAGAAATTTAAATATTAAAATTCCTTTGAATTTTAAAATTATATCTTTGTGCGTTGATGATATAATAATGTTATATTCTTTTAATTTCTTTGCTGTTTTAGCCGAAAATCAATTCCCCATCGCGAGGAATAGAACACATAATCAGCTTTGGACAAACAAAATTATAATATTTAAATTATAATTAATTTTTCATTATTTTGAACGCACACTGCACAGCAAGTACAAAAACAGTAAATAAATGAACGCTGTCAAAAAAAACTCGTCGTCAAGAAACTCGTCGCATTTTGAATTGGGCAACGATTTTATAACTAGAAACAAATCACAGCGAATCACGTCACGCTCTCGTCGCGTTTACTCGACGCATTGTGAATTGACCTTAAAGCGACTTCTTTTTAATGTGTAAACTCGGCTCTCGGCAGGCGTAAAATTTGATATGGAAACATATTACATACGGATACGCACCATTTTGTTTAGATTTTTAACTTATGGATGCGAATGGTTCGTGCATTGAATAGAGTAAATTGAGTAATGCCGGATTTATACGAATGGCAAAGATACCAATATTTCTGCCAACAAAATGGTAAAATAATGGCAGATATAATTTTTTTTTATGACATGCATTAACACGAGTTCAAATAATGGCAGATTTCAAAATACTGGCAACATGCCATAAAAGAATGAGCAAGTTCTTTCTTATCTAGAATGGCATAGTTTCAGGAAATGGCGTCAGAAAAGTGTTTACACATAGTCATACTAAAGGCAGCATTTTATGCTAAATTATCTCTGCCGTATTAAGGCTCTCCCAAACCAATGCGGAACATTCGTTGCGGCGAAGAAACATTCGCATGTCAAAATTTATTTACATGGTGATGTATGAGAGTGCCCACACCAACGTGGTGGAGAAACATATGAATTAATTTTGACTGACGAACGTTTCCTCGCCGCAATGAATGTTTCGCATTGGTTTGGGAGAGCCTTTATTTTGGCAAAAATGTTGCCAGTAATTAGAGCGTTTACACGATGAAAAGAAAAATGGACATAATTTGACAGATATAATGGCATTTTGCCATTCGTGTAAATGCAGCATAAATGTGGTAAATAATGTCGGTAATGTGGTTGGGTCATTGCTGCAAAGTGGCAAAATGCCATTAAGGGTATTCATGCAACGTCGGAAACTTTCCGACGTCGTAAAATTGTAAAGTTTCCGACACACGTTTCATGAACGCCCCTTTATCTAATTGCATTATGATGCGGTGAACAAATTCGGCGGATTTAATTTATTTTGTTTAATCGTTTGAAAAAAATAATTAAAAATGCTCTGTGATACTGAAGTAGTTTGTATTTTGATACATAAAATGTCATAATACTTTTATTAGAAGTTTTCCACGTTTACTATACTTTCATTTACGACGTTTACGACATAAATTCGTGTGGGAAAGTTTACGATTTATCGTAAAAGAATTTTCATACAAATTGTGACAGTTCGTTTACGACGTTGTAAACTTTCCGACGCTTACGACGCTTACGATGGCTTTCCGACGTTGCATGAATACCCTTATTATTGTAGTGTTATATGTTGTTGGCATGTTATATGATCCTGGCAGGATCGCCATGTAGTGTAATATGTTGTTGGTTAAGTGGTCCCTAAGTTTTTGGTATTTTAAGCGTACCATGCTATCAGTAATTTAAGCGTACTACGCTATATTGGATAGAGCGATTACTCGCCGCCAAATTAAGAAGTGATAGTTTCCGTGTTCAAAACACAAGTGTCTTTATTGAATCTTAACATTCCTTATATACTAATTTGTCTAACTGTTATAATACTTTTCTATCTTACTTCTACACATTCAATCTCACATTCAAACGTTATACTATTTTCTTATTGGCTACAATATTTAAATAAGGATCTTATTACTATTGAGTGACAATCAATGCAATCGAGTAGAATGCTGATGTTATGCTATGACTAACATACTCGATTTCACTTTACATGTTTTGTCACTCATTTGTTAAATGGGCAGTGGCGGCGCATATGTGGATACACTACATTATATTGTTGAAGCGAACAAACAGAACTAAGCGGAAGCGATGAACCAAGACCCCTTTCACACAAAGAAACTGAGTTGCCGGCGATTTTTAGTTTGAAGGCGAGAAGGGCGTAAAAGGAAGACAACAAATCTCCCCTCACACCCTTCTCGCCCACAAACTAGCCAGTTTCTGGCAACTCAGTTTCCTTGTGTGCAAGCCGTCCAAGATGTATCTCTGAACTCTTTTATTTGTGAGATACATACTTCTCTGTATGCAAGGCGTCACTTCTAATCTAACCGCCATCCATTTCGCATCTCAATTTAACTTATGCCGGATTGACACGAATGGCAAAATGCCATTATATCTGTCAAATTATAGCCATTTTTCTTTACATCGTGTAAACTCTCTAAAAACTGGATATATTTTTGCCAAAATAAAATGGCAGAGAGAATTTGGCATTAAAATGCTGCCATTAATATGACTATGTGTAAACACTTTACTGACCCCATTTTCCAAATGATGCCATTCTAGAATAAGAATGAACTTGCTCATTCTTTTATGGCATATTGCCAGTATTTTGAAATCTGCCATTATTTGAACTCGTGTAAATGCATGTCATAAAAAAATTATTTATGCCATTATTTTACCATTTTCTTGGCAGAAATATTGGCATCTTTGCCATTCGTGTAAATCAGGCATTATGTTATGGAATTGTGAAAAATGCAGTTTTTTAAGGCATGATGCAACTGTTATGATTTTAAGGTTTGTTTTGCGGTGCCTTTTTTGGTGCAGGTTTTGGTGACGTAGAGACGGGAAAACGACGAAAACCTACGGCCAAAGTTGGAACTTTTTAGGTTTTGGGGGATATTTTTTAAACTTTTTTCCAGACAAAATTAACTTTCTTACAAAAAAAAAATCAACTTTTTTACTATTTTTTGTGAGTGGGAAAACTCAGATGGCTTCGATTGGTTCGGCCGAACAATTTAGATATTCAGCCAGTCCAAAATCCACAAACACGAACCTCGGAACCAATGTTCGGCTCTATCGTGTGTGGACAATTAGCAAGCCGAGCAGTTCTGTTTGCATCCAACTTTCCAATTGCTCCACCGTCACTAAATAATAAAATCCCACTTTCTCACTCTATCTCATTAATTTGTAGAATACAATTTTCACCAAAAACATCCAACTGTCTCATTCTCATATATGTCAAGTTTTGTCATGTTCAATACAAAACACAAAATTTAGATTTTTAAATTTTCTTTATTTCTAATTGGACAACTGTCAACTTTCTGCATTGAACGGACCGCTGACGTTTTTTGTTTGGACAAGAACCGAACTGCCAAAATTGGTTCGGATCGGCCGTGTATGGCACCCAAATTTGGACCGTGGCCAAATGGACAGGAGCCAAATGTCTCAGAGCTGTTCGGTTCGATCGTATATGGCCAGCTTTATGGTTTATAACAGATTTGATAACAGAACTGCAGAATACTAATTAATAAAAGAAAAAAATATTTTTGGCAGTTCGAAAATTTGTATGGAAACTGAAAAAAAAAGAATAACAGAATAAAAGATTGCACCGGGTTTTAATTCTCAACACCAGGAAACCATCTTGATTCGTTGAAGTTGTCAGCACTGTGAAAAAAACAAGATCCAGCTCCAGATAATAAAACACTTACCTACTTCAACTAATTTTCCATTTTTTGTGGGATCTGGCCCGTTTTATTATCACAGTATGATCCATATGGATCTTGGTGGATAATAAAAAGCGGCTATCCTTCAAGCAAGCGAGTCCTTTTGGATACGAAACCAGTTCATAAACGGACCTAAAACAGGATCCAAAACGATTCCAAATCGGATAAAATTAGTATGGAAATTAGAATCACCACAGAGCCATTATGTGAATGTTTTGTGAGAGAGAGAGTATTCCAATTCACCATACTCCGAGAAAACGGAGCCTAAATGGAATCCAAAACGGACCAACAAAAATTAATGGCGCAAAATTTTAAACAGCCTATTATTAAGGATTTAGTATGATACTACTTAACATTTTATTAATTCTTTAACAGTTTACTAAAATTTTCTAAATTTTAAATACTTTTTAGCTAGTATCATACTAAACTAATTTCCTTCATAAAATTCAGCTGAACACGTCCAAAAAAGTGACAGCTCGTGCAAAAAATTCACAAACACCCCTGATTTTGACAATTTTAAACGTCAAAGTGTCATATGGATTTATTACGATACTAAAAAGATAAAATAGCCATTCGGTGATTTTAACTTAAGTAAAATGTTAGGAGATAATATGATGCTAAACTCGTTTAAAATTAGCAAAATACACTTTTTAACCTAGTAGTATACTAAAAATGATTTAACATCGTACTAAATCAACTAAAATTTTGCGCCAATGAATCGAGGCATACCTAAATGTATTGTATTAAAAAGAAACTTCCCCATCTAGTCGAGTTTCTACATTGCATACAAAAAAAAACAGAATTTTGTTGATTTCAAGACTTTATTTTTATTTATCAATTATAAAAGGTACAATATATATTTTCACAACTAAATATACACATATAATAAACAGTAAACTTGTATTTTTGATTGGAAATTTCTTAAAGTTTTCATAAGAAAAAAAGATAATAAAGCAATGGTCTTCGCCGCGCTACCTACAAAACTGAACTAAAAAAAAGTGGTGGAAATTAAAACAAAATGACTGTACTCTCTCTATTTCTCCGTGCATACAAAAATTCTCTCGGTTCTTGTTCTTCTTTTTACATGCGTACACAGAAAATTTGTTAATCTGTGCCTTAGGCGCCAGTTATAGCTTTCATTGAAAACCATCATTGAAAATTTTGTCTTTCAATTTTGAAGCACTTAAACAAATAAAACTGATGGCGTTTTGGTACCAAAATGATGCTTGTCAGTTATATAATTTTTTTAGTGAAAAAAATGTTTAGTTTTCTTTACAACTTTCATATAAAATCATTTTTTGTTTTTCAATGATGAAAATCGTTTTCAATGAACAGCTGATATTTTGTTCCCAAAAGTGGAACACGTGGAACGAATGTGTTCCACTTTTGGGAACAAAATATCAGCTGTTCATTGAAAACGATTTTCATCATTGAAAAACAAAAAATGATTTTATATGAAAGTTGTAAAGAAAACTGAACATTTTTTTTCATTAAAAAAATTATATAACTGACAACCATCATTTTGGTACCAAAACGCCATCAGTTTTATTTGTTTAAGTGCATCAAAATTGAAAGCAAAATTTTCAATGATGGTTTTCAATGAAAGCTATAACTAGTGCCTTAGAAGAAGAAATAGAGGAACTGCCCTTGTTGGGAAAAAGTGAAGCAGTTTTTTAAATGGTGTGAGATCCCACAAACACAAATGCAAGCATTACAGCAATGGTGGAGTGCTCTTTGACGGCAACTCAATAGGGCGCCATCAGAATAATCATTTTTGTTATTTTCCGAAGTTGATTTAGTGGTATGGTCTTAGAAAAAGAAAGAGTACGTGCTTGAAGCAATTTTTGTCAATCTGAAATATCAAATCGCTAGTGTGACTTTAAAAAAGAACAATAAAAAAGTGTTACAAATTAAGACGCATATATATATAAAAAAACAAAACTAAGAACTTTGAAAAAAAAAAAAAAAACTTTTTAAGTGAATAAAATAGACATTGTGGTTCCCTATCAATAAACAAAAAGAAACATAAAGTGCGTTGTTAAATCGTGTGAAAAACAACGAAAAAAAGCGGTTAGATCATTTCCTCACATGTGTGTTTTATTATATTTTTCTCAAAGCAAGTTCTGTTAACTGTTTGTATTTATGTAGATTAATTAACTATCGAACAACATATTATTTATAATGGACTAAACTTTAAACATGAGCCATGATCCATGAATAACCAAACATGAACTGATAGACACCTTACTGAAAAGACAAATTAACATTGAAACACGAACTAATAAGTTGACGAAAAATTTCTCATAAGGGCGCTTAACAGATAGTTGCGCCTTTCAAACTCCGATATAATTTCATGCGCCCCTGTTAACTTGAATTTCAGTTTGACATTTCTGGTTCTTGAATTGTAACAAAAAAAATTATGTGCACATTTTTAACTAAATAATAATATTCTTGACTTAATTTAAAGTGTAACCCATTCTAAATATGTTGTTTAATAGTTCATCAATCTAAATACAAAAACTTTACAGCACTTTTTTTGAGAAAAATATAGTAAAACTCACCTGTGAAAGGAAATGCTTTTACCCACCTTGTTTTGTTGATTTCCACACCCCTGAACAATGCTCTTCATGTTTTTTTTTTAATTTATAAGAAAATCACCAAATCACCAATTAATCATCCAATTAATGCACTTTAAATTATTTGTTTTTTCAAAGTAATTGTTATATTAATTTGGGTTTTAACTTGAATCAATTTTTTTGCCTTTGTTTTTTTCTAATCACACGCTAACGATTTGACACTTCTTGTTCTCAAAAATTGCTTCACTCACGTACACTGTATATGTGACACATACCTCTTCCTCCCCTTCAAGCAAGCGAGCTCGTTTTCAGTCCACAAACGTATCAAACAACGTATGGACGACTTCGCATTCGGATCCAAATACGGATCGAAAAACTGCGTTTTGCGGCTCAAATTAGTATGGAAATTAGAATCACCAGGGAGCCATTATGTGAATGTATTGTGAGAGAGAGTTTTTCAATTCACCATACTCGGAGAACCGAAACCAAATGGAATCTAAAACGGTTCAAAAAAAAAATTAATGATTTGAGGCATACCATCTATTCTTGTTTCTCCATTGCCTACAAAAATAAAACAAACAGATTTTTTTCATTTCAAGAGTTTTTTTTATTTATCATTCATAAAAGGTTTTCGAAAGACTATTTCGCACTAATAAACATGACATATTTCCACAAATATACATTTTCATTTAATAAATAGAAACTTGCAATTCTGATTGGAAATTTTTAAAAGTTTCAACAAGAAAAAAGAGATAACAAAGCAACCGTCTTCGCCACGCTACCTAGAAGACTGAACTAAAAAAAAAATGGTGGAAATTAAGGCAAAGGGTTGTATACTTCGCATATACTCTCTCTATTTCTCGATGCTTGAAAAAAATACTCTCGATTCTCGTTCTTTTTACATGCGTACATAGAAAATTTGTTATTGTGTGTGAGACACTCATTTTTTTGGAGTCCCAAGTGAACCGAGAAATTTGGTTCCGCGATTTTGCTTGAAGGGTCTATTTCTTCTTCTAAGATCTGTGCGAGACACTCAGGTTTTTTGGAGTCCCAAGTGATTCGAAAGTGAACCGAGAAATTCGGGTCCGTGATTTTGCTTGAAGGGTAATCTTGCTTCTCGGTTAAGTGCCTGGTGGAAACGTAGTATTAAGTCTGCTTTTAATCGAGCGATTTATAGTAGAAGTTAACTTTTTTCAAGTGAAACAGACTTAACTAGGCTTAAGCCTTAACTACATAGACCTACTTTTGTACAAAAGTGAGAAATTAAAATGCTCGCTAAAGAAACATGCTTGCAAAAAACCATACGCAAATTGTTCTGACACATAAATTAAACCACCATGCACAATTTTCCATTATTTTTTTGCAAGCAGGTGTCCTCAGAATAGATATTTATTTCTCACTTTTGTACTTTTGTACAAAAGTAGGCTTATGTATTTAAGGCTTTATTTTTGTACAAAAGTACAAAAGTGAGAAATAAATATGTATTCTGAAGACATCTGCTTGCAAAAAAACAGGAAATTGTACATGATGGTTTTATTTATGTGTCAGAACAATTTTCGTAGGGTTTTTTGCAAGCATGTTTCTTTAGCGAGCATTTTTAGTTCTCACTTTTGTACAAAAGTAGGTCTATGTAGTTAAGGCTTTATCTTTCCACATTCCGCACTCTTTACTTCTACTCGAACAATAAGGAAAAGCACAGAAAAGAAATGTCGATAGCTGTAATTTTCCCAACCTCAGCAATTTTGCTCAACCTCGCCACCACTAACGTTCATTTCACACCCATGCTGAAAGTGTAAAAGTAGTCTTATTTCACTTTCATTTTTAACTTGCTTGATCCACGAAAAAAAGTGCTCAATAACAACAAAAAACAGTCGTCAGCAAATGTTTCGCGTTCTTTTCGGTGTCTTCAATACCCTCTTTTTTGAGAAGTGAACTAAAGATAAATGTAAGCTGGCCATAACTCAAATGGTCGCATGTGAACTGGGGTTATCGGAAAGTTGATAATCTTTTTCTTGGAATTGTTCTGTGGAGACTGGACTGGAGACAGTTCTCGTGCAAAACAAACATACCTAAAAGTAAGATTGGCAGCACTTGTCTAGTTTGCAAAAGCAAATACAAAAAGGCAACGGCTACGGCAAACCCAGTCCGTACCGCAAAGGGCAAGGCGCAAAAGGAAGAAAATATTTTAAAGTACGCTAACAAATTTTGCAAATAAATAATTTCATCAAATTTAGTGCATTAAATTATTGAAAAAAATGGATCAAATTGGTCCCGAACTGCTAACCAAAATCTTAACCACCGAAGAATTGGGTAAAACTCCCAAAGATGTACAAGAAAAAATTAATAAATATTTTGAGGAGATATTCGATGAATTCCTCACTACGAAGGCTGTCGGTGAAACATCAAGGAAAACTGTTGGTAAGTTTCAATTTATGAAATATTCAATGCTTTTTACATATTCCAGCATTAATATTTGTTGAATAGAATAATTCATTTAACCAACAATCATGTATGTTATTATTTAATACATTTCACGATTTTGTATATCAATATTAAAGAGGGAGACAGAGACGCCATGCCGGCAATTTTCAATGATAATGCGTGAGTTTCTTTTAGAAAAGACCACGAATATTTTTTATCAAATCTTTTAGAAGAAAACATACTAAAATACTTTTAAGTAGGTACTAAACATGTGAAATCATAAAAATTTAATATTTTCATTAGATCAAAATCAAATACAAACATGTAGGTACATACAAGAAAACTTTATGCAGTTGAATTACATTCAAGGTGCATGCAAATGGCGATAGCTGTTTCGAGGTTCTTAAAATGATCTAGGCACCAAACTACCAGGTGTATTGAAAATTTGTAACCCTTTTTGCAAAAAGAATAATGGTACCATACAATTATCTTCATGTATAATTAGGAACTTACCTATACAAAACAGTCATTTTAATCTTTCCTAAAAAAAGGGCAGATAAGTATGTACCTACAAGAAAATGCTCGCAAGATTATTAAAGTTTTTTTATTAAGTAACTTTTAACCGGTTTTACAATTACACAAATAGGTACATAAAAAGGTAGGTACCTAGTTGTTGAACATTCTCAATAAAAAAGGGTAATTTAGGACAATTTTAGATTGTCACGTTTTTCTATGTTGTGGCCACTACAATCTATATTTTCTTCCTAGTTGTGGACTCTCTTTTTAGTTGTAAAGAATGACAATTTACACTTGGTATTATACCTTATGCGGTCTTTTTCACGAATTAGTTTCCGGAAGTACGCCAACAGCCGGCGCAAGTTGTACTTTGGGTAGTTACGATATTTTCCTTGTTTGTGGAAGTATTCTGTTTTACATTAAATTCATAAACGTCAAATAATGTATGCATCACTGTTTTTTTACGTATGCGCAATGCAGCTGATACAATGCATCGGCAGAAAAGCATGGAGAAATTTCTTGATTCTGCTTGTTTGAAGTTTGCGCATTATTTGATGTAAGGACAATATTGAACAATACACAAAAATTGATGCTGGTTTGAGGCGTTTATAAATGTTTGGCAAAATTAAGGGATTGTGCATCATTATTTCATCGATAAGTTTTATCAATTTGGTATGGTATGGTAATCTAAATGGAAGTCTAACCAAAAATTATTGAAAAAAGAATCTTATTATATACACTTGCCATTCTATTGGTTTTCAATTGTGAAATTTCATATTCAATCATTTTGCAATTGTAATAAAATGAGTATTCAATGATTTTCATCTTAAATTTAATATCCATTTACGCCTTTTCAAAATGTTTAGTTTTTTCTTTTATTTGTATTCCAAAAATCTTTTAAATGGATTTGAGCTTATTAATGTCCCAAACAAACAAATCAGCTGGCAATTTGAAACTTCAGTCACTTGCTCTATCTCAAAAGTACGTTCACAAAAAATTGTACAACTGTTCTGGGGGGTTATTCGGGTTCTGCGATACACACGATGAAAACTCTTAAATGATAAACATCATTTTTGCGATTCTGGTTCCGTGTAAAACGTGAAAACTTGATTCCAAAAAGTATGATTACCTATTTACCATAACTGAATTTTTGCATATAAAGCCGGTGATAATAGTACGGCAGGCGACCGTAGGTTTACCTAGTGCGTTTTCAACCCATAGCAACCTGAAAAACCTTGTATGGCCAGTCGTTTTTTTTAATGTTAAGACTAAAGCTTTGACTTGGCATCATAGGTAAAAATAAACAAAAAATGTGGACAAAATTTAAGAAATAAGCTTTTTTTATTGATTTTGTCAAAAAACATTTACCCCCATATTAATAAACGGAGCTAGCGGAAAGTTATCTTTAACTCGTGAATGAGGAGTTAGATTTGTGCCACGTACGAGCTAGCTTAACCAACAAGGAAGGTGATTTAGTGAAGGGTTAACTAAGAGAAGTAAATATACGTTTTAATTCACAAGTCATCCCCTAATCCATGCCTACACGAGAGCTCGAAAGTAACAGGTGGGTTAAGCGCTGTTTTTATTAACATGGCTGTTTTATATTTAGAATATATATGAAGGTACCATAGATAGATTTATATAAGTACAACAAGAATCACCATTGAGGGTCAAATGATATGATAAATTGAAAAACTGAATATGAATATTGGAACACAAATTGACAGAACGTAGCCTAGGGCAATGTTCTTACTCGTGGAGAAAACACTTTTTTCTGATCTTTTCAAACAGATTCAATAAACAATCCGGCATATAATGAATCGCGTAAAGTAAGCATGACAACTTTCAAAAAAGTAAAATCTGATTATGTCATTAATTGCCGTAAATGTAAATATGCCGTGGAATCAAAATATTTGTCGCGCTACTGGTTTGCCCACAAAGGGCAATCCTGCTTATTTAAACTTTTGTTTTTAGTCAAAAATAACTTTTGAGTAGAAGTTGCAAATAATTGCCTTAAATATGCCGTGAAGAGCAAAAACATTTCCGCGCCCATGGGCAAAAAAACCTTTTTCAGTCTAATTTGCGTGTTAAGTTAGCAAGACACTTTTTTATTTTTAACCAAAATAAACGTCTAAGTACAAATTATTATTTTAGAAAATTATTAAAATAACATCACTTGGGTCACCCCGTCAATAGGCTTTATAAAAACATTTCTTAAAACATGGGGGCAACATTTTAAACAGCCTGTTGTTAAAATTTTAGAAGGATACTAATTAAGGTTTTTCAAATATTAAAACAGTTTCCTTTAATTTCCTAAATTGTAAATATAAAATAGCGTCGTAAAACGCGTCATACTGTATGCACCATGTCCACCATTTTTTGCCCTTTATTGGTGTAGAGTAAAAGTGAAACAAGCACGAAGCTTGTTACAAACAGGACTGAATTTAATTAGTACACCTTCATGTTCTTATTCAAAAATAGTATGTACATATTATAACATTCAAGTGTGAGTATTGGAATTCAGCGAAAGTTAAACAGTGTTCAAGTTATAATACATACATAATAAAAGTGATGGGATAGTGTGTAGACATGAGATAATAATGTCAAGCCATGGACGCGGCAATTGTTTTCTCTTCACAAAATATTTACGGCAATTATTGGCTAAAAATAAAAAAGTGTCATGCTAACTTTACACGCAAATTAGCCTGAAAAAAGTTTTTTGCCCTTTATGGGCGTGGGATCATTTTTTCTTTTACAGTTAATTTACGGAAATTGTTTGGCAATTACTCAAAATTTATTTTGGACCAAAAATAGCCAGAAACCCGTTATTTGGCCTTTTTGGGCAAACGAAGGGCGCGACAATTTTTTTTTTCAAGGTATTTTTACGGAAATTACTGGCATCCTTAAATACTGGCTAAAGGCCCAGTTGTAGCTATATTCGAAACCATCGTTGAAAAAGTTAGCTGTTTATTTTGAGAACCTAGGAAAGTTTAATCATTGAATATTTTAACGGTTACGACTTCAAAATTATTTCTCCTCCAAAAAAAATTCAATTTGACCCATATCACACTGTGCAAAGTTGTGCAAAATTGAATTTTGTTTTACCTATAATTTACTTTGGCATCAAAATAATTATAATGTTTTCTTCTAAATCTCTCAAAATTGTCAATTAATATGTTCAATGATGGTTTCTAATGATAGCTATAACTGGACCTTAATAACAAAAAAGTGTCATGCTATCTTTACGCATAAAGTTAGCAGGATTTGCATAAAGTTAGGAGATTTTTGGGCAAACCATGGGCACGGCAATTTTTTAGATTCCACGGCATATTTATGGTAATTAATGGCATACTCAAATATTACTTTTTCGAAAGTTGTCATGATAACTTTACGCGGCTCATATAATGTGTTATTATACCAAGACCCGGCAGCAAATTTTGGGGGTAGAGTGATAACCAAAAGTTGATTTTCGTGCATTTTGGTGGGCGTCTGGCAAGGGAATGGCTGAAAGTAACACGTCTTAGACCGAAGTATTTGACATACAGTATCGTACAAAACAAAAGCACTCGATTTCACTTGGTTACATTTTGCTTGAGTAAATTTCTAAGCTTGAATGTATTTAAATAAATTTCATTTGGTTAATATAGGTATACATTAGCTCTTCAATCACAAAGAAAAAAAAATATATTAGTTACATAGTAAAGGAAATTTAACAAACAATTAAAAAAAATATTAAAAGCAATTGCAACAAAACATTTGAAGGGTATTTCTACTTCTGCGTGCGGCAGCAACATGTTTTGAAGGACGTCATCATACACAAAACGATCTATTATACCATATATTTTATGAGTTGGGCCGATTCTTTGACTAGAAAAACATCCCCAGGCCAAAACATTTCTCCTCTGTGGGTTATTGTGTCTTTTTTTTTTTTAACTTAGTTTTCTTATGTATGTAAAAGTTATTTATTTTCATATATTACATGTACTACCATTATGAATTTTGTTCACATTGTACAGAGCCATAAATAAATGAATTGAAATTGAATTTGTGAAACGTTGGCTTAGTATTTTGCCTTTCGGTCTGCGAACAATGACGCAAAAGGCTTAACCCACAAAGTCACAATAAACAACGGAGGAGAAATGTTTTGGCCTGGGGATGTTTTTCTTGTGAGTCAAAGAATCGGCCCAACTCATAAAATAGATGGTATAATGGATCGTTTTGTGTATGATAACGTCCTTCAAAACATGTTGCTGCCACACGCAGAAGTAGAAATGCCCTTCAAATGGACATTCCAATATGACATCCATCCAAAACATACCGCTAAATTAGTGCAAAATTGGTTTGAACCTTTTGAAGTGGCCGGCACAGTCACCTGACCTCATCCCCATAAAAAAAAACTATTGGAAATTGAAGATCGCCAGATTCAACGTGATAGCTGCAAAAACAAGGATTTTCTTGTTGTTGAAATCATAAAGAACTTGATTGAGTCAATACCTGGAAGTTGTCAGGCACCAGTTATCAAAAATAGTTACTTACAACAAAATATTGGAAAACAACTAAAGAATTTAATTATGTGCTTTAGTTTTGTCGCAATTATTGCTTTTAATATTTTTTAAATTTTTGTTTGTATTTCCTTTACTGTGTAACTTATATAATTTTTTTCTTTGTGATTGAAGAGTTAATAAATACCTACATTAACCAAATAAAATTCATTTAAATACATTCAAGTTTAGAAATTTACTTAAGCAAAATGTAACCAAGTGGAATTGAGTGCTTTTTTTTTGTCCGACACTGTAAGTACACCAATCCTATATGGTTTATATACATACTTATTTAATTGGTTTTCATTTCGCACCAATTTCGAAGGCCCACCCTCGCCCCCGATTGAAAAAAAACTTGCCAGATGGTTGAATTTAGCATAATATTGCGTATATCTACACATCCATGCATATAAATTTTGGTTATCACTCCACTCCCAAAATTTGCTGCCGGCTCTTAGACTATATTGAACCTTAATTTAATTTGGCTAACCAAAAATAAATACAAAACAAACCTTAAGATACATTGTGTATTATGCACATTTTATCTACTCACATTGATGATCTCGTATAAACGTAAGGACTGTTTATTTAAATAATAAATACTCATATATGTATGTATATTCAATAAATTTAAATAATATATACCGTGATGCCTTGTCATTTTCTTTTAGTCCGAACGTGAAATCTTGGCAATCGGACCAATAGAACTCAAACACATCTAAAGTCATTTCCGTAACCATTTTTTCATTGCCGTAACCCAATAAAGGCGACGGAAATGACGAAAATCGATGTTTTTTAACTTTTTAAACAAGAGAAATAGAAAGGATATTTTTTTTTTAATTTTTTATAACTAACTGCAACATAACTTCACAAGACTGTAAAAAATATTTTTTTTTTACTATCACTTATACTAAAATTATATGCACCTACGGAAACGACGAAATTGATGAAACACGTGACGAATACAACTTTAAAATATCACATGAAACTGATGTCTCACCCATTTAATTGACTATATATTTCAAAGGAAGCATGAATGAGTTTCTTTATTTAGTCTAAATCCTATAAACTGCCGGCCGTTAATTTGAATTTATAAGCATTAAACATTTTTTTACGGAAATGATGCAAATACATGGAGACACATGTTTTAAAGTTTCTAAGTTTATTGTTTAAAATAAATAAATTTAATTTTTAGGGAAGTTGTGTTTAACTACATATTCTTAATCCTGAAACTCAGTCAAATTTAAATTTTTGTATTTAAAAACAAACAAAAAATCTATTTTTCCGCACTGAAACAAGGAGGAGACACGCGACGGAAATGACATTTCGACCATAAAAACAATTATTTTTTTATTATTTATCTGCAAATATTTAAAATTTAGAAGTGGCCCAGTTAGAAACGTTGCTTGCGCTGTTATTGACTTCAAAATAAATAAGGTTTTTTAATTTGTTGAACCATTTTTGGTCGGAGCCACGAAAAGGAGCTTTTAGTGGAGAATCACCCATATAGCTCACGTTCCGTTGTAAAAATGTAGGATACATTTCATTTTTGATTTTAAAAATCATCACAAGCGCATTAAATTTATTTGTAGGGCCCATTAAGTTTTATTTTTGTTTTCAAAATTCACTGAGAACCAAATGGTTCTAAGACTTACTTTTCAAAATATTAAAAAATAAAGAAACCAACTACTCAGGGCCAGTTTTTCAGTGTGGGCTAAAAGTTAAACCCGAATTAACTCAACGAATTTGGTGAGTTAACTCTGGATTAACTCCACAAATGCTTTGGATATTTTATCTTTCTTGTTTTTTAAGTCTTTCTGCTTTCATCCTCCACTTAAACACTGCTTCTTAATATAACTGTAGACAAATCTTTTTCCAGTGTTAACTAACTCTGGTTTAACTCACAACTGAAAAACTGGGCCTTGGTAAAAACATGAAAAAACTAGGTTGATGATAACAAAATGGTTGATAAAATGATCATATAGACCGATTCTTCTTAGTTTTATGAAAAAGTTGGTTAATTTATTATTTAATATTTTGAAAAGTTAAAACCTTAAAACCATTTGCTCTCCAGTGTTTGACTAAGAATTGATGACACACACGCTCAAGCTTTTTGTCACATCTTAGGTTAATCACCCTGTATAAATTGAAATTAAATAACAAATAAAATTTAATAACAAATCTTTGAAAAGCTTACCATTGGGTTTCTCAACATTTCGTCAGTTTTATGTTCCATTATAATTGAATAACATCTTTGATGAGTTTTTTTTTTTAAATTTTCGTCTACCCTTCCTAATTTCTTTAAAGATGAAATTCGGACCAATTGCGAAAAGAAGGTCGAAGAGTTGACATCACAGCTTCAAGATTATGAACTTAAATTGAAAAATTCTGAAAGAAATGTCGTCGAGCTACGAAAACAAATGGACACGTATTCTACTGAAAGAACTAACTTAATGGAACTTACAAATAAATATGAAACCGAACTATCAACAATTCGTCGTGACAAAAACAGTATTATAGACGAGCGTGATTCGCTTTTAAAAGCAATTGAGAGGCAAAACTCAGAGCTGGAACGTATGCAACAAGAGCTTAAATCATGCCAAGGACAATTGAAAGCGGCTATCAACAGTAAGTGCGAAGCATTGGCACGCGTCGATGAGATAGAAAGCAAAGAAGCTGCCCTTGATTTCAAAGAAAAGCGCATGGAACAAGAACGCTCGATACTAACGAACCAAGTGCAAACACTGTCTGCAGACCTCAACCGCAATATTTCAGAACTTCAAAACATTCGCAGAGAGAATACAATAAGAAACATGCATTTAGAGACTAAGCTTAACGAAAAGATCGAAGAATTGAAAATTTCTCATACACAATGTGGCCAATACAAAGAAACTATAGACAGTCTGACCGCCAGCTCACAAGAACTTTCAGCTAAAATGCTTGCCCAAAGCGAAGAAGCCAACAAAATGATGGAATTCTACAAAAAAGAACTACAAGCCAAGACCAAGCTATCTGAACTATATAAAGCAAACTCCGATGAGCGAGCAATGGAAAGCAACGAAATGGGTCAAGCAATTACTGACTTGAAACGCATGCTAGCAGAAGCCAGCGACCAATATGGTGAGCTAGAAACTAATATGAAGTCAATTTCAATGAAACACGAAGAAGAAATTGAAGAGAAAAACAAAACCATTGATTCATTAAAAGCCGAAATCTTACATGCTAATGACTTGCTAAAGGAAGTACAAACTGAGAATATGGAAAATGCAATTGAAAAACTAGCACCTTCTGCAGCTGTAGCCAGTCGTCTCATAAAATCTGACATGACGCTCACTGAGCTTTATTCATTATATGTAAAAGCCACTGAAGACAGTGAACTGCAAAAGCGAGAAAATAATCGATTGAACCTTCAAATGAAGACAATACTTCATGAGCTTGAAGAGCGGGCACCTCAAATCAAAAAGCAAGAAATCGAATATGAAAAACTTATTGAAGCCAACAACATCTTGGCAACTAAGCTAGATGAACTTATATTGAGAAGAACCGATAACCAGCAAGAAATTGAAGAAGCTCAGACTAAAATAAGCCACCTGGAACGTGAAAACAAAAAACTTAAACATTCCCAAAGCGATTTAAGCAGGCAAGTTTGTTACTTGCTCAAGGAAATCGAACAGGTTTGTACATATGCATTTTAATTATTCATAACTGTTTGCAAAATAATATTTTTTTCTAGAATCGTTGTGGTTACACTTCGGAAAACCAACAACAACTAAGCAATAATCTGTCAACTGATGAAGTTATATCCAAGAAGCTGGTTACATTCTCAAACATTACAGAGCTGCATGAAAATAATCAGAAATTGCTTTTGTTAGTGCGTGATCTAAGTGACAAGCTAGAAGAAATTGAGAATTTGAAGCAGCAAATAAGTGAAGCATCTTACAAGGAAAAAATTGAAAACTACACTAAGAAGATGCAGAGCATGCAAGATTCTTTACAGAACCAAACAAAAATGCTAAACACGTCCATGGCAAAATGTGAACGCTATAAACGCTTGTACTTCGAGGCATTCACCAAAAACAACACTTCCAAAGTCAGATCCGAAGACAATGATGAAAGTATGGAATCGGATGGAGGAAACACTGCCGCCCAAAATACCAGCACTAATAAAGAAGCATCGGATAAGGACAAGAAAATTTTTGACCTTGAAAATCAGTTGTTGGAAGTTAAGAAGCAGGCAACGTCATTTAAGGAGCAGTACGATTACTACACTCAAGAAAAGAAAAATAATGAAAAAATCTTAAATGATCAGTTTGATTCTATGCGTACAGAAGTTCGTGAACTGACAGCAACTAATTGCAAACTTATGTCGACCGTTGAATACAACAAGGAGCTGCTCAAGATACAACAGAAAAATATCAATACTTACAAACAGCAAATTTCCGCTCTTGAAGATAGGAATAAGAACTATGAAAATACCAATATAAAGCACGAGCAAACAACTTTATATTTAAAAGATGAAATTATGAAAGCCCAGAAGAGTCTTTCGGCGGCTGAATCCGAACTCAATCACCTACGACAAGAAACACGTCTTCTTAAAGATGCCGCTTCGCGTTTGCAGTCGGAGAAGGAAGGTTTCCATCGTGAAAGACAAAATCAACATCTGCTTTTGAATAACTTGGAAATGATCAAAGCCAGCTTTGAACGATCGGAAATGGAGGGTAAAGCTCGCTTGGAATCCCGATTAGATGAGACCCAACGAGAATTATCAGCTCAACGTCGTCGCTATCAGGAGGAACAAGATCGTTTCAGAGAACTTGCCGCTGACATGAAAAGACAAACCGAAACTGCTAAGGAACGAATGGAAGAAGAAAGTCGAGTTGCTGAACAGCTACGACAGGAAATGATTTCACTTCGTAATGAATTAAATGCAAAATCACTGCAGAGCGACGAACTCAGCAAGAAGCTTCAGGAAAGTCTAGCTCCAACTAAAGACGACAATCCAATAGCAGTAGCTAACAAGAAATTACGTGAATTGGAGATGAGAAATGAGGAATGTCAGCTTGAAATTCAGTCGCTCAGTAATGAATTGGCTAAATCGAAGGAACACGCCGAGCAATATTTCAAAATATCTGAAAGCGCTGAAAAAGAAATAAAGAACCTTGACCATCTTCATAATCAATACGTTGCAAAAGCTGAAGCTGAAATAAAGAATTTAAAACAAGTCGAAGTAGATTTGAAATCTCGCATTGAAGAACTGGAAACAGAAATACAACTCCAAGCTGTAACAGAAGCACAAAACAGCGGCAGCTCACGGCCAGCTCAATTGCAGAAAACTCAGGACGAGCTAAAGGAAACTCTTCAAAAATTAAATGAATGCAATCGAGAATTGAGAAATGTTCGTTCAGAATACAACAGTCTGTCAGAGTCTCTGAATTCAGTAGAGCAGAAATATGCAAATGAAATGGTTTTACATTCAGCAGATATCCAAGAACTATCTAAAGTTAAAAGTGAACTATTAAAGGTAGGTTGTTTTTATTTTTTTTCAAATATAGGATAATCATTAAAGTATAATACTACATTTTTTCATCATTTTTAATTCATTGAAAATGAAACTAGGGTAGTTCGAACAATTTATAACAGAAAATTCGGATATGAGTGAGTGCGTTCACAATAAACACATTAAAAAACGTCATAGGTAGGTAGGTAGGTAGGCAGAAATGGCGGCCACGGGCAGTCTAGCCCATAGCCCAATTAGCGCTGAAGTGCGCCGTTTTGATACCATAACTCGTTTAAACCTGTGGATGGAATTGAAGAGTGAGAATATGGGCATATCCTCAGGATATCGTCCCTTTTTATTTAGTTTAGAATAGGATTTAGTTGTAGCTTTTAGCACAATCATCAGAAAGTGGATCACTCACTCAACCAGATCAGCACCCGCACCCGCACCATCCACAGTTAACCCACTAGGATGATTGGATGATCATCCGGCCACTGTGCGCCACAAACCCCGACCAGAACCCTAGTCCACTATCTTGTGATCATAGGGAATCGACGGAAGGTATAATGCAGAAGTAGCCGAAATTTGTCCTAGAGCCATTTCGTCGCGTTGAGAAAAGAAATCAAGTCTTTGATCTTCATTTCAGAAAGTTCGTTAATGTCGTCAAAGAATGCTCTTCCGAGTGACTGTTTTCTAGCTTTGGCCAGAGCAGGGCTTTTGCAGAGGAAATGAACTACTGTTTCCTTTTCCTGCTGGTCCTCACAGCTCCGACAGTGAGTATTGTGAGGTATGCCCAGCTTCGCTGCATGCTCTCCTATTGGCCAGTGTCCGCTACAGGTTACAACTACCCTGGCTATATCTTGCCTGGGTCTGCGTATTAGATCAATTGTTTGGTTCTTGTCATAGGTGGGCCAATTCTTTCTAGATATAATACAGTTTGATAAACTGCTCCACCTACGGTTTGCTTTAGTAAGATAAATTGAGAGAATGTTGGCCTTCATAACTCCAAGCGGAATGTTGACTCTTTCCGCAAGTGAGCCATGAAGGGCTGAACCTTGCCTGGCCAGCTCGTCAGCCCGTTCATTGCCCTCAATGCCAATGTGACCCGGGACCCAGATAAGAGTTCAGACCCGCAAGCTCATCCCGGCATTGCTGGACTAGTTTGGAGGATGCTGTAGCTGAATTAATGGCTTTAACAACTGCTTACTTACTTACTTAGGTCCTCGGACCTATTACGTCCGTGATGTTTCCCTTACGGGACATAGGGCCTCCACTACACCTACGCGCCATCGTGTACGATTTCTTGAAATATATTTCAGCTCTCTCCAACTTTTCCCCAGTCGTGCCGATTCCTGTTCGACCGTTCTTCGCCATGTACTTCTAGGCCGGCCCACTTGTCTTCCCTCCTGTGTGAGCGGGTTCCACTGCATTGCTTGAGATGCAATGCACCGATCGCCTTTTCGAAGCGTATGGCCAATCCACTGCCACTTTCTTCTTCGTGTAATGGAGTCTATGGGCTCCTGACCCGTTCTCGCATGAAGTTCGGCATTGGAGATACGGTTGGGCCAGAAAATCCTCAAGATGTTTCGTAGACATCTATTAACGAAGGTTTGCAGCTTTCTAGTGACAATTTCAGTGACTTTCCAAGTGCTGCAGCCGTAAAGCAGAACGGATTCAACATTGGAGCGGAACAGTCGTAGCTTGGTCTTTAAGCTAAAAGAGTTGTTTCTCCATATTTTGGACAGCATTCCGACGCAGCCTTTGCTTTTCTGATTCGGCTGTTTACGTCCAGTTCAGTTCCGCCACCCGTAGAGACAATACTCCCAAGATATTGGAAATCCTCTACCATCTCTACCGGTTGTCCAGAAATATTTACTTGGATTGATGAGGAAGTTCCAAGGCTGATCCTTTTAGTTTTTGCCGAGTTGATCTTAAGCCCTACGATTTCTGCTTCTCTCTCCACCCTTGTTGTCATTTGATGGAGATCCATGATCCTATGAGAGAGTAAGCATACGTCGTCCGCGTAGTCCAGATGTTTGAGGTGAGATTGCAGAGTCCACTGAATTCCTCCATTTCCATTTGACAAAGCTGCGTGCAGTACGTCACTTATCACCAACAGGAACAGTATTGGTGACAGTATACAGCCTTGCCTAACTCCACTTTGGATTTCAAACTCCTCTGACAGCCTACCTTTGTGCAAAACGTGACACTTGGATCCATCATATGTAGCCTTGATAATAGCAATCAATTTATCTGGGATGCCCCTCCTGCGCAAAGCAAGCCAAATAAATTCTCTATTGACACTGTCGAACGCCTTTTCAAAATCGATGAACAGCAGGTGAAGTGGTGATCGATATTCAACGCACTGTTCGATGATGATCCGCAAGGTGTTGATGTGATCCACACAGGAAGATCCAGTGCGGAAACCTGCTTGTTCGGCGTCGAGTGTGTCTTCGAGGTGGTCTTTAATTCGGTCCAATATTATCCTTGCTATTATCTTGGCTACTGCAGGCAGAACGCATATTCCTCTCCAGTTTTCGCACTGTGTGAGATCTCCTTTCTTTGGGAGCTTGACAATCATTCCTTTTTTCCACTCTTCAGGAAAGCTCTCTGTTTCCCAAGCTCTCTTAATAAGTGGGTGCAGTAGCTCGCTCGATGTCGTTGGGGCTGCTCCTAAGAGCTCTGCAGGAATACCGTCAAGTCCAACCGCTTTGTTGTTCTTCAGTGCTTTGATGGCGGTGATAATTTCTTCTTTACTGGGGGGTACGGTGCGTATTCGGGAAATTGTTACTTCGGGTAGCTCAGTGGGAATAGGGTTCACTTCACTTGCGAAAACGCGGTTTAAAACCGCAGAAAAGTGTTCCCTCCACCTTATGAGCTGGTCCTCATCCGAATTTAGCAGGGATCCGTTTGTGTCTTTAACCAGGTGTTGTTTAGAGCTCTGGACATCAGTGAGCTCTTTGGTAATTCTGTAGACGGTCCTACTGTCACACCTACTAGCGGCTTCTTCTGCTTCTGTGGCCAGTGCGTTGATGTAGTTACGCTTATCACGTCGCACACTACGGTGAACTTCCCTCATCTTCATGCGGTACGTAGACTCAAGCTCGTTTCTCCCTGCTGCTGGGGTAGCTGCGATGCGAGCTTTAAGGTGTTTCCTTTCTTCGATCCTTGCCCAAGTTTCGTCGGAAAGCCAAGCACTATTTCTTCCTTGCGCCCGGCCGACTATACTTTCAGCACCGGATATGAACACATTTTTCACAGCACACCAATGATTTTCGATGGATGTGGTTTCCGTGCTGCTGATTGCGTTCAATCCTTGTGAAAGGTGGTCCCCTAGTTGTTGGCGCACTGCAGGATCCTTTAGTCTATCTGTATTAAACTTGGGCATTCGAGTGTTTCCTTGGGATCTCCGAACTGCAGCTGTACGCAATCTTACGGTAGCAACCATCAGATGGTGGTCCCGGGCCATTCCCATGTCAGCACCTCTTCTGTTACGGACGTCCTGAAGACTGCTTCTAAAACGCCGGCTGATCGCGAAGTGGTCAATTTGGTTGGAAGTTGCTTGTCTGTCAGTCGACACCCAACTGACTTTGTGGCACGTCTTATGCTCGAACATGGTCCCTCCAATAACAAGGCCGTTGGCGTTGCAGAAATCGACAAATCGTTCGCCATTGTCGTTTCGGTTACCAACACCATGTTTTCCCATGACATGCCTTAGCCCAGAGTTGTCATTGCCAACCTTGGCATTTAAGTCTCCCATCACCATAACTATATCACCTCGTGGAACGCTATCATAAGCAGCACTCAGCCGGTTATAAAAGGCCTCCTTCTCCTCGTCAGAAGAGAGCAAAGTTGGGGCGTAACACTGTATGATGGTGACGCGACGTACTCTAGTCCGGAACCTGGCTTTCAGGATCCTGTCACCTAAAGGCTCCCAGGAAATTAGGCTTTTGAGAGCTGTTTTGGAAAGCAGCAATCCAACGCCAGATTCCCGAGCGCTTCCAGGTGTTTTTCCGGAATAAAATAGTACAGTGTTACGGGTTGGTGACTTGAACTTCCCCGAACCCAGCCATCTAACTTCACTTATCCCTAAGATGTCCATCCTATACCGCATGAATTCCTTCTCTAGTTGCAGGAATCTGGCATTCTGAGGACCTTCTTTTCCATTGTCAAGAAGCGTCTTCACATTCCAGAAACCAATCTTTGTCCGGGTACAATAGCCAAAAGTCGTCAACGAGTTATCATTAATTATCCGAGGCGTAGTGTTGGTTTCGGTAGCGGGTTGGTTTCAGTTACGGAGAATGCTAACCTCCGTAACCTATCCTAGAAAGCTAGGCCTTTTCGCACTTGTAATTTTGGCCTATTTATGTATATTGGGATACATAAATAGTTGCCCGGGGACCACCACGAGGAGGTAAAACAAGCACTTCATCGTGACTGATTGTTGCGCTACTGGCCCAGACCAAGTTCTGAGCAATCAATAGTTTCCCGATCAGGCACGATGCAGGTCGCCAGCAATTCAGCTTGAAAGACGCTAGCAAGGTCAGGTAGCCGAAAGGACCTAGATACACTTAGAGACTCAGAGAAGATTCCTGCACCAACGCCACACTCCATCTTTGAGCCATCAGTAAAGATAGTGTCGAAATCTTTCGTCACGACGTTATCATTCCAATCCTTCCTGGATGAAAATTTAACTTTGAAATCCTTACTGATACTCATTGTAGGGGTGCAGTAGTCAGTGGGAGTCGAAAACATTTCCATTGGAATCAAGTCTGTGATATTGCTGTGACCATAGGGCTTGGCAAACCAAGAGTTTGCCAAGCTATAAGATCGGACAGGATCTTATAGCCCCTGTCGTGCCAATGCTAGCAGTTCTTTGAACCTTCCTAAGTCTATCGATGTTATAATTTTTGTTAAGTGCAGGCCACCATACAATCGAACCGTATGTGAGGATCGGTCGTACCACGGCTGTGTACGTCCACAGGATCATCTTCGACTGAAGCCCCCACTTTATACAGGCCTTCTTGACCCTTTCTTCAATGTTCAACTTCCAATTTAATTTGGGGTCGAGAATAACACCTAAATATTTTGCTTTAGAGGAGAGTGAGAGTGTTTGGCCGTTGAGTCGGGGTAGAGTGAAGGGGTGTATCTTAGTCTTGGTAGTAAATAGCATCAGTTCAGTTTTGCTTTGGCTAACTCCTAGTCCACAGCTCGTGGACCAGTTGCCATTCCCTTATGTAGTCTTCTACACCAAAATCAACTAAAGACTCTAGAATGGATTCAGTAAGCACGTTGTTGAAAGCCCCTTCAACATTTAAGAAAGTGGCAAGAGTATATTCTTTATAGTTAATAGTTTTCTCAATAGTGCGCACTGCCTCATGCAGGGCTGTTTCAGTGGATTTGCATTTAAGGTATGCGTGTTGAGAGTTTTCAAGTGGACATCTATCCAGGATGTCTCTAATATGGATGTCAAGGATGCGCTCTAAGGTTTTATGCACAAAAGAGGTTAGACTAATTGGACGGAAATCCTTCACAGATTCATGCCCCCGCCTACCGACTTTCGGGATAAAAACCACTCTTACATGTCTCCAGGACTCGGGAACATAGTTAAGAGATAAACATCCTTTAAAAATTGTTTCCAGCCAGGGAACTGCTATCTCTTGCAGTTTCTGGAGCATAATTGGCAGTATGCCGTCCAGGTCTGGAGACTTATACGGTGAGAATGTATTAATTGCCCAGGCAATGTTTTCTTTTGTTATAACGGTATTGATATGCTCTACTCGAGCTGAAGACATGTCCCAAGGTTCCAGCGTCGCTAACCTACTGTTCTCGCAGCCCGGGAAGTGCGTCGTCATTAATAGCTCCAAAGACTCAGCTGGAGAGACTGTCCAGGAACCATCAAGCTTTTTAAGAATGATGGATTACAATGTTCCTTAGATAGAATTTTACCGAGGCTTGCGGAATCTTTTATATTTTCAATTGACTGACAGAATTCTCTCCAGCCATATTGCTTGGCTGATGCGAGAGCTCGCTTGTAAACCCTGAGACAGTCTTTATATGGTTGATAAAACTTATGTTTGTGGCAGATATTAAAGATTGTTCTAGTCATTTTCCTGAGATTAGATAGGTCTTCTATGTTTTATTGGACAGGAGTTCTTAAAAGCAGTGCTCATTGATGCCTCAAAGGATTACACCTTTGACTCAAGATCTAACACCGAGTCTGGACTTAGGGTCGGTATATTGCCCACTTTAGATTTTAGAACTTGACTGACTTTCTTCCAGTCTATTCTTTTGGGATTTCTATAAGGGGATTTATTTTTGGTTTTGAAATTAATGGTGAAGAGTATCCATCTATGGTCCGAAAAAGATTTCAGACGGCAAACCCTCCAGTTTTCTACTATTAGATTCATTTTTTTACGTCCTCCCAGCCTTCATGATTATCCGAGCTCGGAAATACATAGGTGGGAGTGCTACCTCTGTTGCAGACCGTCAGGTTATTTTCAATAATAAAATCAAAAAGAGAATCACCCCGTTCATTGATCTCTGAACTACCCCATAGGGTATGTCGTGCATTAGCATCATTACCAATCACAAGGTTAGTCCCTTTGGCTTTGACTTCATTTGTAAGGTTTCGCAACTCTTCTGGCGGTGACTGCCTGTCATGGGCCGAGTACGCCGAGGCCAACAATAAGCCGTCTGCATTTTTATCCTCCGACCTTAAAACTGTTAGATCAGGAGTGCTAAGATTTGGACACAAAAAAGCTTTTAAGTGTTTTTTAGCTAAAATACAAGTTCTAGGCTTACCTTGGTCTGGGCTTGCGATTTTATAAAACAGGTCGTATTGGTGATCTTGGAGGCCTCTTACTCTGATTCCATTCACCCATGGTTCTTGAATGACCTCTACGTCGACGTTTTCCTCCCTCAGGAAAACCCGCAGATTATCCGAGGCACATTTAGAGTGCTTCAGATTAATCTGTACGACTCGCAGCGCGTTTTTAATTTTGTGAGCAGCCTGCACAGTCAGGGCCCGGCGGCTCGCTAGGGACAACGACATCGCCAACAACTTCGTCGATCTCGACTTTGTCATCAGCTTTGTCGGTGTCTTCTCCCTGACTACAAGATTTTAATGCGGATCATACGTATGCCAAACTTCAGCTTGAAATCGGCCTTCTCGAGAGCTCCCCGGCTTTCTTCGCTGATCCTCAGAAGATAAGATCCGCTGTTCTTCTGCGGTTCCTCTGCCTTAATGACAGCACAGTCATGCATAGGAACCAGCGGATTTAGCCTCTGAAGTCCGCGGATCAGCTCTTGTCCGCTCGGCTTGATGCTCATGAGGGGCAACCAAATGCGAACCATTGGTTGTCTAGGGATATCCTTAGCTGGGATAAGCTTGAGCTTCAAGCCCTCCCAGTCATTGCTGATCTTAGCAACTCTTTTACTAAGGAAATCCCTGGAGAACCCGTCCTCAAACTTAATTACCATATATCCCCTGAGCACCTCACTAGAGTCAAAACCAGGATAGGGACCCTCACTTGCCGATAAAGTGTATAAAAACACCATCTCAGAGAGCTTGGCCTCGATGAGGTTCCACACAGCCAACAGACCTTTGTTGTTTGTGGAGAGCTCATCCACAACCGATACCTGGAGATCGTCTCTGACAACTTCCGGAGCATGCGGTTGCGCTGCTCTGAGAGGTGGCATTTGTTCACTCCTACTAGGGTTGTCTAGCCTACTCTTCTTCTGCGGTTGTGTGGTCTCTTCTTGAGACCTAGTCCGCTTGAGGGCGTTTTCTTGTATAGCCAGAAGACCGTTGTAATCTTCAACGATCTTCTGGTACATTATTTTGTCAGCGGCGTCCCTCTCATGGACCGTTCCAGCTTCCTCATTCTTGGCTATCTTGTCAAGAAAGTAGGTAGCTCTCTTGAACTGGGCCTTGAGAAGGGTGCTCGCTGATTGTCTTTTGGTTTTGCGGGATTTATTGGTGGGTGTGGAAGGTACAGGGGTAATATTGTCTCGCACTGCCTGTGCTTCCTGAAGGTCCGGGTGGCCCATGAGTACCGAGACTTCCGGTGCTCACTGAGCTACCCTTAAGGGTTTCTTGGCTAGATGCCAAGAGTTCATCCTCTGTGTCGGCCGATGGTTCTACGTCTGTATTGTCAGTATCGTCCATAGTGTAAAGCAAACAAAATTTAATTCCCACGAGTAGGTCGGAAAGGAAAGGTCAGCCCCGGCAGAGCCGATATACCGGGGTAAGGCAAAGAATATGACGGACCCTGCCAAGGCATCTGAAAGAGCTCGTTAGAGACTGGTTTACCCCCCAGCCTTCCATTTCTTCGGCACGTATTATGAAAACGCTCACACCACCACTGAAAATTAGGGACCCCGTATCTATGGTCAGATCGAGTGTTGAACTATTGAGAAGTAAAGGAACACTACAACAATTCGACCTGACCTTAGCTGATCCCCATCTTGACATCGCACAAGATAAGCTGTGGTGATCATTACCGCCCGGCACCCACTAGGAGGGTTTGATCCGAGGATTTTTGCCGAGCAAAAAAACGTCACAAAAAAGTATAAACAATGAGATTTGATTAGGCGTGTTCAGGAAAGGGAGTTATCGGAGGGCCTCAGCAATCTCAGTTGCCTGAACAGGATTCCTCAGCAAAAATCTCAGTTTGGCTGTCAAAATACTGATGACAAAATTTTTTGGATTTGCTTGCTTAGCTTCTGACGGAGCAAAATCTCCGATATCTCTGTTTCGTGAACGCGCCTATTTACATTTTTCAGATTCTAGCTGCTTTTTTGACTTTTCAGAAATTGAAAATTAAAAATTATTTCAAAGTACACTTGACTACAAAAAAGTATACACTGGACTCATGAGAACACTAGTTTTTGGAGAATATTTACTTTTGTGAAACATTGGGCCTTATTATTATTTTTATTATTATTATTATAAGCTTTTTATTTACCATAAGTTATTAAAAATTTATCATTACAATGCAATATTAGAAAAATGAAATATAAAAATATAAAATATACAAAATGAAATAAGATACAAAATTTCAATTTTTTTTTGTCTTTAAGTTGTTAAGTCTAAATATGGTCTGTTGTTTATCATCGTTTTTGGTATTTTGCAAAGTCTGAAATTTAGTCCAATGTTTTATTATCTGGTATAAGCCTCCCCCAAAAGTGCCCATTTTTCTCTGTCCTTTGCTTCATTGTACCAGTTTGGTCTATGCTCTGTCAAATCATCAGCCCATCTCTTCTTCGGTCGTCCAACTAGTCTTCTTTCTTCCGGTGTCCATTTAGTAATAATCTTTGTCCATCTTTGATCTTGTAGTCTAGAGATATGCCCTGCCCAGCTCCATTTAAGTTCTTTTGATCGTTTCAGCACGTCAGTTGTTCCAGTTCGTCTTCTTATTTCGTCGTTTCTAACTCTTTGACTTAGTCTTATTATTAAAAGTTTTCTCTCCATTTTCGTTTGGCATAGCCTTGGTTTTTCTGACAGATTGGTTGTGAAGCAGAAAGTTTGAAGTCAAGATGGGTAGGATGGCCGAGTCGAGTATGTATTTACGTGTGTCGTCTTTTATATTGCTTTTTAGTATTTGGTGCATGCTCCAAAATTGTTTTCAACTGTTGGTGATGCGTCTATTTATTTCTTTTTTCTCTTTTTCTCTTGGTCCTTAAATGATTTTAACTGTACTAAGTAAATATAGTCCTCCACGTATTCCAGCATTTTCCAGCATTATGTCTATTTGTGTATGATTTGTCATGGCCTTCGTTTTAGATTTATTGATCTCTAAGCATGGATTCTATGTATTCAGCTTTTGATGAAATCAATACTATGTCGTCAGCAAATCTTAGATTGTTCAAATATTGTCCCCATATATTTATTCCATATTTATTTTTCCAGTTTAGTTTTTTAAATATCTCTTCCAGCACAGCAGAGAACAGTGGTGGTGAAATTGGGTCTCCTTGTCTTACTCCTCTCTTTATTTAAAACTCTCGTCCAATTTTGTCCGTCTTTATTTTAGCTAAAGTAAGACATTGGGCCTTACCAATAATTAATGACTAAACAAGCGTTTAGATAAACGCCACGTTAAACTTTAGAGGCGAGTTAATTTGTGTGTTAACCAATAACCAAATTAAACACGTCTTTAACTAATCAGTGCTCTATTACAATTACATTATCTACTACATTTGTTGCCAAACAGACAGCTTCTGTGAATGGAAATGGCTGCGATCAAGAATTAATGCGATATCCTATCTTAGATAGATTCTTATCCATTTAGGTTTCTGATCAACGAAAACCGGAGAGGTTACTTGAAAGTAGTGTTGGCAAATTTTTTTGTTACAGAACAGTAATTTGCATTTTATTATTAAATTCTTTTAATAATTTTTCTGAAAAAATCAAAAATACAACTCGATGACGGCAAACAAATCTCGACTTTGCATTTTGTAGTCGGCTTTTTTAACAATTTCGCTTGGGATACAAACGTATACAAAAATTTTTCGGATAGCATGGATAGCTATACAACAGCAAAAGCTGTTTTGTAATCAGCTTTTTTTTAAATGGAATTACAAAAACAAAAACCTATCTGGATAGCTTTACATAAGTTTTTGAATTTAGCCAATGACATCAGTCACCAAATAAATTTTAGGTTCGAGCGATTTTTAGTGTTCGTTTTCCGCCATTCACTCTCAAATTGAAATTTACAAATAAACAAATAAGAAGGAATAAATCTATTTGTTTATTTTGATGACCTTATTAGTTTTATAACTTTGCAAAAAAGTTCACGAACAAGCAATTTAATTCAATTGTAAGCGACAGACATGAGGATAAGGGTAAATATTTTCCTCTTTTGCTTTTCAGAATGACAGCACAAACGTTGTTTTTACACTTAATCACGAGTTTAAACATGCGTTTCTTCTGTAAAATTTAAAGTGATTTTTAGCGTAAAGCTGACTATTAAATTGATTATTGGTATGGTTCATTATTTAGAGTCCACTTAAATATTTAAGTGATCTCTTAATTTGATTATTGGTAAGGCCCATTGTAGTTATAAAAACATAATGTCGTTCTTTTTATAAAATAACCGATATCTCTTTTTTCTCTCGGCTGACACTTAAACATGATTTAATGAATTAAAAAATGAGAAAAAAATGTAGTATCCTACGGGCTTAAGATTCGTTTGCCTAATGGAAATTTTTAAAATGTATGTAGTGTTTGATAAATACCTTCATTGTAAGAACCAGTGCACGGGCACATTCATTACATTCTTGTAAGTGCACGCTATCCCTTATCCTGCGTGCGCGTGCAGTTTCCAGCAAACCTTTCTAACTTAGGCGTAGACAGGCGATTAAAACTAGAAGCATTTGTATCACAGTTACCCCGTTTTCATGCAGTATCAAAAGATCGATTTCGATTAGGGTCGCATTTCGACCCAAGTTTTTGGTCACCTGAATTGAGAGCCTCATTTGGAGTTTAGTTGAAATGGTGTTGAGAGTACAGTTGATGGTTTGGCTAAAATATATCTATTTCACAAAAAAAAAAATTTAAATTTAATGAACTTTAGTATACACTACCCAACGCTATCAATTCAAATAAATAATTTTTCTTACATATATGCAAAAACATACTCATCAACACATCTATCAAACAAACTCCTCGTCACAGGTTTTTTTTATCAAACATTACGACTCGACTCTGCTCCTGAAGTAGTTTCGAGTCGGTTGAAGCTCATTTCAACTCAATGTGTGTTTACAAAGATGCGAAGCGAGCTTGAAGCTCGCTTCAATTCCTCATGTAAACGGATTAACTGTTGGTTTTATGAATGTATATTAAACTACTAATTCTCTATGCTTCTTTTTAAACTAGTATGATATTTAAATACGACGAATAAAAAAACAATACACTGCACTAGCGGGATAACTCGCAGGCAACTAGCATTCCAAAAAATCATACTCACTCCAATTACGAAATTCGTATTATTAAGTCGTATTTCGTCGTATGTTGGGCTTGTGGTTTCCTCATTGGTAAAATATCATCTTTTTTGGTGCAAAGCTTTTGAGAATTTACGAATAGAGACATTACGATGCTGGTATTTAAACTTAAAAACATAATTAACAAAAGCCATGTCGAAAAGAACACAAATTGCACGTTTCGCCATGTCTTTTGATCATGATTTTGTTAAGTTTAAATACCAGCATATGCATAAATTCTCAAAAGCTTTGCCCCAAAAAGGATGATATTTTACCATTGAGGAAGTCACAAGCCCAACATCCGACCAAATACGACTTAATAATACGAATTTCGTAATTGGGGTGACTATTAATGCATTTATTCTCTGCCCAAAAAAATTTGATTTCAAATTCTTCTTTGAAGAACGGAAGAAGCAGAAACAAGCAATAACAACAAATAACTATTTCTTCGAATGCACTGTTTAAAACACACAGATAAATATTCTTTTTTTATTTTTCGTATTATCAAAAAAATGTATTTGGTTCTAAGAATTCAAAATTAGGCCACTTGAAAGCACTTAAAATCACTTATTTAACCGCACTATTCAAATCCATGTAAATAGCTCACCTCTATATAAGAAAATAGTCAACGATTTTGGAAGGGCATTTTGATGGATTTTCCACAAACAAAAGTAAACAGGAAAACGGAATAACGCCAAATGACAACAGAACAACATAGACTATTCTCAAAAGCTAGGCCTAGAATTATCCGGTTTTCAAGTTTTGACAGAAAGGTTTAGATTATTGAATTTTCAAATCAAAAAAATACTTATGGGGTTTTCCATTGGTACAAAATTTCAATACTTTTTTCATACATATCTGTCGAAAAACCGATTCTGAAAAATAAAACCTTCCATTGGCCAACAAATATTGATATTTTTTTTATTCTGAATCAATTTTGCAGATCCGTATTTTTCAATGAATCTACCCCTCCTTTTACTAACACCAGTACAATTGCCAGGTGTTATTTAGACAAGTGCATGTTATCATTAATTCACTTCAGTAGAGAACGAATTTGTTTGTGAAAATATAAGGACCAAGAAGTAATAATTGAATTAGAATGGAAGCAGTTTGAAATGAGTCGATAGCATAGAACTTATCCCTCATCATTAATTACAACCTTGTAATCGTCTATTTATAATTTAAAAATTGAAATCCCATCGAATGAAAAAACAAACTTGAAAATATAAAAACTGTTGACTGATTTTTTTTTTGTATTCGTCAGCCGATACCATTTCACAGACACAAACATACACCAGTGCCATATCAAAAGAACAATCAATTCAAATACCATTCCATTCGTCACGAAAAAAATCAAATTCTTAATTTACCAATTTTTTTTCAATTTTTTTAGTTTGGAGATTATTTTTTTAAAAACTGTTCATTTAAAGAACTTTTATTCAAAAGAAAATAAAAGAAGGAATTTCTGGCTTTGCAAAAAAATATAACAGGGAATTTTAAGTTTTACCGTAGTTTTTTTAATAATTTGTTTTCTGTTTTAAGTCATTTTTTTTTAGAAAGTTGCCCCTCCCTCCTAAACGTGGGTGAATAGAACCCCATTCCTATACGATTTTTTTCTTCACTGAACCAAGTCTACATGCTCAAACTTTTTGTTATACCTTAGGTAAATCACCCTTTATAATTGTATTAAAATTAAAAAAAATCTCCATCTATATTTAGCTATTCTTGCTGCTTCACAGCGATACGTTGTACAAAAATAGAGAAAATTTGAAGTAATCTTCATGGCAAGTTCAGAATCTCCAAAATAATTTTTATTAATAAACCCAAGCAAAAATACACAAGAAAACTTCGAAAAATTGCAATATGATGTGGAGCTACTACGGCAAAATAATTTTTACTCAGTTATTTGCAATTTTATGCAAATCAAATTTGCTATACATATTTTATTAATGTAACAATATTAAATATTTATTAATGTATTAATGTAATAATGTAAAAATAAAATTACCAGACGTCCTTTTTCAGGAGGACAATACCTCTTTTTAAGCAAAAAATATCCGTCCTGTTTCTTTTTGGAAAATTTAGCATTTTGTCCTCTTTTCTTTTTTTCTTAACGTTTTTTTTTTAACAATTTACAGATTATATTCGAAATAAACATAATAGTTAGGGCGTTAAGGGCATATTTTAGGTCAAACCTTGCACTTCATTCTGACTGGATGAGCAAGGACTTGTAGTCCACATCCTAATTTTACTTTTAAGAAGTGTTGCCACGGTGGCAACACTGGCATACCGGAGATATAAGGGTTGCCTCCTTAATAGGTTATAACAACGAAATTCGATTGGCAACGCGAGTGTTTTGACGTTTAGTCGCATTTTAAATAAGCTCTAAAATAATTTTTAAAATTGATAAGTGTTTTTACGAAAAATAAATATTAAAACATTCTTTAAAAAAAAAAACAAGAAACATTTCCACTAATCTGGTATAAAGAAAATAGGTGAGTCAACTCCAAAATCCCTATAAATCCAAAGATATAAAAATGACCAGCAACCTGCAACAAGTTCCTGTCAACAAAGTCAAAGAAAATATGGCGGACCCAAATATCATCGGCGAAGAGGCACGAAAGTATATGGAGGGATTCCAGGATACTATTCCGGGCAATAGCCAACATATGGTTGACCAGAGGTTGGAGCAGAATGCAGAGGTTGGCGGTTACTGATCTAAGGTTTCTGATAGTAAGTTCAATGACTGAGTTACTAGACGAGAAGCTTAGAAATTTGCCTGCAAAAGCGGACATTGATGGGATTCATGCAAAAGTTCAAACATTGTAACAAACAAATAGCACATTACAAACGCAATTAAACTTACTTACTTACTTTTGATGGCGCTCACAGCCCAGGATGGGCTTGGGCCTCAACTAACAAGCCCCTCCAGCCAGCTCTGTCCCTAGCTAACCGCTTCCAGTTGCGCACACCGAGTGCTTTGATGTTGTCATTCACTTGATTGCGCGACCTGTTACGGGTTCTTCCTCTGCTGCGTACCCCATCGGGGTTGGATTCGAAGACTCGTCGGGCAGGTGCGTTGCTGTCCATACGCTCCACGTGCCCCAGCCATCTCAGCCGCTGTATTTTCAGCTTTTTGACCAGGTCAACGTCGCTGTATAGCCCGTATAGCTCGTCGTTGAATCTTCTCCTCCATACTCCTTCGATACACACCGGACCGAAAATCACACGAAGAATCTTCCTCTCAAAGCACCCTAGCAGATTTTTATCCGAATCTTTCGGTGTCCATGCTTCTGACCCATAAAGCAGGACCGGGATGATTAGGGTTTTGTATAAAGTCTCCTTGGTTCTCTGAGAGAGGGCCTTACTACTTAAATGCCTTCTTAGACCGAAGAAACAGCGGTTGGCAAGAGTAATTCTTCGCTTGATCTCTGCACTGATGTCATTCTGCCCAGGTAGACAAAGTCCTTGACAACTTCGAAGTTATATCTGTCCATCGTGATATTTTGCCCGAGTCGACGATGTTGAGATTCCTCTCTCGATGACAGCATATACTTCGTCTTGTCCTCATTAACCGCCAATCCCATTCTAGCCGCCTCCGATTCAATGCTCGCAAATGCCCCTGCCACAGCTCGCTTCGTTCTGCCGACAATGTCTATGTCATCCGCATATGCAAGCAATTGAACGGACTTTTGATAGATTGTACCGCTGGTGTTGACATGTGCGTTGCGTACAATGGCTTCAAGAACGATGTTGAATAGGTTGCATGATAACGCGTCGCCTTGCCTCAATCCTTTCTCAACATCAAAGGAATCGGTGGTGTTCTTACCAATTTTGACGGAGCAGCGAGATTTCTCCATCGTCATCCTGCACAAGCGGACGAGTTTGGCAGGGATGCCGAGACTCGACATGGCTCTGTATAATTCGTCCCTTTTCACGCTATCATACGCGACTTTAAAATCGATAAAAAGGTGGTGTGTATCGATCTGGAATTCCCGGGATTTTTCTAAAATCTGTCGGAGTGTGAACATTTGATCGACGGTTGACTTGCCTGGCCTAAAACCGCACTGATAAGGGCCGGTCAGATCGTTGACAAAAGGTTTTAAGCGGTCTCACAGGATGGCCGACAACATTTTATAAGCGACGTTTAGGAGACTAATTCCTCTGTAGTTGGTACATTTCAGAACATCTCCCTTTTTATGGATGGGGCACACTATACCGAGGTTCCATTCATCGGGCATACTTTCCTCCGACCAAATTTTGCAGATGAGCTGGTGTATGCTCCTAGCCAATTCATCTCCCGCTGATTTAAATAGTTCGGCTTGTAAGCCATCCGCACCTGCAGCCTTGTACGACTTAAGTTTGGATATCGCCAGCCGAACTTCGGTTAGGTCGGGTGGACGGAACTCTTGGCCATCATCGTCCAAGTTGAATGGAGCGTTCTGCCTATTAGCGGCATCTTGGCTGTCTTCGCCATTAAGCAGTCTAGAGAAGTGTTCTTTCCAGATCCTCAGCACTGACTGTGTGTCTACTACCATATTCCCACTCTCATCTCGGCAGGCTTCCGTTCTAGCCTTGAATCCTTGGGTGGATCGCTTCACCCTCTGATAAAATTTTCGAACATCTCCCCTACCGCTACAGCCCTCAATAGACTCTACCGCCCGCTTCTCGTGCTCTCTCTTTTTCCTCCTGAGAAGTCGGCGTTCCTCTTTTCGTTTCAGCCCGTAGAGCTCCCGGGCCACTCTCTCAGCAGCTCTTGTTCGAGTCTGCAGCATTGCCTGGTAGGCCTCGTCCTTAGCTGCATGCGCTAGCCGGCACTCTTCATCGAACCAGGGGTTTCGTTGTATTCGCCTAGTGAAACCCAGCACATCAGAGGCGGCACTTCTGATGGCTTGTTGACAGTGTTCCCACTGGTCCTCTGCACTTGATGCTGGTGGCGGACCTCCTGAGAGATTAAGAGTTACGTGGTCTGCAAAAGTTCTGGCAGTCTCTTGCGATTTAAGCTTCTCGACATCGAATCTTTTCACAGCATCTGCTCTGCGTTTTCGCGCCATGGATATCCGCATACGTAGTCTAGCTACCACCAGGTAGTGATCCGAGTCAATGTTGGCCCCTCGGAACGTTCGGACGTCCAAGATACTGGAAGCATGTCTCGCGTCTATCGCAACGTGGTCGATTTGGTTGACGGTTAGTTGATCACGCAACCGCCAAGTCCCCTTGTGTATATTGAGGTGTGGGAAGTAGGTGCTTGAGATGATGACATTTCGCCCCGCCGCAAAGTCTGCCAGCTTGTGTCCGTTGCCGGAAGTTTCGTCGTGTAGGCTGTGTCCTCCGACTATCGAACCAAAGATGCCCTCCTTTCCGAATCTTGCGTTGAAGTCACCAAGAATGATCTTCACGTCGTACTTCGGGCACATATCATACGTTGTCTCCAAGAGATCGTAGAATGCTTCTTTGGTTGAGTCTTCTCTCCTTTCATGGGGGGCGTGAACACAAATCAGCGAAATGTTCTTAAATTTGCCTTTGATGCGGATTGTGACCAGGCGCTCGCTTACACTTCGGAAGCCCAAGACTTCTTGCCTAAGTCTTCCCCTTATCACAAAACCACAACCAAAGAGCCGCTGACCCTGTTCCTTCAAGCACCCGCCGTAGTAGATGTCACACGTTTTCAGTCTCCGTACGCCCTCTCCATCCCATCGCACTTCCTGGATGGCTGTTACGTCAGCCTTTAGCCTGTCCAGGTTCTCCACTAATTGTTCGGCTGCACGTGTTCTGTATAAGGACAGGACGTTCCACGTGCAGATCCGAAATTCATTGTCCTTGTTTCGTTTGCTGGGGTCGTCAACTTTAAAATCATCCATATCCGAGGCTTGTTGTTGTTTCCTCCGACCCGGAGGACCAGACCCTTCGTATAACTCCAAGGGTAGGGAGCCGGATAAACCGCTCCTTATAGGCCTGAGCTACAAATATGTCGTAGTAGCCCATATAAGGTGTTCACTAAGTAGTTCAACCTAACTGGAACTGTAGACGCCACCGTTGATTCCATCTAGAGAATTCGTCCGCTGCCGCCTCGATGAAAGGAGAAGTGCCTTAGTGGGAACACTCCTCCCCCCCCTCTCTCGTTGGCTGTCCCCAACAGCTTTCCACGGGGATTTAAACCCCGTCTCCAGCTGAGGTACTAGACACCCGATGTTCACCACGTGGAGGTGAGAGTAGGAGTTGGTAGACAGAGGTTGGTTTTGAGAAAAACCTGTGGACGCTTGTGTCCTCTTGAATGCACATAACTACCCTTTTGAACATCAAACGCAATTAAAACGCATGGAAAATAGGTGTAACACTTTAGAGAGACAAGTAGAAAGTCTGAAAAAAAAGCGAATGAAAAGAACATCGTTGTGCATCTGCCAACGAACAATACCCAAAATCCGGTGGCGAAGGCAAAAGAAATATGCTTGGAACTGCTTCAAACGAATAATCCAGCTGCTATCTCAGGTGCTAGAGCGTTGCGATCAAGAAATAATGCGGTTGCAAATGTTATTGTTGAGGTGCACGACCGGGAAGATGTTAGATTAATTCGGAACTCAGCTAGCCACCTGCGACGAACAGGTGTATCAATGCACAGATATTACCCAGCTGCAAGTAGAGAGAGGAGGAGACAGTTGATAAAACTGAAAGCCGAAATCGCTAAGAAAAGCAAAAAAAAACTCAAATAAAAGGAAACGCATTACAAGTGGGTGCAAAATTATTTTATTATGATGTAAACAATAAGTTGCTGTGTGATGGAGAGGACGGCGTGTTGAAGTTTCAAAAGCTACTGGGCGACTGTCATTTTATGACGTAGACAGCTAAAGGAGAAATGGACTGTAGTAGATTAAACTTTGAAGGTGGTAACGCAAGCGGCACGGTTAATGCGGAAGTAGAGCCCCCGAGTGGGTCATGCAATCAACAACGTTTTTAATAATGATGCCGTCTGCCCTATTAGTTTAAATAAAAGATCTTTATGTAAAAATAGTATTGTTAAGCATTTTAAAATATTATCATATAATGTATCTGGCTTAAATAATAAGTCTTTATATGTATGTAGAATTTTATAATTTCGTAAATGATTTTGATTTTATTTTCCTATATGAAACGTTTTTAGCCGAACAAAACTACGCCTTATGTGAAAACAATTTAATAAAAAATGAATTCGTCTGGATTCCTGCAACGAAAATTCATTTAATGGGAAGAGCTAGTGGAGGCTGTTATTTCGGCTACAAAAAAAGCATTACAAATCTAAAATGTGAATTTATAACGGATACAGGAGTAACGTACATTAGTCTGCAATTCGATAAGAAAAGTTTTTGGATACTCCCTACGTATATAAATTGTACTTCCTGGGATTCGGATTTTGTGAAGCTTTACGATATGCTTGTGGCAAGGAATAATCCAAATGTGATCGTTGTATGCGCGAATGGGTGAAGAACAAAGTAATGAAAATCAGTTAGCAGGGATTGTGAGAACTTCTAAGGACAAAATGTGCAATCCGCGTGGTAAAAAGCTAAGAACTAGCATTATGGACAAAGATTTACTTTTGTTGGACAACAAGGAACGTCTGTGATTGATTACAGTCTGATTGGTGGCGATTGGGAAAAATACATAACGGATTAGGTCAATTACTTTATTCGGATCACCTTCCAATTATAGTATCATTTCAACTCGATGCTTCCGCGAGCGAGGACGAACAAGTAATGACACTGCTTCCTAGATTAGTATGGTCTGAACCAAAAACAAATGAGTATCACAGACAACTAGAACAATCCTTACAGAACCAACAAATAGTGAACTTTGATCAATTGGAAAAGGTTATTAAAGCAGCAAACCCAAATGCGAATCAAAAAAGACGAGGACCAAAACCTATTATGGAACCGTGGTTTGACAGAGTGTCAAAGTGCAAGGCAACAATCCTTTTCCTGGTTGGGAAGTTTCAAGACTACTAATAATATCTACCATAAAAAACAATACACTGAAGCAAATAAGCGATTCAAAGAGCTGTGCAATAATAAAAAGAAAAAGGACTTCGAAATAGAAGCGCAGAGATTAACAAGCTGTAAGAACTCCTCTGAATTTTGGAAACTAGCATGGAAGCTAAATGGCAAACAATTTACAATAAGCGGACAGCTAAATTCTGACATTTTATTTAATCACTTTGAAAGCCTGCTCAATCCTGAAGTTCACCGAGTTTTTTTTCACTATGCTCACCTAGGATTACAAAACCAAGTTCTAGATCGGCAAATAACTACAGATGAAGTTATACTGGCTATGGGGAGCCTTAAAGATGGAAAAGCAGCTGGATCGGATAGAATACCAACAGAGTGTTACAAATATGCGAACAACTGTTTGTATGAAAGTTTAACTAGCTTACTAAACAATGTTTTTAAATCAACAGTTCAAGGAAGCATTGATTTTCCCTATTTATAAAAAAGGATGTGCATCAGTCCCTGCAAATTATAGAGGAACTTCTTTTCTCAATGCATCGTACAAAATTTTCACTGCAATATTACAATGTCGATTATCAACGTGGATCAATGAAAATGAGCTGCTGAAGGATTTCCAGGCTGGATTTAGGAAAGGGTACTCAACCGTTGATCATATATTTGTTCTGAGGAGTATTGCAGACTCGTTCCTATGCCAAAAAAAGAAACTCTACGTGTTCTTCGTCGACTTCAAAGCTGCGTTTGATACGGTGGATCGTTAATCGTTAATTTATAAGCTGTGCAATACAGGAATGTCTCTTAAGTTTGCCAGAATAATAGAAAGACTCTACGAGGGCACACAAGCAGCAGTGTGGGATGGTGAACAAAAATCAAATTTGTTCCAATCCACATCGGGTCTGAGGCAAGGATGCTCAATAAGCCTACTTCTATTTGCGCTCTTCATTGAGGATTTGATCGAATGGCTGCCAGGAGGTATTGAATATGCTGGGACGCTCATAAAAGCACTGCTTTTTGCGGACGATATTGTGTTGTTCGCATATTCTCCTGAGTCAATTCAATTAATGATTAATCGTCTACATAAGAACTGCATACTTTGGGGTTTGATTGTCAATCTTGAAAAGTCCAAAGTGATGATTTTCAAAAGAGGAGGAGGTAGACATTGTTGGAATGAAAGGTGGAAATTCAATGGGGAGCTGATTGAGGTAGTTACGGAGTTTAAATACCCAGGTGTTGTTTTTACGAAAAACCTAAACATGGAGAAGCACCTTTATGAAAAGCTCAACAAGGCAAAAATGGCTATAAATCTTACTGGGAAGAAGTGTTTTAGTAACAAATCCGTATCTCACAGCAGCAAATACAATATATTTGAGTCGGTAGCTGAATCCGTTATATTTACGCTGTGCAAACTTGGGGAAGCAAGCACTACGAGACGGTTGAGAAGTTACTTCGGTTCTTTATTAAAGAACTCTTTGTTAAAACATTAAAACTACAGGTGGATTATATAACTAAAAAAGGTGGCTCTGAAAGCAATACATACAAAGAGTGGGTGGTACAGTGACTGGCTTGAATTGGCAGTAAATTGTGGAATGGATTTGAACTGTAACGTGAATGATTGTTGGAAATTAAAAACGGATATGCATCAGCTCATTGCAAAGGTTGATGAAGAAGCAAGAAACAGGTTTATGGAGGAGGATTCGGGCTCTTTATATCGAACAATCTATTGCCAGCTAAACCACAATTTGCAACTGGCAAATTACTTCCGTGATGAGCTTAGCGTTGAAGAAATACCCATGATGGTAAGGTTGTGAGGGGAGATTCTCAACCTTAATTATGTACCGCACAGAGGAGACCTTGCGGTGATCTGCAATATATGCAACATGATGGAGAGAGAAGACGTGGTGCATTTCTGAGGGATGTGTCCAACTTTAAGGGAAACGAGGAGATGCATTTTCGGAAAGGATTTCTTAGCTTTCGACGAAGTCCTATTCCAGTTTAATGAGATGAATGTTCATAAATTGTTCCAGTACTGCAAAATTGCCTTAAGATATCGCGATAGAATTTTGCAAGGTTTTTTTCTGATGTGAAGCATTATTTTGATTTGATTAAATACATGATAAAAAACTGTTAATTCAAAAAATTATAGGAAAATGTTAGGTTATAAAATGTAAACGGATGTTTAAATTGTCAATCTGGCAGACGGCAAAAGCCATGTCAAAATGATTTTTGTTAATACTTGTATGTTATATTATTATAATACTGAATAAAATCAATCTAATCTAAAAAAACAACGAAATTCCATATAAATGCCTATAAATCGAGAACCAGAGATCGGACGATGACGTGGAATGTCTCTTGGATTCAGAATACTTGAATCCATAACATATAATCTTTTTGGTCCCTTTCCCACCCTTGCGCGCTGGGGGTGTAAAATAACCTCGGCAGATGTTGTGTCAGAAAATAATCGTAATTATGTACACCTTTATAAAATCATAAGATTGGTGTCGGCGTAGAATTTCACACTCTACAACATATCCAAAGCCTACCTAAATCCATGAATTAGGTGGGGAGAGGGGTACGAGTAAGGTGACCACCTGTACCGAAATTACCGGTACAGTACCTAAATTTAACGCTGTGTACCGAAGAAAATACTCGGTACACACAAATATACCGAAATTTAAAAAAAGTTACATTCAAAAGGTACATTCCCTGTTTGGCAGGGACTTCAGCCACAGTAGACAGAGTGTTCTCTTTAATAAACGATATTTGGTACACCGATAAATGCCCTTAAGCATTTCAACTTAAAAAGACCTTTTGTACGTAAGGTATAACATAAAAATTTCATGTCTTGAGTTTTTCGAGTTCTTGAAAAGTCAGCCGTAGATGCTTAAAGAAATATTGTCGGATAAAAAATATTCATTTAAAAAGCATGATGGTTCGTCGTAGTACCTATAATCTGTAACTAATGTTCCCATACACATATCATAATGTATTGAATAAATTAAACTTAGATTTAAAAAATATATATATTTTCTTGTGTACCGAAATCGGCTATGAGAAACTTGGTCACCCTCGGTATGAGGATGTATGCCAAACTGATATATATTTGTCTTTGTATAATCTAAAGCACATGATACATGAATTTAGGGTAGTTTTTAGAGCTCAATCTTATGAAACTAAAATAAATGCAATACAACACTCCTGGAAAAAGTGATTTTATGTTTATGAACTGATGACTGAAAGCACTGATGACTGAAAGCTGATGCACTTAAAGCAAATAGCATAACATCACCGAGTTCCAACGGTACGGCGATGACATTTGGAACACATTTTTCTTTTGTCATAATAAATAAAAAAAAGAGTCCATCCAAATATCTGAGGTGGAAGAGTGTTTTTTTGAGTGAAAGGGTAAAGCCAATTACTACTACCAGTAAACCCCTTCTAAAACTGGTATGTTGATAAGTTGGTAGAAATGTTTTAGTTTTTGTTAGAACCAAGACTTAAAAGGATCGATGCAAATATATTGGTTCCAGGGTTGTTTTTTTTTTTTTTTTTTTTTTTTTTTTTGAGGCGACAAGAAAAAAAAATATGTGTTATAAAACCCAACATTTTATTTGTATGTAATCGAGGTACATATATAAAATATGGTACATGATTTTAAAGTATTTTTTTTAACGCTGAATCCAATTTAAGTAAAATTAAGACCATACAATCACCATTAAGAAAATAGTCGTCGTTTTAATGGAAAAATTAATATATTTTCTGAATAGAGCAGATAAAACATTTTCCTTCAAAAACCACATTTGACAATAGATATTTGATTAATCTGTTTTTATTCTTGGTCATAATAAAAAATAAACATTCCTACCAACTTTCATCAACTAATACTGGTTCTGGGAGGGGTTTACTGGTCATAAGTTTGCACTTCCATTTAAAAAAACACCCTTTCACCCCAGATATTTTTATTATGGGCTCTTTTGATTCTTGTTTCTTACGACAAACGAAATTTGTGTGCCAAGTTTCGTCATGGGTGGCGCAACGGCTCGTGAAGAACCAGGACATAGTGACTAACAACTCGCAACCATTCATGTGTGCGTGTGTCGACAGGAACGGAAGAGACCTACAAAGGTATGCCGAATCCGAACCGATAGACGAGAAGGACTTATTTATGAAAAGTGATACTCTTGGAGGAATTGTCAACTCCTCGCAAGAGGCAGTAGCCCTGAAAAATAATTTTTCGTTTTTAGGTCGACGAGGCTGGGAAGTGAACCCAAGCCTGTCACGCTGGACAGTCAACGCACTAACCAATACGCTACAGACTACTACGCCATACCATTAGAACTTGGTAATTGTAACGTGCTATTTTGCCTTTAGGTCCTTGCTGGCAATATAAACCCCTAGCTCAGCAGTGGTCGTGGTTCTTGGACCTATAACCCATTACAAAAAAATCATCTTGCCAGACTTGCATCCTGGTGGTAGCGATGCGCGAGAAATTTGCCTCTACCCTCCCTGCCTTGGTTGCCTCCCTCGCTAGAGCAACCCCTTTTCCAGGCTTCCTCCTACATCATCCTCCTCCCATTCTTCTTCTCATCCATTTTTATTAAACAAAATTTAAGTACTCATTATTTTCATCTATTTTATTTCAAAATGAAAAGAAATTGATATATTTCATGGTAAAATATAAAAATTATTTTAATTTTTTGTATTTCATGTTTTACAATTGACTTCAAATGAATATTATTTTTAAAAAGGTTAAAATCAGTTAAAGTTATATAATTCTAGCTCTAGTGGCAACCGTGCCGCTTTTAATCAAAAATTAAATTACCAAAAAGAATCACAATTTCGTCTTAGATTTATTTAATAAATTTGGGATCTACGATCCTCTTTTGTCTATATGTCATTAATTAAAACTTTAGTCCCCCAGTGTATAACCACCCTTTAGTTCGCGTAAGTATATTTGTTTTTATTTAGGTTATATATATATATATATATAGGTTTGTGTCTTTGTAACACCAATAATAAAAGCAATATAAAACAAAACAAACTCACCCCTGTCCTTCCGCTCGTAGTGGCCATTGCTGCTGAAGAATATGGGTAGTACCTTTGTTGGTGCGCGCTTTTTCTACACACTTTCTGTTCAATAAGTTATACTAACTAAATATAGATAACCGTTACTTCCGCGAATTAAAATTTAAAACACTCGGTTCGCGTAACGATAATTCTTTTCGATACTAAAAAATTTGATCTCGATTTGAAACACGAATCCACTGTGAGCTTAAATCGGACCGGATCTACCGCTGTATTTTCCTAACAAGTGGGTATTGTAATCGAAACAATTCCTTTGTTTGTATGCCCTTGAACTGAGATTGTAGGATGTACAATGTAGGTACTTATACAAACAGAATATCGCACATCAGAATCACTTTCAAGTCGAACTTATTATATGTAGGTACCAGTTAGTTAACTAGGTACGTATATAAAGATGTAATCTCGAAAATTTTGGGATTGTTTCAACCTTGAGTAGGCATTAAATTTCACTTAGAAGTTTCTTTTTTTTTAGTTTTAGTTAGTTCTCTTCAATTCAAATTAATTTATTTAAATTGCGATTGCAACATATAATTATGTCCATATATGTATGTATGTATATGTGCCACGATACAAAGAAATATAAATCGCGCAACAGATTTGGTTAGTTTTTAGGTTGGGTCGCGGAATTAGACTTTCCGTTTAGACTAGTAAGTGACTATTGATTCCGGTACCTATTTCTGTTCTTATCTTCAGTCCTGCATCGCAACTAAATAAAATTGGAAATTTTCTGCAAACTTCCCCTAATTCCAGGATCAATGAACCCTTTAGGCATTGATCTTTAAATTTCGAGTCGAAGCTTTTCCTCTTTTTTGAAAAGTAACCGACTCCTTTTCCAACTCAAATACATCTTTAAGTCAGGAATTCTGCAAGCTCTTTCTTTTTCGCTCAGCTGCAATGCCTAAACCCCCTCCCCATTTACCTAACCAATTAAGACGAACTTACTCATTTGTTTTCATTGTCTTTTCTCGCTCATAGGCACTTCGTCTGTCTCATCCTCACTCATAAAACTTTTACTGTCTTATATAAGTGCAGATAAAAGGTAGGTGAGTTACATCATCGAGTAACAACAACAAAAGCTTGTCGTGCCGCGCTTCTAGTTATCGTTTGCCGACGCGTACGGAACAATCTTTATTATTATAATATTTTTTTTTTTTTTATTTTTAAATCTTAAAATTAGTTTGTTTTCTTTATTTTGAAAACAAATTATGTAACATAATATATAAGGAATATCACTGTTTTTAAGGAAGTTGTATTGTATTTATTCTGATTGCATCAGATTGAGCATTAAAAACTAGCCTAAAGTCATGTGCCATATGCTTGGATTATACCAAGACAAATATATAGAATGGTTTGCTATATGGACTTCCACCTTCCCCTCCTCCCATTCTGAAAGCGATTATACAAAAAACAAATACATGGATTAAAATGGAATTTGAATATGCTGTAGATTTTGAAATTCTGCGTCGAAGTTCATCTTAAAATTGTATAAATATTTATATAATTATCATTATTTTCTGCCAATAGAAACTCTTATCCATCGAGGGTATTTTGCGACTTCAGCACGTAAGGCTGGGGAAGGTCAAAAAAAAAATATAATCCTATGGATTCACGTATTCTGAATCCAAAGAGACATTTCACGTCATCGTCCGATGTCTGGGTTTTGATTTATAGGTCAATTGATGTGGAATTTCGTTTTATAGCCTGGTAAGGTATCTCCGGTCTGCCAGTTTTGCCACAGTGGCAACACTTCTTAAAAGTAAATTTAGGATGTAGACTTTTAGTTGTTTTTTTTTTTTTTTTTTTTGTTGACAAACAAAAATCATACACCACACCATTGCGATGATGGGGAAATCGAAAAGAATGTTTGTCATTATTTTCAAATTCGAATTTTCGTTTAAGACCCCGATTACTCGATTCATTTTTAAGATTGTTTCTCCTTTTTGACAGATTGGGTGAGGGTTGTAGAAATGTAGAGGGAAGTAAGTAACGAAATTAGGAATGAAAATTTCAAGAATTTTTGTTGTTGAACTTTGAATTTTCTGATTTGGCAACCACAATGCTCCTCGGTGGTAGCAAAAAATGATTTAAACAAAAATGATGGGTATATATTATGATTTTTGTATTACTGAACTAATGACAACTATGTTTTACCTTTTTGCTTTCTTCATTAATATTCAATAAAACGCATTTTTTTTACTATTTTATTTTTTTGATCTATATATATTTCGAGTACCTATTTGCCTCATCATCAGGATCTATACAAATAAAATACATGCGTTTTAAAATTACATAAATAATAAATAATATATACAAAATTACCAAAAGTATTTATAATAAATTATTTGATAACAGTCTGTTTGGTTTCAACATTATATTATATATTTTTGTTGATTGCGAAAAAATATACTATTCAAAAACTGGGGCTAAGAATGGGTCAACACAAAAACGGATGTCAGAAAGTTACAGAAGGATCGGTCAACAAAAATATAGCTGCCTTAGCTGATCCCGTCAAGGAAAATAGACATTCTAAACGATTTTTCTTAAAATTACCATACTTGTAGATTTAGACAAATAGGTAGGTAGCAAAAAATCTTTACTATTTACAAAAATCCATGCAAAAGTTGTTCACATTTTTATTTTAATATCTCTCGAAGGCACTCGGGTTTTATGGTTTTTACTTCGAGAAAGTCGCGAACCCTGAAAACTCACAGTTTGAGTACCGAGGAAATAGTCTATACTTGTTATAAATTAGTTATTCTGGGATCAAATTTAACCAAATGTAGGTACTTTTAATTTACAAAGCGAAGTATTTATTAATCAATAATTACCACTTTAGTGTCGCTAATAACTAAAAAATGCGCTAACATTTGAACCACTTTCACCACCTTAACTTGTTGGTTATTTGCGCAGCCCGCTTAAGGTGCCAGTTAAAGCTTTGATTAAAAAACTATCATTAATAACTTTCGTTGGATTTTGCGATGGTTAAAGAAATAAAATTGATGACATTTCGGTACCAAAATGTATGAATATTCGGAAATTGATATTCATTCAAATGAGTATTTAATCTTTGTCAGTGCAGTGATTAAGGAAGTTTAAAGAAAAAACAATAATTTGGTGCGTCAGATCTTATTGTATGTCTCAAAACTATTAAAACCTTACGTATCGAAGGAAAACTGAGTCTGGATTAAAACTCGGAGCATCAAAACCATTCAGGAAATGTAGGCTGGTTTCAGCGGCTAAAGAAGTTTATTTTTTGCGAGCTTATTTTTAGTGTTTTTTTTACTGTTAGTAAAATAATTTGTATTGGCACTAACCCTTTTCTTTCTATTTAGATCCGTGAACAAATTTCGAGCTTGCAAGAAGGACGTGACACAGCTGTCAACGAGCTAAATGAGAACAAGAAAACTCTGGATGAAACAAAGCGACTACTACAAATGGAAAAAGAAGGATTAGAAGGCAGATTGGCCGACTTAGATTCGCAGAATGCTTCACTTCACAATCAAATTCAAGCACTCACTTCAAAACTTTCCGTCATCAGTAGTAGTTCTACTGTATATTCTTCAACTAACGAATCCCTTAATGAGTCATCCGATATAAATAAATCAATTGCTGAAGAAGATATAAAGAACAATGATCAATTGTTACAGATTATTAAATACCTACGCAAGGAAAAAGATATTGCAGTTGCCAAATTTGATATTCTTAAATCTGAAAATGTTCGCCTTGTCTCTGAGCATACGATTTCTCAAAAGAAAATCGATGAACTTAATGGATTCCTTAATCAAGAGCGTTCAAAATCCGAAACTAGCTCTGCTACTGCTACCCGTCACGAAGAAATCCTGCGCAAAATCGAAACTCTCAATGCTATAACAGATAGCAACCGAATCCTTCGAGAAGAGCGGGATGCACTGTCTGCTCGTGTAAAGGAACTGAGCGATCGTACAGGTAAAATTGAAGATGAGCTGTTCCCCTTGCAAAAGCAAAACCACGAACTTTCTTCAAAGATCGAAGAACTTTCCACAGAAAATAATTCTCTCCGAACTGAAGCCATTAAATGGAGACAGAGAGCTAATGTTCTTATAGAGAAAAATAACAAGAATCCGGAGGAATTCAAGCGACTTCAAGTAGAGCGAGAGAACCTTGCCAAAATGTTGACATCCGAAAAGGAAATTTTAAAACAGGTGAATGAAGAACTAAATCAAATTAAAACTGAGAAAAATAAAATGGAGGTAGAAATAACAAACCTTGGACGTCAACTACAAACTGTCAACGAGGAAAAGAAAAAACTCACTGACGACTTTAACTTGCTTAAGCAACAAAATACCCGTCTAACCCAAGAAGTAATGGAATTGAAGAACCAACTTTTACAAAAGGAAGAAAGTATGCAAAAAATAGTAGAAGATCTAGAATCTAAGGACGCTCAACTTGTGGACTCCAAGAATAAAGAAATTCAAATCAGGAAAATCGCTAAACGCTATAAGGACTCATTCATTGAGCTTTCGAATAAACAGGCTGCCTCAGTTGAAGCTAACGCCAGCGGAGATAATTTGAACACAGGAGCAAACCCTGGAGAGGGTGGATCATCTTCGAACAAGGCTGACAACGAGAAAGAGTTGAAGGAAACAATCGAACAACTGAATTCGGTAATAAAAACTATTCAAGAAGAAAATGAAAAGATGCGTAAGGACAATGAAGAGTTGCGATCTTCTGTGGAAAAGGATGAAAGAGGTAAACTCTTATTGAGAGAAGCCAAGTCGAGAATAATGAGTCTTACCGAGTCCAAGAATTTGGTATCACAAGAGCTGGCGCAAACCAAAACTAAACTTCAAAATCTTAAACAGTCCACAGAAGACCATGATGCAACAATTACAGGCATCAAAACTCAATACGACGAAAAACTCGTCCGTCTCGAAAAGGACTTGCTTGAACAAACAGCTGGAAATAAGGAAGCGATCGCAAGATTAACTCGCGAAAACGAATCACTTTTAGTACGTATAAGTCAGCTTAACAGACAACTCGGTTTGCAGCAATCAGCAAAGCCTTCTACAAGCTCAAGTACGATTTCCGATAAAGGGTGCATTTCCGAATCATCTCCACGAACAGCAAATGTGAAACCAATGTCGGGTTCAAGTAGCCAACAGTCGGCCACAGTTACGCCATGGAGGGGTGGTGATACCCCATTAGCCAGCATTCGGCCAATTTCAGTTCAAAACAGTAGAACTGCAGCTATTCTACCGACAAGTCAAAACAGTACTATAAGTGTGGGCCAAGGCTCTGCTTCGGGTAGCAACACTGCATTGGTGCCCCCGCAACAGCAAGTTCATACCACTGGAAGCAACGTTGAATCTATGTCATCTTCACCAACTAGTTCGCACACCGACTACATGCCATCTACAAGCACAGCAGCCGTGGCTGTTGCTGCAGTACCACCAATGGGAGCTTCTGCGGCAGAATGCTCTCAAGAAGCTGAAAGCGTTCCATTGCAGACCAATGAATCGCAGGTAATAGTAAGTGGTGGTCAACAACAAGTAGTTGCTCTGGTATCGCCTCGAGTTGAAGGATCTCAAAATGCCCCAGTTACAATTCAAAGCCAGCAAGAACCAAACAACCAGCCCAGCACCTCGGGAACAACGAGTTCATCTCATGTTTCCATAAGCAGTCACAGGCATGCATCTTCAAGCAGCAACGTTACTACCACCCAAGCTAGTGGTCATAAGAGACCTAGAGATATTGAAGGCGATAGTTCAACCAGTGCTGCTGAGGATTGCGGTGAGAAATCAAAGCCGCTTAACAAAAGAACCCGCACTGGAGAAGCTATGGGTTCTCAAGTTGGTGTCTCTGAATCTGGAGTTGATGTTGAGTACCAAGTTCCTACATCATCTCAAAGAGATCAGGAGGACGACATTGTAATTGTGGATTCCGAAGAAGATGAAGGAATGGTTGACGAGGGAAACGCTGAAGCAGATGACGGCCCGGCTGAAGATGGTGAAAACGAAGGTTATGAAGACTCATACGAACAAGATCAAGACATGGATGAGAACGAGTGCCCTGAAGTAGATGAAAGTAATATACAGGGTGACAACAATGAAGTTGAAATTGATGATTGTATGGATGCTCCTGTCCCATGTACTTCTGAAAACCAAGCTGATCCGGATGCAGGTTCGAGTGCTAACCAAGACAATAACCAACAAAGTCAGGCCATAAGTAGTGGCAGCTGCGAACCGCCCAACACCGCACAAGCTTTGCCGAGGAAGCAAGCAACAACATTGTCCCGCCAACAAAAAGCAACGCTTATGATGTTGCAACAAGGAATAGAAGGTGGGGAGACGGCTGAAGAAGCTGATACCCCTCAGTTCAGTGGACACAGATCCGACAGGTACAATTTTTATTTACTAGATTTCGTTACGACTTTAAATGATGTTATCTACTTAGTTGTACCGAAAGCGTAAGCTCTCCACAAGGATCCAAATTTGTCGAAGAAGAGGAGGGAGAAGTAAAGAATGATCTTGCTGAGGACGCAGAAGGAGATGAATTCCTTGGGGACAACTACGAAGAAAAAAAAGCCGACGAAACTGCAGAAGTGTCTGAAGATGCAAAGCATAGTGGTAGCTGCAGTGTAGTACCAGCCGATGAAAGAGAACTTGAAACCGCCCAAGATGCATCAGTTTCTCATAATGTAGATTCAGCTGAGAGTAAAAAAAACTACCGCTACTTAACGACGAGCCTTTAGTAAATTAATTTTAATATTTTTAATAGGTCGAGGGGCAACACAGTCTGGATCAGAAATTCAGCAAAACCAAATTGAAGGTACAGCAGCAGAAGATAGCGAAGGCGTTGACGCAGTGTCATCTGAAGGCGAAAAAGCTAACCTTGAAGAAGACTTAGAGGTAAGTTCCATTTTTAATAGTATAATTTTTGAAACCTAAATTATTTAATTTATTATAAAAAAGGAGGAAGGACGTGAAGCAGAAGCCTCAACATCGCCCTCCATTAACACAAGGTCTAAAACGACCAGAGGTAATGTGGCTTCCAGACGACCCAGAGGATATCAGAGAGGAGGCAGACCAACACCTATTGTTTGGCAAGGTTAATTCAAAAATGTGTAGGTTAACCGTGTCTAGAATGTGTTTTTTTGTTATTAATTTTAGATCAGTCTGGAGGTCCCCGTAACGCATCACCCAATATGAGAAACCAAGACCCAGGAAGTCCATCTCGTGGGTTCCAAAATCAACGTGCTCAGCGGGCGCGTCGTATGCGACGTCCGAGTGGCATGAACTATGGAAACATGCGCTATTCTTAAATACTAATAACTATATACTAAATTATAAAACGTGATGCTTTTTTTTCTTCCAAAATACTTATTCCGTTTAACACTCATTTATTATTTTATTGATATTTCTTTGGACAACCTACCGCAGATAATATAAAAATAAACAATACATACATGTTGATGAATGTCAAATACAATTGTGGATAACTTAAAGTAAAAATTGTGGTTTGATCATTTTAATTTAATTGATAAAGTTGTTTTTTCTCTTAGAAAATTAATCACCCATATTAGGGTTGTGGTTTTACTAAAATTACTAAAAGTCTATTAAACCTCCTAACCATTGTTGTCGATATTAGTTTTATTCTAGCAAATAGCTATTTTGTTTTAGTTAAACGACAACCATAATAGTGGTGAATATCTTTATATCATGGTTGGCACTCGACTAGAAAGTCAGGGAACGAAAATTTGGTCAGGGAATTTGTAAAGCGGTTAGGGAAAATTTTGTTCAGCACTGAATTTTTTCACATTAAGATAATTAAATCTTTCGTTGAACTCTGCCCACATTTTTGCGCCAAAAGAATATGTATTCAATGAGATACAGTTCAAACTCATTTTCTATAAACTATTTTTTGGCAAAACATCACTTCTAGAACTGAAAAATTAAAGGCTATAGAGCATCATTTGTCGTTATATCCACTGTCACTTTTTTGTAGAAATACTGTATTTTTTTCTTTTACGCAAGGACATTTGAAATGAAAACAGTCCAATAAATATTTTAAGAGTGTCATATTTTGCGATAAAACTTTAACTAATAGCTCTACCAAGAAAAAAGTAGATACAAATTAAGATGATTATGAAATACAGCCATACAAACTTTAAATTCCGATTTCTGAAGTTTGAAGTTTTTTGAGTTATGACGTTGTTCTTTTTAATGATTGATATCGGAGGGCCTCAGCAATCTCAGTTGCCTGAACAGGATTCCTCAGCAAAAAATCTCAAAATACTGAGGAAAAAGAATTTTGGATTCGCTTGCTTAACTTTTGACGGAGCAAAATCTCCGATATCTCTGTTTCGTGAACGCGCCTATACATATACATATACATATGTACAGATTATTTTTATAAAATGTTCAAACTTACAAATATTGTTTCCACATACATAAAGTGCTCTTGCAAAGATATATTCTGCACATCTCCGCACTTATGGTTTTCCAACCATATACAATTTATCGAAATCGGTTGGATACTTTTTGAGCAAATGGTACCACAAACTTATTAAAGGCTATTTATGTATAAAAATAACTATCCCGGAGTGAAGATTTCATTAAGATGTAGAGCATAAGATAATAATTGCTTTTTTTTTAAATAGAAATCGTATTGATATTTGCGTCAGCAATTACAAAAATTGAGGATTGTGAAACTTAGTCAAAATTTCAACTTACCGACAGGAATGTTGTTGGATAAATCAAAAAAACTGTTAAATGTGCTTGTACATTACGTTGTATTGGAATATGTAATTTAATTCACTACATATTTATTTTACTTTGCTTCATATAAATCATTTAGTTCTCTTTTGTTATTTTGTTTATAAAAAAAAAAACTTAAATTAATTTTTCAGTCTTAATAAACTTGTTATCATATAAACTTGAAAGTCTTTAGGTTATGTGCCCAGAAACGATTTTCGTACAATAAAAGTATTTGGGTAAAAGTTTATTGAAAATGTCTGAAGCAGCCTCTATCAATACTAAAACTGGGATTCCGCTGTTCGATGGAACTAATTTCAATAATTGGTGTTTTCGCATCGAAATTGCTCTCGATGAGAAAGGCTTGGGAGCATACATCGAAAAAGATCTAGAACATCTATAAGGTGAAAGTTCGTCAAAAAGAAAGAAGTTGCAAGAACATTATTGTTCAAAGTGTGCTTGATAGCCAGTTGGAAAATATCAAGGGAAAATCTACTGCAAAGCAGATGGTTGATGGATTGGCAAGTATTTTTGAACGAAAAACTATTACAGGTAGAATTCTGTTAGAGCGTCAACTGCATTCAATGGCTTTTCATGAAGGCGACGATATGAAGGATCATATTTTGTGCTTCGACCGACTGATTTGTGACTTGAGGGCATCTGGAGAGAATATGGAAGACATCGATATCGCTATTTCGTTGATGCTCACACTACCAAAATCCTACGATACTTTAGTGATTGCTATCGAGACGATAGAACAGACAAATCTAACACTGGAGTGTGTCAAGTGTCGATAGTTGGATGAGCATAACAAACGGAGATCAGGTACTTCAAGTGTTTAATCGACATCGGTTGCAATGAATGCAAATATAACCTGTTATGGTTGTGGTCAGGCGGGCCATATTAAGTCTCAATGCAACAAGAGGACGAAAAAGAAGGTCAAAAAGAATTTCTTCAAGAAGGACGGATCCAAAAAGGAAAGGGCAAATGTAACTACATCAAACGAAGCTGTTATTTCGTTGAGTGAATTTAGTAAATGTGTTTCTGAAGAAGTTTTGAATAAAGCAGAAACAATTTTGAAAGCAGCAGTCAAGCCGAATACAAGAAATGCATCTATAAAGTTTATCCTAGATCCAGGTGCTACAGATCATATGGCAAACAGCGAATCGTTTTTTCATAAGTTGATTGACATTGACGAAATACAAATTTCAGTTGCTAAGAAGAATGCGAGTCTTGTGGCCAAGCAACGTGGAGACATTCTGGTGAAAACACTTCATCATGGCGATTGTAATACAAAGGCAATAAGAGACGTATTACATGTCAAAGGTTTGAAATGTAATTTGTTGTCAATTCGTAGTTTGACTAAGCGTGGGTGTCACCTAGTTTTCGACGGAGACTTCGCATACGTAACTCTAAATGGGCAAACGATTTTCATAGCACATAGTTCAGGAAGACTGTATGAAGTGGAATTTCATATTGATAAACATGCACTTGCTGGATTCACTGATGAACAGAAACTGAAGATTTCACCCCAAAGTTTTTGGCACTTTAGATTGGGTCATTTAAATATTGGTGACATGAAGAAGATGGTCATTCGAAAAATGCGACACCAGTTTTCTGCATTCAACGAAAAAGCGAAGTTTTCGAAAGATTCAAGGAGTTTGTTGCGAGTGCCGAAAATTTACATAGCTTTAAGGTTGTAAAGCTGAAGGCAGATAATGGCAGCGAGTATATCTCAAACGAATTCAAGCAGTTTTGCAAAATAAGTGGCATTCAGTTGATTTATACGGTACCCTATAATCCTGAATTGAATTCAGTGGCTGAGCGACTAAATAGAACTCTGGTCGAAAAAGCAAGAACGATGTTAAATGCAAGTGGTCTGGACAAGAAGTCCAGAAACCGTTGTCCGACTAGTGCTTTTGGAAAACAGTTTTTCAACAAAACTCCAGCAGAAATTTGGTTTGGGTCTAAACCAAATTTGTCGAATCTTCGGATATTTGGTTCGAACTGTTACAATCATATTCCACCAGAAAAACGATCTCAACTTGATACAAAATCTGTTAAATGTATCATGATGGGATATGCACCGAATGGCTATAGATTGTGGAATGTTGAAAGTAGTTCTTTAATAGTTGGGAGAAACGTGATATTCAACGAAGGCTGTGTGTTGAATCGGCCCAAGATCATCGAAACATCACTTTCAGAGCCGGAGGAGAATGTATCATCGACAAACAAAATGGATCCTAAAATGAAAGAATCATCGTTTGACCCAAATTGCGATATGAATGACAATGATCAATTCCACGATACCGATAAGGATGGCGACAGTTATATAAATGGCTCCCATGACAGTGCTGATTTGGATGGCATAGTAGATAGTTATGATGGGGCCAACGTTGCCGGTTTAGATGGAATTGGTGACAACTATAACAATGTCAACAGTGGTGATATGGGTGACATCGGTAACAATGAGCAAACGAGTTTACGACGCAGCACAAGACATCGACAAGAACCTGAGCGATACGGAGAGTGGGAAATAGACGCACATTTCCCTTTATCAGCTCAACAATTTGTCAATAATGACCTTTTGACATTAACTGAAGCAAAACAACGAACAGATTGGAATGAATGGGAGAAGGCCATTAAAGTGGAATATTCATCTCTGGTCAAAAATGAAACATGGACCGAATGTGATTTGCCTAAGGGGAGAAAACCAGTTTCATGTAAATGGGTATTCAAATTAAAGCGGAAAGCTGATGGCGAGATCGACATCCTTATCGGGAGTTAATTGGATGTTTGACGTACGCAACACTTACAACACGACCAGATCTTTGTGCGGCAACGAACTATTTTAGTCGTTTTCAAAGTTGTTTCACCACTGAACACTTTGTTCAAGCGAAGAGGATCTTGCGTTTCATCAAATCTACTCTGCATCTGAAGATGGTTTTCACACGAGATAAAAAGGCGGATTTGTTGATTGGATTTACTGATTCAGACTGGGCAGGTGACAAAAACGACAGAAAGTCAATTTCCGGATACGTTTTCAAAGTTTGCAATAACACCGTTAGTTGGGCCTCAAGGAAACAAGCTACTGTAAGCTTATCGTCTACAGAGGTGGAATATATTGCACTTGGTCAAGGTATCTGTGAGGCAAAATGGATGAGAAGTTTGCTAATTGAAATGGGTTATGATTTCAACTCACCAACTATTATATATGAAGATAACCAGTCATGCATTAAGGTGGCAGAAGAGCCCCGTGAACACAAAAGGATGAAACACATAGACGTTAAATATCAATTCATTCGTGAAGCGATCACGAAACACGAAATCAAATTAAAATACAGAGCAAGTGGCGATCAGATAGCAGATGTGATGACAAAAGGAATTAGTCGAGTTTCATTTGAAAAGCAATAATTAAAATTTAAAATTTTAGTTTGTTTAATTTGTTTGTTTAGTATGATTAATTATTATTTAATGATATGTTGATTTAAATTAAGAGGCGGTATTGGAATATGTAATTTAATTCACTGCATATTTATTTTACTTTGCTTCATATAAATCATTTAGTTGTCTTTTGTTATTTTGTTTATAAAAAAAAAACTTAAATTAATTTTTCAGTCTTAATAAACTTGTTATCATATAAACTTGAAAGTCTTTACGTTGAACATTGTGGAGGATTTCGTAATGTGTAAAGGATAGGTGGCATTATGTGTTTTTTTACATTGTTTTTCTTTGATTTTAATTAAAAATTATGCATGTGGATAACTTTGTAGATGCACTAGTCTTTTTGAAGTGAAACTTCTTTGCGCGCGTTGAGAGTGAAATGTAACGCCATATGTGCAACGCTGGGATCATTGATTAGCTAAGTGGTGGGATTCATCTGCGCCAAAAGAATATGTATTCAATGAGATACAGTACAAACTTATTTTCTATAAACTATTTTTTGGCAAAACATCACTTCTAAAACTGAAAAATTAAAGGCTATAGAGCATCATTTGTCATTATATCCACTGTCACTTTTTTGTGGAAATACTGTATTTTTTTCTTTTTCGCAAGGACATTTGAAATGAAAACAGTTCAATAAATATTTTAAGAGTGTCATATTTTACGATAAAACTTTAACTAATAGCTTTACCAAGAAAAAAGTTGATAAAAATTAAGATGATTATGAAATACAGCCATGCAAACTTTAAATTCCGATTTCTGAAGTTTGAAGTTTTTTTGAGTTATGACGTTGTTCTTTTTAATGAGCCTTAAGTCGTGCTTAGGAAAGGGAGATATCGGAGGGCCTCAGCAATCTCAGTTGCCTGAACAGGATTCCTCAGCAAAAAATCTCAGTTTGGCTGTCAAAATTTTTGGATTCGCTTGCTTAACTTTTGACGGAGCAAAATCTCCGATATCTCTGTTTCGTGAACGCGCCTATACATATACATATGTACAGATTATTTTTATAAAATGTTTAAACTTACAAATATTGTTTCCACATACATAAAGTGCTCTTGCAAAGATTAAGTTTATTTCATAATACAAGTATCGCCACTGGGCAAAAATCGTCCACCCAAAACTCACATTCACAGACTCTAGAGAGTCAAACTATTTGTTTGAAAATTAATTCACAAATATTTTTTTTTAGTTTTAAAATTTGTTTGAATACGCAGTGATCGGCAGTGCAAAACCAAAAATGGCCCAGAGTGTGTTCATTTCATTCGTTGAACGTTGTGGAGGATTTCGTAATGTGTAAAGGATAGATGGCATTATGTGTTTTTTTAAATTGTTTTTCTTTGATTATAATTAAAAATTATGCATGTGGATAACTTTGTAGATGCACTAGTCTTTTTGAAGTGAAACTTCTTTGCGCTCGTTGAGAGTGAAATGAAACGCCACATGTGCAACGCTGGGATCATTGATTGGCACTGTGGTGGGAGGTAGAGTAAAAGTAAACATTTTTATTGGTAGGCTAATATATTTTATAATGCAATAAATTTGGATTTTTTGATAGTCTATATTATTGAAGCAGATAAAGGGGAAAATGTCCTTTTATGCCAATTTTCTAACTTCGTTGATATAAGTTCATGAATTAATATAATAATTGAAACAAAAGAATTCGTGTTTTCAGTTGAACGATTTGGAAAAGAAAAAAATTTATTTGAAAACACAATTCAAAGCTTATAATTTTATAAGTAAACAAAATTTAATTCTAAAGTTTAAAAGAACAAAAGTGTTTCTTTTAACAGCCCCACTGAAATAGATTTTGCCAAAGCGTAATCCGAGTGCAGTAACACAAGCGTTGTGCTTCGGGGCTGATAGAGCCTTGGTCATCACATCAGCTGCCATATCTTTGGTGCTAACGTGTTTTAAAATTATTTTGCCTTCATCGATTTTTTCTCTTATAAAATGGTGTTTGATATCAATGTGTTTGGTTCTTAAATGATAAGTACTGGTAAGAGTCAAACTTATAGCACTTTGATTGTCACATCTGATTACTGTCGAGTCTGGTGAATTTGGAATGAGCTCTTTCTGCAACATTTTCAACCAAGCTGCTTCTTGAGCTGCAGCTGCTAGTGCCATATATTCTGCTTCGGTGGTTGAGATAGCAACAGTTGGTTGTTTCTTCGAATTCCAAGAAATAACACCATTGTTAAGCAAGAAAGTATAGCCGGTTACAGAACGTCTTTCATCAGTATCACTTGCCCAGTCAGCATCGCAAAACGCAGATACATTGTTATCACCACTGATATAAACTAGTTTCATGTCAGCTGTTCCTTTAAGGTACCGTAGAATATGTTTAACTGCCGTCCAGTGTGGTTTCCCAGGATTTTGATTGTATCGGCTGACCGTACTCACAGCAAAGCTGATATCGGGACGAGAAACTTGAGCCGCAAACATTATACTAGCAACAGCTTGTTGGTAAGGCACATCAGTCATTTCATCGCGTTCAGTTTCGCTTTGCGGACACATCTTTTTCGTCAGTTTTTGATTAGAATCTAAGGGCGTCTTCACTGGATTACAATCCATCATATTGAAACGATTAAGAATTTCATTAATGTATAGTTCTTGATCTAATGAAATCATTCCCTTCTTGCGATCTCTTTTGATTTGAATGCCCAAAACAAAACGTGCTTCACCGATGTCCTTCATTTTAAAATTCAATTTCAAGTTCTTTAATTCCAACTTTTGATTTTCGTTATTTGATTAAATTAGAAGATCATCTACGTAAACTGCTACGTATAACATTTTATCTCCAGATATTTTATAATATACGCAAGGATCAACTTTCGATTTTGACAGACCGAACTTCAGAAGTGCAGCATCCAATTTGTTGTTCCAGATGCGACTAGCTTGCTTGAGACCATACAAGGATTTTTTAAGCTTGCACACCTTTGAACTATTGTCACAAAATCCCTCCGGTTGCAACATAAAAATCTCTTCGCTCAGTTCGCCTTGAAGAAATGCACTCACTGCGTCCATCTGATCGATATCCAGGTTATATTTTGTGGCAATTGCAAGTAAAAAACGGATTTAGGTATATCGCACCACAGGGGAGTAAGTTTCCTCATAATCGATACCATGTTTTTGCGCACAACCTTTAATAACAAGTCGAGCTTTGAATCGGGAAATCTTGCCTGTAGCATCCTTCTTGGTTTTGAAAACCCACTTGCAATCGATTGGCCTCTTCTTGAGCGGAATGTCGGTCAACACCCAAGTCTGTTTTCAATCAATGAGTTCTTCTTTCATTGCTGCTTTCCAAAATTTCGCATCGCTCCGGTTCAACGCCTCTTGAACTGTTAATGGATCGTAAAGTTCAGTTGTCTTAGCCTGACAAGCAAAAGTATCCATTCGGACAGGCTTCGGTGTACGTTGAGAGCGTCTTGGTTCAGCAACACTGACTTCGGAAATTGGTATCGATGGAGTGTAACTGACATCACTCCCTGAACTTTCATCGATTTCTTCTTCTTCAGAGTAGAATGTTTCAGTTGTTGTATCGCAGGCATCTGAATTGGTACCTGAGATTATTATGGTTTGTTCGATGCTGTTGTCATTTTCAACGTTTGTGAAATCTTCGACATAAGTTTCGTTCGCATCTATTTCACCAACATCAACAGCTAATCCACCATCATCAACAGCTAATTCGTCAGCACCAACATTCACATCTAGTTCACCAATACTCCCATCTAATTCAACAACATTCCCCACTGAATTCGATTCATCTGGGAATATATAGAAGTAATTAGTATTATTTGCATCGTTTACCTTCTTTTTGTCCAGTCGACAGTTCTCAAAAAATATCACATTTCGACTAATGACAATTTCATTTTTATCGGGTTGATATAAACGATAGCCTTTAGTATCTTCGCAGTAACCCAAGAATTCGCAACATTTTGACCTCGGATCGAACTTTTTGCGACAATGTTTCGGAACGTGTACCATTGCCTTGCACCCAAAAACACGAAGGCGACTCAGATCAGGAACTTTTCCAGAAAAGGTATGTTCAGGAGTCAAACCATATGCTGATTGACAAGGTGACCTGTTGATGACATACACAGCAGTAGATACAGCTTCCGCCCAAAATTTCTTGTCAAGTCCTCTCGATGATCGTTCGATTGATTCTCTCTGCCAAGCCATTATGTTGTGGCGTATATGGTGTAGTCGTTTGATGTCAAATTCCATTTTGCTTCATCAACTTGTCAAAGGATCTGTTACAAAATTCGGTACCGTTGTCGGTTCGTTGGATCTTCATTTTCTTGTTGACTTGTCTTTCGGTCAAATTCTTGAATTCGACAAATCTTTGAAAAGCTTCAGACTTTGCTTTCAAAAATAGACGAACACTTTTCTGCTGAAGTCATCCACAAGAACCATTATATAACCGTGCACCACCACGAGAAACGACATTAATAGGACCACAGAGATCACCATGAATTATTTCAAGCACTTCTGTCGCTCGAGTTCCTTTTTCCTTGAATGGCATTCTGGTTTGCTTGCCTTTAACGCAAATCTCACAAATCTCTTTATTGGTTTTCTTCAAATCAAATCCAGGAACACAATCTCTTAATTTCAACAGGCTTTCGAAATTAAGATGACCCATGCGACGATGCCACAAGTTGCTGTCTACTGCCTTGGATTTCTTGACATTGACGTTCGCCATCATACTCACGTTTACATTCGGTCGGTTCAGCTTAAACATATCACCAACATGTAAGGCTGGTAGCTATCACTTGCTTATCGTTGCTAAAAATTTGATAACCCTTTGAACCGAAATAAACGGAGTTTCCTTTCTTGACCATTTGGCTGACTGACAGTAGATTGACGCACAAGTCAGGAATATACAGAACATTGTTGATGGAAAAATCTTTGACATCCTTCTGAACAGCGACTTGTTACTTCATATCACCAATGCCCTTTACGGATAAACGAGAATTGTTGGCACAGACTATTTCGCTTCTAACTGGTTGATTCAAACTTGTGAGACAGTCCCGCTTCATAGACATGTGAGCGGGGGCACCTATATCAATATACCATTCATCATTGCCAGCATTGGTTGTAAAGGCAGTGAATAATCCATGCGTCTTGGATTTGAAATCATTGCTCTTTGTGCTCTTCTTTGGACAATTCCTAGGAATGTGTCCGAAATCTCTGCATTCGAAACATCTTGGACCACGGGATTTCTTTGTTGTTTTTCGTTTACCGAAGAACACAGCGGACCCAGCTTGATCGTCTTTGACATCTTGCAGCAGATTTGTCGTGATAGCATCTGCAGTGATCGGTGTTCCTGAGCTTTCGAGCCCCTTTATCATCGGGCAATACTCGTCAGATAACCCAGCAAGCAAGAAAATGCCTACCCATTCATCGCTAACATCCATAGCCACAGATCTCAATTTGTGGGCAGTGTTAACTATCTTCGTGACGTATGACTCAACGGAATCACTATCCCCCAAACGTGTATTTATCAAGCTTCTTAAAAGTCCAACTCGACGTGTTAGTCCTGAATCTTCAAAAGCTCGTTCTAGACTGTTCCATGCTTCTTTCGCAGTTTTCGCAGACTGCACATGGACAAAATTGATCGACTCGATCAATAAAATTATTTTTGCTCGGGCTTTCGTCACTTTCTTGGCATCCGGTACTGCATTAGCTTCATATTCAATGCAATCCCAAAGGTCTTCCAGTTCGAGGTACGTCTTAACAGAAAACTTCCAGGAATCCCAATTTGCACGGCCTTTAAGTTTTTCAATGGACGGGAGAACGTTCTGAGACATCTTGAAATTTTTTTTAAATTTCCAATATTCCAATTATGTAATGCAAAAAAATCGTTAACTGAAATCTTTTTCTTTAATTCTTCTATTTAACCATATACATATACTAAGCATGGACTGGGCCCATAACCTGATATAAGTTCATGAATTAATATAATAATTGAAACAAAAGAATTCGTGTTTTCAGTTGAACGATTTGGAAAAGAAAAAAATTTATTTGAAAACACAATTCAAAGCTCATAATTTTATAAGTAAACAAAATTTAATTCTAAAGTATAAAAGAACAAAGTGTTTCTTTTAACATTCGTTAATTAGAATGCCTTTCGACAGGAATGGAAGGGACCTACAATTTTATGCCGAATCCGAACGGCTAGACGAGAAGCACTTATTCGTGACAAGTGATACTCTTGGAGGATTTGTCAATTCCTCGCAAGAGGCAGTAGCCCTGAAAAAAAACTTTTTTGTTTTTTTTTTTTTTTTTAGGTGGACGAGGCTGGGAAGCGATCCCGGACCTCCAGCGTGACAGTCGAACGCACTAACCATTACGCTACGGGCTACCATTCCTGTCGAAAGGCGCACACAGGAATGGTTGCGAGTTGTTAGTCACTAGGCCCTGGTTCTTCATGAGCCGTTGTGCCACCCGATTTATTTATTTTTTTTTTATAATTAGAATGTCAGAGTTTTGAAATTTTTTTGGTGAATAGATAATGAAATTCTAAGAATCTTACTAGTTTTTTTTATAAAATACGTATTTTTTATGGAACTAACGTCATTTTCAGACTTAAAAGCCTGTTAAATTTTTAAAAGGGCTTTATGAAAGCGAGGATAAGTTTCTTATCTATCTAAAACCAAATTTAAGTTGTCATATACAAATTTTTGATTTTGCAGAGATTTTGAATATAGGAATTTTTGAAAATAGTCGGAAAACCTACTCTCATAAACTGATTTATATCTTTTTTATATGGATATATTTTAAACAAATATAAAAATAACTCTTTATCTCAAAGAGTAACTACTTTTTAAATGCATTACCTACATTTATATTTGATACACCTTCCAACTAAGAACCACAGATCACTTTTGAATAGCTAATAATTTGTCATTCGAGTAATAAATAAGATTTTGTTTCTCTCTTAAGTTTAACCAACTGGACAATTTAAAAAACATTTTTTATTTGGTCAGGGAAAACATAAAATTTTGTCAGTTAAAATCAGGGAAATTTATTTTGAAAAATAGTGGCAACTATAGTAATAAGGACGAGAGAGATTTATTTTGAATTCTGAAATGTTTACTTGGGTTTCGTGAGCGTGGCATGCTAGCGTGTGCTCGGCCAGAGCTCGCCGGAAATGGGTGGGGACTTACTCAATCGACCCAATCTCCCCTATTTCTTTAAACATTAATCATGCCAACAATTATTGTAAAACAAAAATAGTTAAATAACAACTTGAAAAGAAGCGGACGGACGTTACCATTTAAAGGGGGCTGTGGTGTTACCAGCCTTTGTCTTACCCACCCTACCTTGGAAGTTAGCGACCATTTTATAACTTCCCCATTATGTCGCTTACCTGCTCCCCAGCTCAGTTCATTTTTGTACCGTCTTCTTTGGTCGCCATCAGCATCCCCTGAAAAGAAATCTTAGCAAGCCATCGTTCTATGCGCTTGAAGAAAACACGAAATTTCAACCATCATGGTGCAATTTACAAACGTAATTAATTTATTGATAAGGAGTATTTTGATACATGGACGACAAATTTGCAAACAAGAGCAACAAAATTTACCATTATAAGAACTTTAAGCTGGAAGGCAAATTTAGACAGTAAAATCTATATTAACAATAATAATGTATCCAATCTAACTATAAATTCTAAAATAAATTACATTTAATATAATAGTGCATTAATTAGGAAATTTCGATCCGGTTTCCGAAAGTGAAATTTACCCAGTTTCCAAGCAACAAATGGCGTGGTCCTAATTTTACGTATTGCCCGCTTTGACAGATTTTCCTACCTAACTTGAGCTCAACCAGGGTAGTATTAGTCTAGGCCTATGTAATAACACCAAAAATAATTTAACTCAATGACCGAAGGAAACTAATTAAACCAATCGAGAACGAGATCAAATCTTATTCCTTTACACTGGCAAAGAAAATTACACAAATTTACAAAAGAAAAAAAAAGAACTAATAATTATTGCACCATGTACAAAAAAAAAGCAAAGATTTGATTTACAAACAAATATCTTTAGAGGCTGGAACTCTACTTAGGGTTATCATCACCATCGAAATATACAATTTATGCATGTAATTATGCACCTATTCTATATATATATATTTATATATATATACATACAAATCTATATATATATTTAAGTATAATTACTATCTATATACAGGGTGTCCCGTAAGTAATGGATAACCCTGAAATGCCGCATAGTAGACTTTCTGACCGTCCTGAAAACTGATAAAAAAAAGTTCTATCCCAACCACAAGAAAAGTTATATGCATTTTTTTGTTCAGTGCATTATTTTTTTCCTTACTTTACATTTTTGAATACCACGACTACAAGTGAATGAGTTCCATCATTTTTTTTTCAGGAATTTATTTTACATTACTTGTGCCAACACATAAGTAGAAGAAATTTATTATAACTGTTGAACTTCTTAGAGAAAAAAATTATTTAACATTGAATTTCAATGCAAAATGTGAAAACAAATAATTTTTGAAAAATAAATGCATGAATACCTGAGTGGCCAACTATTTCAAAAATATGCGCGTTTAATGCAGATTTCAAAATAGTATTACTTATTATTATATCTAGAGTCAATAGCAAGTTATTGGTAAAAATCTGCAATACTAGAGTAAATTTAGCAAAAACAAAAGTTTTCAAAATTAGCACAGTAAACGTGAAAATAATACCAAGCGTTGAACATAGCAGATTTTTGATTTATTGGCTGTTTCTACGATGTTGTCCTAATGATAAATCCAAGCTTTCAACCTCTAGGGCCGAATGCATTATTGATAAAAATGTCAAAAAAGTGCAAAAAACGGTTACATTTTCGAGCTTGTTTTGAATTTTACCTGTTCTATTGGGCTTTAACAAACCCATCAAATATTTTGTTGGTTGCTATTTTTTATTTGTTATTTTCTCCAAACAAAAAGTCTTCTGAGTCAATTTTAATTGTGTTTTTTGAATAGTAAATTGTAAGATCCTGAGAAAGTGAGAACGCATAAAATCGTTAGTTTTTTAAATTTTGAATTAAAGTTTTTGTAATTTGATCTTAATTCATAAGATAAAGACCACGACGAACACTTATTTATATCGTTTTTATTGTTCATTCTTCAGAAAAATTAACGGTCCAAATAGATGTTTTCCTGAACCTGCTTTTTGATAATTAAGACGTTTGATTGAACTTTTTCGATGCCACGTATTCTGTATTCTGCACAAGAATATGCAAACATGCATTTCATTTATGGAGAGGGCAGAGGCAACGCAAACGAAGCTGCGACTCTGTATAGGGAAAGGTACCCTAACGCACGTCACCCGGATTATCGAGTGTTTATTAGAGTCCATAGCTGTTTCTCGGAAGGAAGGCTGCCTGGTAGTGGTGTTGGTGGTGCTGGCGTGGGACGACCCCCTCGAGGAGATACCGAAGACTTAGTGCTTGCGGAACTTGACCGAGATCCTACAGTATCAATCCGAGCAATAGCGCGACGCACTGGGATCGGAAAGACGACTGCGCATAATGTGCTAAGTAAATATAAATATCATCCCTTTCACCTAACACGGGTGCAAACTCTCCAGCCGCAAGATTTTGAAACGAGAATGAGTTTTTGTCGACAAATGATAATAAAAATTGAAAATTCTTTGGAGCGATGAGTCGACATTTAAAAGAGATGGCTACACTAATATCCATAATCTCCACTTCTGGGCACTACAAAACCCAAACATCATGAGACAGGTCCCAGTACCAATTCAAAATAAACTATTGGACTGGGATTCTCAATGGGAAAATAATTGGACCCTTTGAGTTGCCGGGGATTTTAACTGGCCAAGGTTATTTGGAGTTCCTCCAAAATGATCTCCCAACCTTGCTGGAAGAAGTGCCTCAAGAACTAAAGGAATCCCATTGGCTTCAAAATGATGGTTGTCCAGCACACTATGCTGTGCCTGTGCGGGCATATTTAAATGCCAGATATCAAGGGAGATGGATAGGACGTCTGGGACCAATTTTATGGCATTAAGGAAATCGTATACAGCAAGCCGATCAGGTCTTTAGAGGAGCTAAGAAATCGTGTGGAGGCAGCTGCATTACAAATTTCTGAGCAAAACCTTGCACGTTCACTAAGACGTTCATTTATTCGGAGGTGCAGAACCTGTATAAGAGTGGGTGGAAAACAGTTTGAGCATTTGCTTTAAATAAAAAAAAATTAAAAAATTATCTATTTTTGTTTTTGTTTTCTAACTAAGTGATCATGTGATTGCACTTTTTTGACATTTTTATCAATAATGCATTCGGCCCTAGAAGTTGAAAGCTTGGATTTATCATTAGGACAACATCGTAGAAACAGCCAATAAATCAAAAATCTGCTATGTTCAACGCTTGGTATTATTTTCACGTTTACTGTGCTAATTTTGAAAACTTTTGTTTTTGCTAAATTTACTCTAGTATTGCAGATTTTTACCAATAACTTGCTATTGACTATTACTAATACTATTTTGAAATCTGCATTAAACGCGCATATTTTTGAAATAGTTGGCCACTCAGGTATTCATGCATTTATTTTTCAAAAATTATTTGTTTTCACATTTTGCATTGAAATTCAATGTTAAATAATTTTTTTCTCTAAGAAGTCCAACAGTTATAATAATTTTCTTCTACTTATGTGTTGGCACAAGTAATGTAAAATATTCCTGCAAAAAAAAATGATGGAACTCATTCACTTGTAGTCGTGGTATTCAAAAATGTAAAGTAAGAAAAAAAATAATGCACTGAACAAAAAAATGCATATAACTTTTCTTGTGGTTGGGATAGAACTTTTTTTATCAGTTTTCAGGACGGTCATAAAGTCTACTATGCGGCATTTCAGGGTTATCCATTACTTACGGGACACCCTGTATTTTATGTGCTTTTTCTTAACTTAACTTAAATATTAAATTAAATATTATTGAAAGTTAAAAAAAAATCTGCGGGTAAATTCAGAGTTCTGGTTCGTAAAGTATGCGTTGAGCACCTCGTGGACGAAAAAATGGGCTGGGGCGATCAGGAAAGCTGAGAGTGTTTGTCAGTCCGTGATCGCCAAAAATTTCTCGCCAATTATCCTATTAACGAATAATTATCTTTTATTCACTTTTTCCGTTTTAATTTTATTTGGTTTAAAATATAGACGTACATATTTCAAAAAAAAGAGATCACTCACCGATCAATACCATTCATATATATTTGCTTAAATGGTAATCCACTTTGTAATAGTTAGATTGATGGTTTCCTCACTTCTAGCACACTCGTAACGTAGGTACTCCCTGTAAGGATTTGCTCACTTTGTTTCACTATTAAAAACATTTTTTCTTTTGTTTAAACTTACTATATACGTATATTAATTTTTTTTTTTTTGCAATGTGAATACTCATTTAATGTACGTAAGACGGCACGTTTAACGAAAACGACACTATAATTAATTTTATCCTTTAAACTTTTTTTGTTATTTTAATAACTTAGATTCGGTCCTTTTTTCTTATGATAAAGATAAGTTTAACTATAGTTGGCAAACAAAAAAAAAAAGTACACTTAGTTAAATTTCAAATTTGAAATCTACGAGACGTTTAACTGTCCGCAGCTATGTGCGGTGGATATGGTACGAATGGTCGTATCGTAATTGACACCTGGTAAGTTGCTTTCCACGCCACCTGCATCTCAAGCGCTTAAGCTTCAAAAGGCGATAGAATTATTTTCGATTTGACGTCCAATGTATTTCCCATTAGAGAAAACGAAAAAAGCGCCAGATGAAAATTAGTTTTACCAAATTATTTTATATCAACGGGTATCCATATTATGATTGAAATAGAATCAAAAAACGTGTAAGCTTATAAATCAACCCGAACATATATTAAAATAGATATCTAAAATGCTTTGCTTTTTAAATGAAAAATGTAAACAAACCACCTTTACAACCAGAAACAACAACAAAAGTACTCGATTAGAAAAAGAGAAAGGCAGAGGCGTAGTCACGATTATTAAAAAAATATATTTGTTCGTAAGATTAAGTTATTTGAATAAAAATCTTCTTGTGAAAAGCAATTGTTAAAACAAAATATTTTTCAATTGTCTATTTACATATTTGTTTCTTGGTTTACAAAAGAGGCAAGGTATGAATGAAGGTCATGCTCGATCACTCTTAATTAGTTCTATTTTTAAGAAGAATTTACTTTAAAAGTATGCTAACCTTTTTCTTAAATGGAGGATAAAATTTTGCCCGAAATTACGTTAAAAAATAATTCTTAGAAAGAAACTGACGTGGTCGGATAAAACAAACGAACACAGGGAAATCAAATGATGCCCCTATAATTTATTTTAACTTTATATTAACCTGCACGTACCTAATACAAAAAAATAAATTGAAGATTTATATCGCTTAAGTGCATTAAAGGTGACTCCTTTTGATAATTTGGAAAACTAATTTTTGTTGGCTTATTACATTAAATTAAGTGAGCACTTTTGACTGTTATAATTCTATTTTTACGAAAGCAAAAGTGAACGAAACTAATCGAAAAACAGCAAACCGCAATTATTGGTGCAACATTTAATTTCCTGGTATTATCTTTTTTTTCTTACGATCACTTAAATGGACCTTTGACATTTCTACTTCTTTCTTTACTTATAATAAAAAGGAAAATTAATGTTTTATTTTAATCCATAAGAAACTCTAGCCCCCTAAACTTCTACCTGACTACGCACATGATATCGTTCTGACTGACGCCTTGCATCCATTTTGGAAAACAACAACAAAAAAGCACGTTTGTTTACATATTTCATCTGCAAAATAAAGCAAATAAGTAATAAGTTTCGATATATTTTACGTTTGATTTGCAAACTAGCATGTTTAGTTATTCTTTTGCAATTATAAAACAAACAACCGTTCATATAAAATTAATTTGTTAAAATAATGTTTCTACGAGCTGTTTTTGTTTTTCTCTTATGGGAAATGCATTGAACGTCAAATGGAAAGGAAATCTATCTCATTTGTTAGTTTCACGAGCTGGCTGCTAGGTGCCGTGACTCCATGTGCCAATAAAGTTATATGGTTCGAGTCAAAATCTTCCCGTTCCGCAAACCCAACGGCTAAATCGTTTGATTTTAACCACCAATCAAATAAAACCAATACCATACATTTGAAAATTTACCCCCCTCTTCACTTCAAACAGCAAAGTAAAGTTTCTGTGTGTGCACAAGCAAACAAGTTTAGTACATGTTTAAACGACATCTAACCGTGAAAATGATAAACAAATAATACGGCGGCCATCATGATTTTATTTTGCGAGACGAGTTCAGCTATATAAATCAGGGCGAGACGGAGAACAATTAAAAACGAGGGAAACGTCAAAAACCAAAACAAACTCACAAAATATGGCAGCCGGTTTGAGTTCCCTAACATTTCTACGTATAATTTTATAAAATTATACAAAAAAAAACAAGAGAAACGACAAAAGGATTCATCTCGAAGATTTTTAGTAAGTACTTTATACTAAATTAAGAAAAAAATATCTATCCTATCATTTCCTTTCCTTCAGGTAGCGAACAGAATTTTCCTTTGACCAGCGACGACAGCAGCCGGCAGCAGAAGCAGCACGATGTTCGAGCAACATTTTTCAGGGGTAAGTAAAAATTTGACGCAAAATGTTCATTGATTTCATTATTATAATTGTACCTAATTGCTCTTGTTAATCTAACATTATAGATTAACAACATTTTTGCTTCATTTGGACGGCTGCACAACAGAAGCAGTAGCAACGATACACCAAACGTAAGGGGTAAGTAACAAAGATCCGAAAAGTTTTTTAAATCATTGTTATATTTATTTATTATTATACTTTTATAGATCAAATTGGGTATCCAAAAGAAGCACCGTGGTCTCACACACAAAACGATGAAACATCGGAACCAACGTTCCAAGTGAGTATGGTGAAATACATAAATTAGAACACCACTAAATTTCTTTTTTTGTTGGATTTGTTCGCAGGTATGTCAACACCCAACATTTAGGATGCAGCTGGCACACTATGACGAAGCTGATCCGAAACTCTTTCCTGCATCGATGGACTACTTTTTGATGAGTGTGCTACCGAGGAAGCAGGTGTCCACAACACTATGTTATATAAATAACGTTAAAAATGTTTTGTGGTACCATTTGCTCAAAAAGTAGGGTAGAGTTGCCAGTAGCCGGCCCCTTAACGAAATTTTCCGACAAAACTTGTCATTAAGCCTTGAATTGTTAACTTTTTAATATTGTTTTATTTAAGAAGTAGTTCATTAGATATTTATTAAGGCCAATTTGCTGAAAGGAAACTTTAGCATTTATGTCAACATAAGAACTGATGACAGTTTATGCCGAGGAAAAAGTTGAACATAAGCGTTTATGTTGAACTTAAATATGTATGTTTCGTATCAGCAAACGGGCCTAAAAGTTATAAAAACATTAAAAAACAATGATATTTCAACATAAAACAATATACATATTCAACATAAAACTATTTTATTGTTTTTATGAAAAAAACTCACATTTTCCCTGTTTTCGGCCCTTTGGATCCTAATTGCGGCCACCTTGTTTCCTATACTATTTACTATTATATTTTCTATTTTATTTTCGTTCCTTATAACAAAAACAACATATTTTTGTTTTAAGTTATATTAGAAAAACAAGTGTTAAACAAAAACAAATATTTTCCTGATAAAATTCTTTCAACTGCAAACGAAAACAGAAAACGAAAATATTAAATAGTTAAATTTGGTTTTTGGCACTTCCTTATTGACCGCAATAAATAAAAATCAACACAATAAATTAATTATAAACGTCAAAATTTATTAAAACATTGAATGCATTTCGGTCTTGTTTGCAGACCATTTTCAGCGAAATACGCAAATACACTACAAAAGAAAGAAATAACAAAATAGCCAAAAAGAAAAAAAAGCATAAAATTCACTTACGAAATTGAAAACGAATACGACAATTCATTGCCCTTTCTAGATCTAAAGATCAGACGCATCGGACAAAAAGTTAATTTTTCTTTGTATAGAAAGTCAACAACTACAGATCGATACATTACAGCCGACTCTTTCTGTACACATCAAACTAAAATTGCATCTTTTAGCTCCATGATCTACCGAATGTGCCGTTTACCGCTTTCAACTACAGATTTCAAGGTTGAATATGAAAACATAGTTCATTTAGCACAAACAAATGGATTTAAAAAATCGTTAATCGATGGCATAGTAAAATGCGACCTGCATCGTGCCTGATCGTGAATCTATTGATTGCTCAGAACTTGGTCTGGGCCAGTAGCGCAACAATCAGTCACGATGAAGTGCTTGTTTTACCTCCTCGTGGTGGCCCCCGGGCAACTATTTGTGTATCCCAATATACATAAATAGGCCAAAATTACAAGTGCGAAAAGGCCTAGCTTTCTAGGATAGGTTACGGAGGTTAGCATTCTCCGTAACTGAAATCAACCCGCTACCGAAACCAACACTACGCCTCGGATAATTAATGATAACTCGTTGACGACTTTTGGCTATTGTACCCGGACAAAGATTGGTTTCTGGAATGTGAAGACGCTTCTTGACAATGGAAAAGAAGGTCCTCAGAATGCCAGATTCCTGCAACTAGAGAAGGAATTCATGCGGTATAGGATGGACATCTTAGGGATAAGTGAAGTTAGATGGCTGGGCTCGGGAAAGTTTAAGTCACCAACCCATAACACTGTACTATTCTATTCCGGAAAAACAGCTGGAAGCGCTCGGAAATCTGGCGTTGGATTGCTGCTTTCCAAAACAGCTCTCAAAAGATTAATTTCCTGGGAGCCTTTAGGTGACAGGATCCTGAAAGCCAGGTTCGGGACTAGAGTACGTCGCGTCACCATACAGTGTTACGCCCCAACTTTGCTCTCTTCTGACGAGGATTGGGAGGCCTTTAGTCGGCCGGGCGCAAGGGAGAAATAGTGCTTGGCCTTCCGACGAAACTTGGGCAAGGATCGAAGAAAGGAAACACCTTAAAGCTCGCATCGCAGCTACCCCAGCAGCAGGGAGAAACGAGCTTGAGTCTACGTACCGCATGAAGATGAGGGAAGTTCACCGTAGTGTGCGACGTGATAAGCGTAACTACATCAACGTATTGGCTACAGAAGCAGAAGAAGCCGCTAGTAGGTGTGACAGTAGGACCGTCTACAGAATTACCAAAGAGCTCACTGGTGTCCAGAGCTCTAAACAACACCTGGTTAAAGACACAAACGGATCCCTGCTAATTTCGGATGAGGACCAGCTCATAAGGTGGAGGGAACACTTTTCTGCGGTTTTAAACCGCGTTTTCGCCAGTGAAGTGAACCCTATTCCCACTGAGCTACCCGAAGTAACAATTTCCCGAATACGCACCGTACACCCCAGTAAAGAAGAAATTATCACCGCCATTAAAACACTGAAGAACAACAAAGCGGTTGGACTTGACGGTATTCCTGCAGAGCTCTTAGGAGCAGCCCCAACGACATCGAGCGAGCTACTGCACCCACTTATTAAGAGAGCTTGGGAAACAGAGAGCTTTCCTGAAGAGTGGAAAAAAGGAATGATTGTCAAGCTCCCAAAGAAAGGAGATCTCACACAGTGCGAAAACTGGAGAGGAATATGCGTTCTGCCTGCAGCAGCCAAGATAATAGCAAGGATAGTATTGGACCGAATTAAAGACCACCTCGAAGACACACTCGACGCCGAACAAGCAGGTTTCCGCACTGGATCTTCCTGTGTGGATCACATCAACATCTTGCGGATCATCATTGAACAGTGCGTTGAATATCGATCACCACTTCACCTGCTGTTCATCGATTTTGAAAAGGCGTTCGACAGTGTCAATAGAGAATTTATTTGGCTCGCTTTGCGCAGGGGGGGCATCCCAGATAAATTGACTGCTATTATCAAGGCTACATATGATGGATCCAAGTGTCACGTTTTGCACAAAGGTAGGCTGTCAGAGGAGTTTGAAATCCAAAGTGGAGTTAGGCAAGGTTGTATACTGTCACCAATACTGTTCCTGTTGGTGATAAGTGACGTACTGCACGAAGCTTTGTCAATTGAAAATGGAGGAATTCAGTGGACTCTGCAATCTCACCTCAAACATCTGGACTACGCGGACGACGTATGCTTACTCTCTCATAGGATCATGGATCTCCATCAAATGGCAACAAGGGTGGAGAGAGAAGCAGAAATCGTAGGGCTTAAGATCAACTCGGCAAAAACTAAAAGGATCAGCCTTGGAACTTCCTCATCAATCCAAGTAAATATTTCTGGACAACCGGTAGAGATGGTAGAGGATTTCCAATATCTTGGGAGTATTGTCTCTACGGGTGGCGGAACTAAACTGGACGTAAACAGCCGAATCAGAAAAGCAAAGACCAAGCTACGACTGTTCCCCTCCAATGTTGAATCCGTTCTGCTTTACGGCTGCAGCACTTGGAAAGTCACTGACATTGTCACTAGAAAGCTGCAAACCTTCGTTAATAGATGTCTACGAAACATCTTGAGGATTTTCTGGCCCAACCGTATCTCCAATGCCGAACTTCATGCGAGAACGGGTCAGGAGCCCATAGACTCCATTATACGAAGAAGAAAGTGGCAGTGGATTGGCCATACGCTTCGAAAATGCGATCGGTGCATTGCATCTCAAGCAATGCAGTGGAACCCGCTCACACAGGAGGGAAGACAAGTGGGACGGCCTAGAAGTTCATGGCGAAGAACGGTCGAACAGGAATCGGCACGACTGGGGAAAAGTTGGAGAGAGCTGAAATATATTTCAAGAAATCGTACACGATGGCGCGTAGGTGTAGTGGAGGCCCTATGTCCCGTAAGGGAAACATCACGGAGGTAATAGGTCCGAGGACCTAAGTAAGGAAGTAATAGTAAAAGGCCTTCCTCACTAGCCCACTTTGTATTAATACATGTCACAAAAGTGGGAACAAATCATGTAGAATAGTGTGGAAACAAAATATGAAAGCCCAGCCTACACAAGCAGAAATTCTATACCACACTATTTGACATGTATTAATACATGCGAATAATTTAAGGAATGGTTCTATTTCTATCCCACATTCTATCAAACTTTTTTTTAGGTTAAGGTAATGTATTATACAAGCAACTATGGAAGCAAAATATGAAAAGTTATTTCTTTCCCACAAATTTGGCAGTCGCGTGGAATTCTTTCCCACTTTCAATTTGGCATGTATTAATACACAGTGGGCTAGTGTGGAAGCGCTATTATATATACTCAAAGTCATGGAACGCACAATCTTTTACTTTTCTGATAATTAAATTCAGGCATATTGTTCAGCAAGCTGATGAATCAGTTGCCAACTTTACACTCCGTCTGAGGCAAGGCGCTGTGAATTGCGATTACGGCAATTTTTTGGACAGGATGTTGATAGAACAATTTCTTCATGGACTTGCTTGTCGTGAGATGTGCAATGCTATAATAATCAAACAACCCGACACATTCGCAATTGCATACGAAGCCGCACAATCGATCGAAGCTAGTCGCAACACAGCAGTTGAGGTACAATCAAAAATAACACCGGCAGGCGAAGCCACAAACAAACTGGAATATGCCCCCCATGATTCAAGCGAGGCCAAAAAGAAGCATTACTACCATCAAAAAAGGACAACACCCAAATCAAACTTGTAGTGGGTGCGGAGGTAGACACTTTAAGAATCAATGCAAATTTCAAGAAGCAGAGTGCCATGCTTGCAGCAAAAAGGGACATATTGCACGAATGTGTCGATCGAAAACCGCACAAATCATCGAGGTCGACGAGGAGCCGAGTGATAAAATAGTACAATGTCTCAAAAATATTAACATGGTTAACTTCATAAAGCCTCCATCCACATCAGACACCCTAAAAATTAAAATGAAAATTGATGGCCGTGATCTTGTGATGGAGCTAGATACGGGTTCACCATGTGCCATCATTAGTGCACGGGTTCTTCGCACAATTAAATCCAAATTTTCTTTGATAAAGTCAGACAGGCAGTTTGCAAGTTACACCCGCCACCGACTTAATTGCATTGGTCGTATTCCAGTTACTGTAACTGTTGGCAGAACCGTTCGTAGGTTGAATCTCTATGTGGTAAAAGGCCACTTTGTCCCGATCTACATTGCCCGATATTTCCACGAAGATTTTTCCAGAAATCGTGTGAAATGTACACACAGAACGATTTTTTCCATGAGATTTTTTCTTTGTCTTCTTCATTTTTTTATTTCTGTGCTCTTCATTTTGCATTGATATTCACTCACACCATCAACCCAATGGCACACTGACACCGAACACACACAAAAAACTGGAAAGAGGGCGAAAGAGAACATAAACAGACTGGAAAAATCGTCTGAGTTTTGTGGTACAAACGATTTGATCCCTACTCCTCACTTTTCACTCCCTTCACCACGAACTAAAGATCGGCACTGGAAAAATCATTCAATGTAGACCGGGACTTTGACACTCTCTTTGGAAGGGAATTGATCGCTCAATTCGCCAGTGAAATAAATTTCTCTAAGTTCTTTAACTCTTCAGGTCACGTCAACTCTCTCACATCAACCACTCCTAATCTGTCAGAGGAACAACGAAATCAGATGAACTCCCTTCTCAACCAATATGAAGAGGTATTCAGTGACATAGCTGGTAGGCTGAAGGGACCTCCTGCTTCACTTCATCTTGAGCCTCACGTGTCACCAGTTTTTATGAAAGCGAGGGAAATTCCTTTGGCATTGTGGGATGCGTATGCCAAAGAGATCGACTTAAAAATTTCCTCAGGATTCTATAAAAAAGTAGAATACTCTGAATGGGCATCAATAACACATATAGTATCCAAGAAAAATGGACGAATTCGTATTACTGGGAACTACAAGCCAACACTTAACCCACGAATAATCATTGATGAACATTCAATTCCAAAAGTCGAGGATATATTTAATCAAATGAAGGATGCAACTGTATTCTGCCACTTAGACGTCACAGATGCCTACTCACATCTACCCATCGACGAGCAGTTCAGCCATCCTATGACATTGAACGGACTTGAATATGACCCATTCGATAAATTTTTAATTCATCAAATTCATCAACTGCCACTCAATGCAAAACAAATTGCTCAAGAAACAAGAAAAGATCTACATTTGGGCAGGATGTGTTCCATACTAGAAGCAGGTCAGTGTCTAATCCGATCGGGTTTCAAATCTCCTGAGTCCAGCTATAGGTTAGCTGCTAATTGCCTTGTGTTTGAACACAGAGTGGTCATCCCATCAACCTTACGTGAGAAAGTTCTTGCAGATCTTCACTTAGCGCATTTGGGAATGGTGAAGATGAAAGGTTTGGCACGATCATTCGTTTTTTGGCCAGGAATTGACGTCGATATTGAACGTGTGGCAAGGAATTGTAGCAACTGTACAAAAAATGCACACTTACCTCCCAAGTTTCGAGAACACGATTGGGAGTATCCAAAAGGACCGTGGGATCGAGTCCATATAGACTACGCGGGACCCTTCGCTGGAACGATGTTGCTCATAGTATCTGATGCGTATAGCAAGTGGCTTGAAGTTAAAACAACTAACTCGATAACGGCTGGTGCTACCATATCTATTCTGGATGAACTTTTTGCTGCCTATGGTGTCCCAGTAATGGTGGTGTCCGATATTGGCACAAATTTTACTTCAGCTGAATTTAAAACATATCTGCAGACAGTTGGCGTAAAATATCATAAACTGACAGCTAAGTACCATCCATCAACGAATGGGCAAGCCAAGCGGAGCGTACAAACACTAAAAGATGCTTTAAGAACCATGGAAACTACTAAGAACTCACTTTAGCTAAACCTTAACAAATTCCTCCGGCAAAAGCACCTCATAACACCACAGGTCAATCACCATCGCAGTTATTTTTGGGTCGTTCACTTCGGACTAGTCTGGATCTTCTCAGACCTGGGGCCTTATTGCGTAAAACGATAACGATGATTTATTTACAAAAGTAACAGAAAAACAAAACTCTCGCAATTCAATCCAACATTCCGCATTCTTCAACCAGGACAATCGGTATTTTTCCTATCAAATAATCCTCGTATGGACAAATGGGTTCTGGGAATTATCAAAAACCGTTTGGGAGACCTTCATTATGAAATTACCTACTGCGACAAACAGTTTAAACGCCATATTGGCCAGATCAAATGTCATAAAGATAATTATTTGAATAATCAAGATAAAACTCATGGAACGCAATATGCAGAGCAAATAGATGTTCCAGTCAACGATCAATACATAAGGCCACCACAAACGCCTATGCCACAACAACAACATTTTCGTGACGAAAACTCCAATGCTGCTAGTACATCTCTGCAATAATTGCATTATAAGCCAGTAAGTGAAACTAGTCCTGCAGTTGTAGTACCCAAGCAGCAGTCATTTACTCCACAAGAGACGCAAACACCTAGATCTGGAAGTCAATTAATAACACCTCTAGCAGCTCAACGAAGATCCACCAGACCAAGGAAGCCTCGAATCTTATTCTCACCTTAAGGCCCAACTATAATAGGCATAAGCAAACATAAGCTTATGTCAAAAAGCTAACGAAAATTTGCTTATGTTTGCAAAATTACCCCGTATAGCCACAATGGACTTAATACGCGCATAAGCAAACATTAAAAAATACCTCTCCGCTTTCGCCCCACATTCGATTTTCAGCTTTGTGATTTGTTCCGCATTTTTAAATACAAATGAAAATGCGGCAACGATACAACAAAAACTACACACATACTCGTGCACAACTTGTGAATTGATTCACAAAACAGCTGTGGCTTTGCGTTTTTTGCTGCATTTGTAAAATTTACTTATGCGCTGAGCGACTGGGATCGCTCTTGCTTATGCACGCTTAAGTCAACGAATCTGAGAAAAATTGAACGAAACGCAGCTAGACTCCATTATGTTCACTCGCATAGAGATTCTTTGTATTCGCACGTTTACTTATGCGCGCATATGCTAGCTTATGCCTATTATAGTTGGGCCTTTAGCTACGAAGGGTGGGAAGAAATATTGTGTTTAAACCTTATTTGAGAAAGTCTATATTTGTTGTGGTGTGTGTTCACCTTCACCATCTTTCTCTTTCTGATTAATATCTATCTATATTTTAATGTACTTAAAAATGTATCTATAAATTGAAATTGTATCTCATTGCGATTAACCTTTTTATGTAAAAGCATCTCTTTAATTACCCCGTTTACATGAAGTATTTGAGCGAGCTTCAAGCTCGCTTGGCCCCTTTGTATACCTGCGTTGACTTGAAATGAGCTTCAACCGACTCGATTCCACTTCAGGAGCGGAGTCGAGTCGAAATTGTTGGTAAAACACCTGGGTCGAAGAGTCGGTCTTGAGGATGTGTTCACCACAGTGTTTTTGCACATGTGCGAGTAAAATTATTTATTTGTTTTGATAGCGATGTGAAGTATGTACTAAAATTCATTAAATTTGAACTGTTTTTGTGTGAAATAAATATATTGTTGCTATTCCATTAAATGTAATCTCAACACGATATCAACTCAACTTCAAATGGGGCTCTCAACTCACGTGACGAAACACCTGGCTCGAAAATCCGACCCTAATCCAACTCGAGCTCTCGATTCTGTTTTTAAACGGGGTAAATATTAATAAAAGAATTTAAGTTTAAGAATAAAACAATCATTTTTACATAAACAACACCCACATTTTCCTGTTTTCGGCCCTTTGGATCCTAATTACGGCCGCCTTGTTTCCTATACTCAGCCCCCTCAATAAAAAGGCTATATAATATTATTTTCTATTTTATTTTCGTTCCTTATAACAAAAACAACCTATTTTTGTTTTAAGTTATATTAGAAAAACAAGTGTTAAACATAAACAAATATTTTCCTGATATAAAATTCTTTACTGCAAACGGAAACAGAAAACAAAACCTTGGTCGTCATTCCGTAACTCGATTATTGTTAGACGATATTGTTTGAGCGATAACGTTTGGTTTATTTGCTTCACGATAGTCAATAATCGTCAAAACGATATCGTCAAGACGATAGCGACGATAGCTAAATAGGTATCGTCTTGCATTAATTTTGAATATTGTATGTGACTGTAGTTCAGTGATTGAGTAGCCACTGTAATTTGACATTTTTTTTTTGGTATCTGTTGACAAATAATGCAAGCTAAAATATTTCGGCGCAGCAATTTTCTTTTCTTATTTTAGATAGTGAAAATGAAGACTAAAATTGGAATAAAAATAAAATTAATACGAGTTCAACGCACTGGTCTCTTTAGTCGTATTTAATAGAATTCGCTAAACAGCTCTAATCGGGTGCATAAGGATTTATGTAGCCTCTATACAACGTTGCATAAATAGTGATTTATAAAACATAGTGATTTATCAAATAAAGTACCAAAAAGTTGAAACCTATTTAGTTTTGCTTCTAAAACTGACAACGAGATTCAGCTGTTTGTGAAAAATCATTAAAATAATTTTGCTGACGATAGGATTCTTTTTCGATTTTTTCTTAACTTCTTTTGTTGTTATTATAGTTATCGAGTTGTTTTGTTTGTTTTTTTTGTGTATAATAAAATGTATTCAAAAGAAAAGAATGTGCATTTGTTGATTTTTTGAATGAATTATTCCATTTACTCAGCGTGGTTTTTGTTGAGAAAAATATAAGGGTGGCTCTTTTTTGGCAATGCTTAAATTATATTTGTATTTCTCCGTAAAGTGATGAACGTGATTTTGTGGAAAATTTTATTGAAACTGTTTAACGTTAACATATAAGCCATAGCAGATGAAATTTGTACAAAAGATATTCCTTTTTTTTAAAACAATATCCCAACAAAATTAACAATAAATACACAAGAACATATTTACTTATTGATATATTGATTTATATTAAAATTATGTAAGTGAAATTTCAACACAAACATCGCACAAATACACTCCCCTAATATCTATCTACATTAATTAATGTTGTGTGTAAGTCAAAGTGACATTTCAATACTAAACAGCCTTTATGTAGGCTCTAAACAACCTCCAAGCGCGTTTAGCTTATTGCCTCTATACAACGTTGCATAAATCACGTTTTTGCGTTCAGAGGAATTTTAAAGCGTGCATATCTCTATGCAAGCGTTCAACTGTGTTTATAAATATAACACTGTCTCAGAGACAGTTGAGAGACAAATCAAACCTGTTATCTTCCGGGATGTTGTCTTATAAAATGTTTTAAATTCGCTAGTTGAGATCGTGTGACTGCTCTATATATGTTTGTATATGTATTATGTATATGTTGAGTTAATTGCATTTATTTTAATTTGTAAAAATAATGCGATCAAATTACTTATATTTTGTTGCAATTATTTTACTTTTACACAAAAACATCCAGTTTGATATTTCAACTACAGTTTGAGAGTACCAAACGCTCTCAAACTCTGACCGAGAGAAGACACGATAGTGAAAGAGTTACGTGAAGCAAATTATGGACGATCTCGTCGACGATCAAATTACGGAATGACCCCCAAAATTCAACAAAAAACAATATTAAATAGATTTGTTACTTAAAATAACAAAACAAAACTAGTTTTATACTACGTTTTCATTGGAGCCGAAATGAGGTAATTTCGAAATTAGCTCATTTGGAACGTCATTTCCTATACAAATTTGACGTTCCAAATGAGCTAATTTCGAAATTACCTCATTTCGGCTCCAATGGAAACGTAGTATTAAACATAAAAAATAAGTATAGGGTGTCCTTAAATTTGTCAATAATATTTTAGAAAATGATTCTTGTTTATATTCTAAGAAAAATTTTCAATAGTCAGTTAAGCAGTCAATTAGTACTTAATCCTCAGAAGGAGCAAAAACATATTTTTCAATAGTCAGGTATACCTAACTTAATTTATCTGCTCATATTGAGAAGTCGATTAAGTTATACATAGGAATAAATATTTTCTATATCCGCATCAATAATTTTTTGTCAACATTGCTTTGAAACAAACGTTAAATAAAATTTAAATTAACTAAAACATGTTCTATATACACACAAATAAAAATCTCAAAAACATAAGTGTGGTGTTAAAGTATAATAAGTATGGTGTTAAAGGCCAGGTGCGGATTGCTTAATCTCAATGCAAGAGCATTTAGAAGAGATTCGGTTAGCATTTGTACGATCTGTAACCTTGATGCTACTGAAAATACATACCACTTTGTAGGAGTGTGCCCTTGTTTTCGGACACACGGAAGACAGTTCCTTGGAAGTGAAAGCCTTAACCGTGACCAGTTCCTCGAAATTCTCAATGGACAAAGTTATACGCAACTTTACAATTTCTTAAAAACGCTCAAGATATCGAAATCTAATCATAAATGAATATTCTTAAAGAACAAATCCATAGCTAAGCTTAAATAAATTTACTATAGTCAACACTTTAACCTGACAGGCAACTTAAAATGTTATTGGGGCGTATTCATAGTCATTTTAGACCTGGGTCTAAGTTAAACATAGGTTTAGTTGAATTTTCGGACGTTGATTCTATTTTTTTAAGTTTTTCATTTCAAAATATTTGAAGCTATTTCTGTAGTATACCAAGTTAATTATCTTATAAAAATATAAAAGCAACAATTTGAAATTAAAATCGGTCTGTATTCATTGAGCCAAAATTGTCTTAAACTGTACTTTAGTTAAACCTGGGTCTATCTGCGACTATGAATATGACCCATTGTCATTTAATCTAATTTTATTATAATGAAATCCAACCATTTGTCAAAAAACTTTGTGAAAAATAAATTTTTTTATCTATCTATTTTTTTATCTATCTATCATAAGTGTAAACGTTAAAAAACGACTTTCAAATTATAATAGCCGTGTTTTTTGAGAGAGTGACTAGCAACTCAGCTAAATGTTTACACGCAAAACAACAACACAAATGATTATAGAGAATTTTGTTTGTGTTTTCCGTGTAAAACTTTTACTGAGTTGCTAGTCACTCTTTCAAAAAACACGGCTAATATTCTATAAAACATTTCTTGACTGAAAAATTCAATTTCGATATTCGATGTTAAGGTTAGACCGCACACAACTGCAGCGGAACTACACTTCACGACGCGGCAAAATATTATTTGTATGAAATTGTATGTAAGCGGCAACTGAACTTCATACAATTTCATACAAATTATTTTGAATCGCAGTTCCGCTGCAGTGCAGTTCCGCCTAGTGCGGTCTAACCTTTAAAAAGACAGATAACATTATTCTTCCGGCAGATAACTCTGAGGATTGAAAAATCAGCTCTAAATTACATACTAGGTATTAAGGCCTATTCGGCGAGATCTTTTATTCTGCTATTTGTTATGAATTTCCATAGAAAAGTCTAAGCTGTCAAAAAATTTTATATGAATAGTAAATTTCGTATTCGGCATGCCAAACTGTTTTTAAATCTGTTAAGAAATCTGCTATATGAGCTGTCAAAAGTTCGAACTCTCAGCAAATCTTTTACGAACCGCATTTTCGGTATTCAGCCTGCCATAATCTGTTATAGAATCTTTTACAAATCGTAAAAGAATAAAAGACACATATTTGTGACTTTTGTCATAAAAGATTTCAGTAAATGAAGCAAAAATGGGCTTTTATTTTTTACTTCATTAATGAAATGTAAAAACGAGACAAAGTAAAGTATGTATGTACATACCTGCATACCTATAAAACAGATTGTTAAAAAATATGTAAATTAAAACAAAACTATTTTTGAAGTTAGAACAGAAAACTGGATGGAACTAGGAACTTGATCTTACCATGTGATTACTCAAATCAACACGTCCTACTCAAAAGATTATCATCGCGGCAACATTATTCCTGTACCTTCCTCAAGCACGATGCCATCCCAGTGTGTTTCTTCACAAGTGCCTTTAAAAATGTTGACATCAAGACGGGAAAACTGGACCCGTCTACAACATAGTACCCCATAGTTGATCGTACATTATGTCCATGCCGGGTGGGTGAGTCTGAAGCTTCTACCAGTACAACCCCTTTCTTCATCGAGAAATTGACAGAGAACCTCACATAAAGTACATTGCCTAGGGAGGATATACTGTGAATACGAAACACGGCGCGGCGTTTATAAATTACATAATAGATACAATTTATTTTCGTTTTTCTTTTGTAAAATAACTAGGTCGTACCTATGTACATGTGAATATAATTATATAAAATTAATTTTAATGAATGAATCTGCGCGTTTGCTGTGTTTTGTGACTAGGCACCTGGTTCTCGTAGTTTTTCTTTGCTCCAATTACATAGGTGTCTCGTAGTGAAGTTTGTTCTCTTAACTGATTTTTTCTGAAATAAAGGAAATAGGTAGGTATATATTTAATTAAAGATACATAATTCCAACTCAGAAAAGAATAAAATATTTATACCTTCACATAAGCAGCATCATTATCATTAAAAAATATTTGCTTTCCTTGGCGAATACTTCTTTATGCTCATGCTTTTGGTTCATTGGCAATCAGTCATTGTAGGTATGTTATATGTACCTATTTAGAAGTTAAATAATAAAATATTTTTTTTTTATTTTTGGTAATCATTTCCATTTGTAATTATTTCATTCAGCTGATAATGACGCTTTGTTTATAACAGATTTTGATTTTCGAAGTTTCATAACAGAATTTTATAAAAGTTCGAACTACTGAATACCAATTATAAAAGATCTTTTATGGGGACAATCTTTTATGATTCATAACAGAAAATTCATAGCAGAATAATAGTTTAGGCAGAATAGGCCTATAGTAAATTGTTGTTTATTACGCATTTTCTAGAGAAAATTGACCTTAAAGTCAAACAATTAGGATTTAAAAGAAAAATGGTACAGGCTACAAACAGGATATCTGAAGACTTAAAAAAGATATACAATTTATTTAAACGCAGTTACATCAGTTACAGGTGTTTCTTCTAAAGATAAAAGCCTTAACAAAATAGGTTTGTTTAATGAATAAAAACTAGATCAGAACAGAACAGCACAAACTGTCAGAAAAGTTCAACTTTGTGGTTGACAGTTTCTAATCAGCTGTGAAAAGTGTCAAAATGAAATTGATTTGGTAAGAATAAATTGTGGTATATTTATTTTGTACAAAATTACTGTCTTTATTAACAAATATAATTATTTAGCTTTTAAGCACTTTTATATATGTTGCTTAGACACGTCTGAGAACTAGAATGGACGTTAAAATACAAATTTAAAACTAAGAGCGAGACCAACAACTTTTTGTCTCGCTTCTATGTCTCAGTTTCAGTGTTTCGCGCTCGGTGTGCGACACCTAGCTACGAAGCTCTGAATCCTTAACATAAGGGGAATAACACATTATTGCGTGTATTTATAATTTTATACTACAAAATTTAAGAACAATTTTTTTAAAGATGGATATTTCTTCAGATACTTCCCACTTTTTTATTTCTGAACTGTAGAAAGATACCAGCAGTGAAAATATTATTTTCACTTCCTCGAAATAACATCAACAACCAATAACCACAATTAAAACTGGTTTTATTTTCATGCTGACTGCTGACAGAAGTCAGTCAGCTGTTCTTTGACACTTGTCACGGACTTGCACAACATAAAATATTGTTCTCATCTGTTCTGAAAAACTTCATGGAATACAAAAGTGACAGAAGGTAGAACAGCTGAGTTCAAGGTTTTTACTAATGGAACCTTTGAGTATATATAATATGTAGTGCTCGTTGCTATCCCTAATGCATTGTAGTACTTGAGCCTTTGATAGGGGGCGTGATTTCAATAAAGAAAGGGTATTTTGACAGCTGGCAGCTATGATAGTATTGTTGTAAAAACCCTCTATATTGAAAATTGAATTACCGCATAGATTACCGCGCCCCCTATGATGGTTACGTTTTTGGAATGTAAACGAGAACTCCATATTAAAGGCCCTCTACACTAGCCCACAGTGTATTAATACATGTCAAAAAAGTGGGAAACAAATCATGTAAAATAGTGTGGAAACAAAATATGAAAGCCCAGCCTACACAACCCGACATTCTATCCCACACGATTTGACATGTGTTAAAACATGAATAATTTTAGGAATGGTTCTAATTCTATCCCACATTCTATCACGCTTTTTTTTTAGGTTTTAGGTTATGGTAATGTATTAATACAAGCAACTATGGAAGCAAAATATGAAAAGTTATTTCTTTCCCACAAATTTGGCAGTCGCGTGGAATTCTTTCCCACTTTCAATTTGGCATGTATTAATACACAGTGGGCTATTGTGGAAGGGCTATTATATATACTCAAAGTCATGGAACACACAATCTTTTACTTTTCTGATCTTTTCTGTTCTTTTCTGTACTTTTCTGTTCCGAACAGATTCATTAAACAGACCCAATGAAAAAGTTTTTTTCAGGGCTACTGACTCTTGCGAGGAATTGACAAATCCTCCAAGAGTATCTTTTGTCACGAATAAGTGCTTCTCGTCTAGCCGTTCGGATTCGGCATAAAATTGTAGGTCCCTTCCATTTCTGTCGAAAGGCGCACACAGGAATGGTTGCGAGTTGTTAGTCACTAGGCCCTGGTTCTTCGTGAGCCGTTGTGCCACCCGACTTATTTTTTTTTTTTATAATGTCTATCATTCGTATTAATAGAGCGATCTCCGTTAACATGGGTATGGTAATCCAATCGAAAACGACACAAGTAACAAATCTATTTAATATTGTTTTTTGTTGAATTAAGGTTTTGTTTTCTGTTTTTGTTTGCAGTTAAGAGAATTTTATATCAGGAAAATATTTGTTTATGTTTAACACTTGATTTTCTAATATAAAGCCTTAACTACATAGGCCTACTTTTGTACAAAAGTGAGAAACAAATATATTTTCTGAAGACACCTGTTTGCAAAAAAAAACAATGGAAAATTGTGCATGGTGATTTAATTTATGAGTCAGAACAATTTTCGTATGGTTTTTTGCAAGCAATTTAATTTCTCACTTTTGTACAAAAGTAGGTCTATGTAGTTAAGGCTTAACTTAAAACTAAAATATGTCGTTTTTGTTATAAGGAAGGAAGGGGGCTGAGTATAGGCAACAAGGTGGCCGCAATTAGGATCCAAAGAGCCGAAAACAGGAAAAAGTGGCTATTTTTCATAAAAAACAATGAAATATATTGTTTTATGTTGAAATAACATTGTTTAATATTTTTATAACTCTTAATAAATATCTAATGAACTACTTGTTAAATAAAACAATATCAACAAGTTAACAATTCAAGGCTTAATGCATAGAGTAAGTATAGGTAGTATTTTCTCTATGGCTTAATGGCAAGTTTTGTCGGAAAATTTCGCTAAGGGGCCGGCTAATGGCAACTCTAGCTTATATAGTTACTGTACTAACCATAGAGTTAAAAATATACATTAGGCGTGTTTTATTGCAAAAGCCATCCATAGTACAGTACGATATTACATGCATTACAAATATAATATCGCTAGTAGCTCTACAGCCGATAAGAAGCTAAAGTAAATTCTTCTGTGGATAGATTTTTGGTGTTTATTCGAGCCTCTATTCTACTTTAGCTTCTTATCGGCTGTAGAGCTACTAGCGATGTTGTATTTGTAATGCATGTAAAATCGTACTGTACTGTGGCCTATTATATAAATGTGTTGAAAAGAAAAATCTCAATAAACCTTAGTGGGTATATACTCAAAGCAATAAACTTCTACTACTACCCAAAATACAACCACAACAACAACCACTCTAGTTGTTAAATGTGGGCCCGTTAACAGTGGCCACGTTCGGGTGGGTAAGCAGATACGTTTCTGGGATACGTTAGAATCTGATATGTTTTCGAACGACCAAAACCGGATACGTAACCAAACCAAACAAAACCAGGAAAATGAACAGATGAGATGTCAGCTGTTGTATAATCCAAACAAATCCGAAAAATTTTGGGATAGCTTTAGATTTATTTTTGACATCAGCTGTTTTTCTCGTCAGCTGGTTTTTCCTTAGACATTACAACAACACGAACAAATCCAGATACCTTTGGTTACGTATCCGACTGCGGCCAATCATGAACTAGGTATCAAGAAAAATTTCGGGCTTGTTATAGGTACAACAAATTACCGAGAAGAGAACGAAATTACACCTTTGTTTACTAAAACGCCGTGGCTGTCGAAGCGAAAATTACCAATCAAGGAAAACATAGTCAACCCAATTCTAAATAAAAATTTCCGGGGAAATGCTTCCCTTTTCCTTACTCTCTTATTCTAAACTATAAATTCCCGGGAATTTCGTTCCCTTTTTCTTATTCTAAGCAAACTTCGAAGATGAGAAATAATACTAAGAGAAAAAAGCTGGCATTCTTAATGTCCACAAAATGGAAATATATTTGATGTGACGAGCATTTTAATTTTGGGGGAACAAATATCCCGGGGAGTTATTTTCCCGGGGAATACCTATTTAGAATTGGGCTAAGTATTAATGGTGAAAAGAATTTGAGCTTCTAGAGCAATGGAGTTTGAAATGCCTATCGGAATCTCTCGGTTGAGAAGAGGTGTGAGGCATCACTTTTTTTGTATAGGTACTCCTAATGGGAACTGGCAACAGGATGCAATCTTAAGCATTACCGTAATCCATATGCTTATAGGGTTTCAACCAACAAAATTCGTTCGAAATGGTAGTTAATTTGTATAAAATTTTAACTATGATGAATTCTTTTTTTTTTCGGGATGTGTAAAAACTTTCCAATTACGATGGAATTCGTGAAATATAAACACCATTATTCTACAATCAACAAAATATGAGTAATGTGGACTTTTAGGTGCATATATCGCGGTATCGAAAACAAAATTCTGTCAGGTTTTTTTTCAGCATAGGTATGGTGGGGATATGAAAATAGCAATTTAATTTTTTTCAGAGGTATAATAAATAAATTTTTTAACAAATAGGTATGCCATGATGCTGTCATTTTCTTTACGTCAAACGTCATAATCTTGGCAATCCGACCAATAGAACTAAAGATAGCTTATTATTAACAGAACCTTATCGTCTTTTTCTTGGAGAATTATAAAACAAAAAAATCAACAAAACAAGTCTCGAAAAAAAAAATAGATTAAGGCACCTATTATGAATCGCGAGTCGCAAGAAATATTAGGCGAATCTGACTTTTGGCACTACCGTTTATGGCTCACCTTACTGTATTTGGCTAAAAAGTCAAAAATGTGTTGAAATGAGATGTTGCTCTATATGAACGTCGCAGTTTGCTATTCTTTAAACCGCGACATGTGATTTTTAAAACGTTCGACTTGAGTAGAACGTTCTACCCACGAGTCATAATAGGGCTCTAAGGTTCGCTTAAAAAACTAATATCTTAAGATCTATTATAGGTCGGACTGCCAGGATTATGACGTTTGGACTTAAAAAAACGCCAGAGCATCACGGTATAATTTTTTAATTTATTGAAGTGGTAATGCCCCTTAGAAAAATAGGAAATCTCTGTTTTCAAACCCCCACCCCCGACAAAGGCTGAAAAAAACCTGGCAGACTTGTTCGATACTAGTATATATGCACCTACAAACCCTCATACTCATATTTTGGTTATGAATCCACTCCCAACATTTGCTGTTGGCTCGACTATATCCATTTTCATAAGTTGTCTTAACACTAATGAATCAATATGAGTTGAACATTTTTCACGTGTATAGGTATCCCATAAAGACCGATATATTTCTAGTCTTATGTATGTATCTCAAAGTGAAAGTGGTAAACATCTCAAGTGGAAATTTGAAATAGGCCTTTTAAATATTAATACACTTTAAATCCTTTAAAAACATAACTTTATTGTTTTCATGTTGTTTTTTGTATAAAAGTAAACTATCACTCGATAATTAAGATCGTGGTCTTTCCTTCTTTTCTTTGTACAGGGCCAGAAGGGAAACGTTAGCAACCTTTACAACCTTGATTAAAAAAAAAAAATTAAAACACAACATCAAAAGGAAGCCATTTTATATATAACTTACCTTAAACCTGACTCCGGGAATATCACCAACAGCGTGACCTTTACGACCGAATCCTGCAACCAAGACCTCATCGTTCTCTTCAATGTAGTTCAAACTACCATCACGAGGTACGAAGGCAGTGATCTTTTTGCCGTTCTTGATCAGCTGTACCCTGACACACTTTCTAATGGCAGAGTTAGGCTGTTTAGCTTCAACTCCTCTAGAAAAATAGGACAAACAAGAAGCAATTAGAAATTTTATTTTCTATATAAATTTGAGTACATAAACATGTTGTTTTATTAGATATCCACCTTGTCAAGCCAATGATGTAAACAAATTTAACAGCTCACAGTATACTCCTGTGATTTGACATTGCACATAACAAAAACACAAAAATATACTGCGAGTCGTACAATCCATTTTTAAAGTCACAGTTAGTTACATATTTTTCAATAAAATTCAAGACAACCTAAAATCCAACAACAAAAGATACTTACACCTTTTCAAGCACAATGCCTTTGGCGTGAGAAGCTCCTCCGAAAGGATTGGCCTTCCACCTTGTTCCAAGATGAGCTTTTTTGTAGTCCTTGTCGGCCCATCGTTGGTCCCGACGGTGGTTAACGTGCTTTCTGGCGGTTCTTAGACCTCGTGGTTTACCTGAAATAGAAAATTTGGTTGTATTTTAACAGCGGCACATTACATAGGGTAGAATATGTACTACAGTTATGTATCTACACTACAAGTAGCCATTTTCACCGGGTTCTTTAGGTATACGACAGAAAATTGATCAAAGAACTCTTTTTTTTTTAAGTCAACCACCATTAATCACATGAGTTCTAAATAAAGGAGATTGAAAACTTGATTCAACTGCACTTAATACAAAAAATGGTTCATTGATGGAATAGATTTTTCGTGATTAGGTTAGTTAATATTTAATCAAATTTAGATAGGACTACCGAAAATGCTTTTAGAAACTTGAAAACTCACTTTATATCTCATTATTTCAAAATTATAATCAACTTTTCACTTATTGAATGTTCGATTTATCATTTTTCAATTTTTAAATTTACTTGTAGACCGAAAAATTAACTTTTAATTTCAACTTACCCATATTTTGCAAACTGTTTCAGGCAATGGCGGAAATAAAAGAACGATGCGCTGCCAAAAACACATCGTTCATCCATTTTTTTTTAGTTAAGTCAAATGTTTCGTTAAGTAAGGGCGGCCCATGTACATTTGATGGGGTGTGTTCAATGATTCTATGTTAAACCCCGTTGACAATCAGCATCGAGAAATCGAATTGCATTAAGGGCCTGTTTGTTCCCATTGGATTTGATTATCACGGATTCTTCCTAATCCATAAATAGACAGCTTTCACACTACGAAACTGAGTTACCAGAAACTGGCTAGTTTATCCGCGAGAAGGGTGTGAGGGGGTATTTTTTGTCTTCCTTTTACGCCCTTCTCGCCGACAAACTAAAAATCGCCGGCAACTCAGTTTCCTTGTGTGAAAGGGGTCTTAAAGATCCGTGATAATCAAAGACCGTTTGCTCACTTTTTTTTCAGATTGATTAACAAATCATGGCTTTTCCACAAATCGTTCCATTTTCCAGTCTTTCTGTCAGTTCGGTTGTCAAAACTTAAACATGATTCAAGTTTTGTTTTCATTTCTGTTGACGTTTGCGCCATTTTGTGTTTGTGAATTCTAAAGGCCCAACTATAATAGGCATAAGCAAACATAAGCTTATGTCAAAAAGCTAACGAAAATTAGCTTATGTTTGCAAAATTACCCCGTATAGCCATAATGTACTTATGCGCGCATAAGCAAAAATTAAAAAAATACCTCTCCGCTTACGCCCCACATTCGATTTTTAGCTTTGTGTTTTGTTCCGCATTTTTACATACAAATGAAAATGCGGCAACGATACAACAAAAACTTCACACATACTCGTGCACAACTTGTGAATTGATTCACAAAACAGTTGTGGCTTTGTGTTTTTTGCTGCATTTGTAAAATTTACTTATGCGCTGAGCGACTGGGATCGCTCTTGCTTATGCACGTTTAAGTGAACGAAACTGAGAAAAATTGAACGAAACGCAGCTAGACTCCATTATGTTCTCTCGCATAGAGATTCTTTGTATTCGCACGTTTACTTATGCGCGCATATGCTAGCTTATGCCTATTATAGTTGGACCTTTAAGGCTTATCTATTGGCGTTTTTCTTTTTTAACTCTGAGCAGATCACGAAACTGTCAAACAAAAATTCTTTGTTTTTTTTTAGCTCAGACATATCAGAGCTCAAAAAGTGCGTTTCTTTTTTCCATCTGAGCTAGCTAATGGATTCCATCTGAGCTAGCTCAGAGCTTAATCCATTAGCAAATTGAGCGAAACGCTGAGCGAAGCCAACTTCATTTTTTTCAGTGATTTGACAGACGAAAGAAATACAAAAAATTAAAAATGGATTCCCAGGACAGTCGCCCGTCTAAATCAGGTAAACAAAAATGTATTTTAGCAACACACGTATGAAATGACAGTTCAATGCTCAAATGTGTTTCATAAATAAGTCTGAGGGCTCTGATCATAATCTGCTCAGAGCTCTGCTCTGATCGCTGAGCCTCTGCTCAGAGGTTTATTTAGAGCCAAAAAAGAAAAACGCCATATATAGACCTAAAGAAACATGCTTGCAAAAAAACATAATAAAATTGTTCTGACACATAAGTTAAACCACCATGCACAATTTTCCATTGTTTTTTTGCAAGCAGGTGTCTTCAGAATAGATATTTATTTCTCACTTTTATACTTTTGTACAAAAGTAGGCCTATGTAGTTAAGCCTTTAAGCTTAGATGAGACGATGTGCGAAAACCATATAATTGTGTGCCTACTACGTCATTTTGACGTCAGAACTGTGCCCTTTTGGTTGCATATCGACTAATAAACAATTGTGTTACTTGTATATGACACATTTATTTATGCGTACAAAATGTCGGATCAATTCCACATACAAATATGTTCAATTTAGCATATGATCTGATAGGCTTCAACATTAAGTTTTGACATTTGATTATCTTTTTACACAAATATGTTCGTTTCAGGATTGTGTAATTTTCTCAAAATCTACATTTGAAAATGGTCTGTCCTGGGGTTTTATAGCGTTGTTTAACGCGCGAATTGAAACAAAATACCTACACATAGAAACTGCGCTGCGAACACAAAACGAAGCGAATACAAAATATAAATGTTTGGATAATTATATAATTATTAGCACCAATTTTGGATTAACAAATGTATACCATCGCTTTGTTTTTTTTTTTTAAGTGTGAAAGAGATAAAAGTAGTCTTCTCATTTTGCATAGAAGATACTGCCTGTTTAGCGTCATAGATCAACATTTCGTATATGTGTGTTATTGGGTACATATCAACTAAATGTTGATGCTCTACATACATTAGGGGTACTCACGATCCGATGCAACTGGTCTAGTATCATTGCAAAAGTGTAAAATTCAAAAATGTTCTTGCTCTATAACAACGACACTGCCTTAAATCTTGCAACAGTTTTGCATTTTTGCTATACCTTAACCCCATTGCAACATGGAGTGTAAAATTTGCCTGGTGTCGTTGTCAGTTTGGAAGAAAATTTTTCAATTTTACACTTTTGCAATGATACTAGACCAGTTGCATCGGATCGTGAATACCCCTATTGTAATCAACACAGAAATATGGAACAATTTTTGTGTAAGCATATTTTTCTACGCATATGTACAAACCAACGGCACACATTTTTATGTAAGATTGTGTACATTTTATTCGCTTCATATAATACACATAACAATGTTGTGTAGAAATTTGCCACGTTTGTAAAATATGCAATTAATTTTTTGTTTTTTGGTGTGACGTCATAGAAACACAATTGTGTAGTTTTAACACACCGTAGACCTTCTTTTATACAAAAGTACAAAAAATTAAATTAAAATGCTCGCTAAAGAAACATGCTTGCCAAACAATATACGAAAATTGTTCTGACACATAAATTAAACCACCATGCACAATTTTGCATTGTTTTTTTGCAAGCAGGGGCCTATTTCTCAGATCATACACATCATACAATGTATGAAATTGACAGTTCTGCTGTATGATTTCTGTTTCTCAAATTTGTTGTATGATCCGCTATCATACAACATTGTTTGACCAGAGATTACACTGGAAATATTGGAATGTTGTATGATTCTGTTTCTCAAAAATGTATCGTACACATCAAACAGCAGTTTAAAGGTTAGACCGCACTAGGCGGAACTGCACTGCAGCGGAACTGCTATTCAAAATAATTTGTATGAAATTGTATGAAGTTCAGTTGCCGCTTAGTGCGATATAGCTTATACAATTTCATACAAATAATATTTTGCCGCGTCGTGAAGTGTAGTTCCGCTGCAGTTGTGTGCGGTCTAACCTTAACCTCAAATTTATCATACATTTCAAACAGCAAATAAATTTGCTGTTTTGGCTGTACAGCATTGATAAAAACCCATACATTAACAATTTTTTTCTGTTTATGCTTTTTATTGCGATAGATCTAGCTTATCACTGTTATTTAATACATGTTTAGATTAAAAAATTATTTATTGTGTGTAAGTCAATAAAAGACAAACAAAAAAAAACATTTAAAAAAGTGCTTGATATGTTTAAATAATTAATTAGCATCATTATTTTTCCTTTTAAAGTAGGTACGTGTGGCCCAGTCATGCATTTTATTTGTATTTTCTTAACAAAAACTTGAATCACCGAAAAATTGAACTACAATGAAATATCAAAATCATACACATCATACAACAAACAAAATATCATACAACACTTTCAATGAAATTTGAGAAACAGAAAATTGCATGATGTGTATGACGTATGAAAACTTTGTATGTTGTATGAAATGTATGTGATGTATGATCTGAGAAATTGGCTCCAAAAGTCTTCAGAATAGATATTTATTTCTCACTTTTGTACTTTTGTACAAAAGTAGGCCACCATACACAATTTTCAATTGTTTTTTTCTTTTGCAAGGTGTCTTCAGCAAAGATATTTCCCTTCAAGCAAAATCACGGACCCGAATTTCTCGGTTCACTTTGGAATCACTTGGGATTTCAAAAAAACCTGAGTGTCTCGCACACATTAACAAATTTTCTGTGTACACATGTAAAACGAAGAACAAGAATCGAGAGAATTTTACAGTCATTTTGTATTAATTTCCACCACTTTTTTTTTAGTTAATTTTTGTAGGTAGCGCGGTGAAGACCATTGCTTTTTCATCTTTTTTTCTTGTGAAAACTTTAAGAAATTTCCAATCAAAAATACAAGTTTATTGTTTATTATATGTATATGTTTAGTTGTGAAAATATATATTGTACCTTTTATAATTGATAAATAAAAATAAAGTCTTGAAATGAACAAAATTCTGTTTGTTTTTTTTTTTGTATGCAATGTAGAAACTCGACTAGATGGGGAAGCTTCTTTTTAATACCATACATTTGGGTATGCCTCGATTCATTCATTTTTGTTGGTCCGTTTTGGATTCCATTTAGGCTCCGTTTTCTCAGAGTATGGTGAATTGGAATACTTTCTCTCTCTCACAATACATTCACATAATGGCTCCGTGGTGATTCTAATTTGCATACTAATTTGATCCGATCTGGAATCGTTTTGGATCCGGTTTTGGGTCCGTTTATGAACTGGTTTCGGATCCAAAACGGACTCGCTTGCTTTAAGGGTTAAGGCTCTCCCAAACCAATGCGAAACATTCGTTGCGGCAAAGAAACATTCGTCAGTCAAAATTAATTCATATGTTTCTCCGACGCGTTGGTGTGGGCACTCTCATATATCACCATGTAAATAAATTTTGACATGCGAATGTTTCTTCGCCGCAACGAATGTTCCGCATTGGTTTGGGAGAGCCTTTAAGGCTCTCCCAAACCAATGCGAAACATTCGTTGCGGCAAACAAACATTCGCATGTCAAACTATATTTACATGGTGATATATGAGAATTCCCACACCAACGCGGCGGAGAAATATATGAATTAATTTTGACTGGCGAATGTTTCTTCGCCGCAACGAATGTTTCGCATTGGTTTGGGAGAGCCTTTATTGTTCACTATTGTAATTTTTGGAAAAGCAGGTCTAAGAGCCTGATTACTCGATTCGCTTCTGCGGTTAGTCCCCATTCACACAGGGAAAGCCATTGCTGGAGATCTTTTTTGACGTTTTCCTTTAATTGCCTTGTAAAATACGTTCGCACTTCCTTTCGTTATTTTGACGTTCATGGAATTTGGGGTTGTTTTGCAAGAAAATAATCAGTAGCAATAAATAAATATATTTTTTATTACTTATTTCTCAAATACAATCGTTTATTAAGTACATCGAATCGCGAAAAACAATCATTTTTGTTTAAATAATTTTTTGCTTACACCCAGGGAGCATTGTGGTTGCCAAATCAGAAACGTCAAAGTGCAACCAGAAAAGTCTTGAAATTTTCATTTCTACTTTCGTAATTTCCTTTCCTCTTAATTTTTACACCCCTCACCTAATCTGTCAAAAAGAAGAAAGAGGAAATAACCGAAAAAGCGAATCGCGTAATCGGGCACTATGCGTAACCTCTCTCCATTTGACTGCTCGGAGAGTCGATAATGTATACCCCGTGTACAAGCAGTATCGAAAGCTTGAGTTGGATTAGGGTTGGATTTTAGACCCAAGTTTTTCCTCACGTGAGTTAAGATGGTGTATTTACATGTATCTTCGTCTGCATAATGCAGAAAAGTAGAGGAGGACATATGTATACAAAAAATCCGAGCGAGTAAAAGAGAACCATCAAGAAGATGAACATGTTCGTCTTCATTTCTGCATTATGGCACTTTCCTTTAATGCAGAAACGGATTTCTTCTGCATTCTGATCTTTTCTCTCTATCTAACAAATATACATTTTGTATTTGGCATCCCTTTTTTTGTGCAGAAACCAAATGCAGATACATGTAAATCCACCAAGAGCCCCATTTGAGATTGAGTTAATATGGTGTTGAAATTGCATTTGGTGGAATGGCAACAATATATTTATTTCACACAAAAACAGTTAAAATTTAATGAATTTCAGTACATACTTAACTAGCTATCAAAACAAATAAATAATTTTACTCGCACATGCGCAAAAACACTGTAGTCAACACATTCTCAAGACCAACTCTTCGACCCAGTTTTTTTTCAACAGTTTCAACTCGACTCCGCTCCTGAAGTGGAATCGAGTCGGTTGAAGCCCATTTCAAGTCAACGCAGGTATACAAAGGGGCCAAGCGAGCCTGAAGCTCGCTCGAATACCTTATGTAAACGGGGTAATAGTTCTACAACTCCGCAGCTCCAATCGAAAACGAGATAAGTAGATGTGAGCTCCCAACCCCCAATCCAATCACTCTTTGACCCTGTTTAGATTGTGACTGCTCACTACGTAGTAAGCAGTCACTGCGTGTCTACATTATTGTAGTTTTCACTCATGTGTATCTCTGAACTCTCATAGAATTGGAATTATGAACTAATTAACAAAATGCAAGAATTTGGAAATGAAACATGACTGCTCACTACAATATTTCTGTTTTCTTCGACCCTGTTTAGATTGTGACTGATTAGTGCGTAGTGACGGCAGTTTGTTGGTGAAATCGGTGAGGGGTCACGAAGGCGGCAGTCATGAAGAAAACAGAAATATTATAGTGAGCAGTCATGTTCCATTACCAAATTGTTGCATTTTGTTCCAATTAGTTCATAATTCTAATATATTCTATGAGAGTTCACAGATACACATGAGTAAATAAATAAATCGGGTGGCACAACGGCTCATGAAGAACCAGGGCCTAGTGATTAACAACTCGCAACCATTCCTGTGTGCACCTTTCGACAGGAATGGAAGGGACCTACAATTGTATGCCGAATCCGAACGGCTAGAGAAGCACTTATTCGTGACAAGTGATACTCTTGAAGGATTTGTCAGTTCCTCGCAAGAGGCAGTAGACCTGAAAAAAAAAATTTTAGTTTTTAGGTGGACGAGGCTGGATAGCGATCCCAGACCTCCAGCGTGACAGTCGAACGCACTAACCATTAAGCTACGCGCTACTACGATACACATGACTGAAAACTACAATAATGTAGACACGCAGTGATTGCTCACTACGTAGTGAGCAGTCAAAATCTAAACAGGGTCTTCATGACTGCCGCCTTCGTTTCCCCCTCACCGATTTCACCAACAAACTGCCGTCACTACGCACTAAGCAGTCACAATCTAAACAGGGTCTTACCCAGCGAAAGCAAAAGTAGTAGTTTTTAACTGATGAACACATTTCTTGCAGTGTTTATTATGCCAAATTGAGCGATCAAGTTGGAGCTTTAAGATATGGGTTAGAAGATTTCGACTCGTTTAAATTCTACGCTCTTCGCTTCAAATTTGTGAGATAAAATTCTATGTTTTGCTTATTATTTTTCCCATACAAATTTTGACAGTTCATTTCTACCGATATAAAAGTCTATGGTTTATAAGCTTTCTATGGGTTTTCCGCGTTTTGCATGAATACCCCTATTGTAACAACGAAATAAAATTTAAAAATAGTGTAACACTTTTGTTACATTTGTAAAATTGTGGCAATGCTGTTTTTTCCCTTGATTTACCCTGAGGCTACACGAGCCAGTAGTAGCCCGTAGCGTAATGGTTAGTGCGTTCGACTGTCACGCTGGAGGTCTGGGATCGCTTCCCAGCCTCGTCCACCTAAAAACTAAAAAGTTTTTTTTCAGGGCTACTGCCTCTTGCGAGGAATTGACAAATCCTCCAAGGGTATCACTTGTCACGAATAAGTGCTTCTCGTCTAGCCGTTCGGATTCGGCATAAGATTGTAGGTCCCTTCCATTCCTGTCGAAAGGCGCACACAGGAATGGTTGCGAGTTGTTAGTCACTAGGCCATGGTTCTTCATGAGCCGTTGTGCCACCCGATTTATTTATTTTTTTTTTTCTACACGAGCCAGTACTGGCAAGCCAGTTGGCTACATAGATTGACTGTCAAGGTTGATATACGTGAATATGCTGTGACGTAGGCGGCAGGCAACTTGTAAGCAAGTTGCTTTCAAGTATCTGCGGTCACGTTCAGCTTTTACTAGGACAGCCTATCTAGGATTCTAAATACACAATTTTATTGAATTTGTTTTGGCATCGGACTTCGATTTTTTCTTAAACAAAAAATGACGTCGAATTCTGCATCAAGTCTTGCGATGGTCAACGCATAATACTACCAATGCGTTGACGGATGCATTGGCAGACTTTTCTGTCGCGTCAAATAAACATGGATTGATTTTCATTAAACTTAGATTAGACCACGTGTAAATGCTACACAAATGTGTACGCGTGACGTAATTTTGACGTCACAGTATTTTCTTATACTTACACATCGTTTGATAGACACAATTTTGGCAATCGCATATGAAACATATAGATGTGTACGCATTTTGTTTACACACAACACCTAAAAATATGTTACTTTTTACATACTGTTTAATCGGATGACACATGTAACTTTCCATTATTTCACACAATTGTGTTGTTATAAAAATTATGTGTCTGGACTAAAAACCTACAGCTACATATTTTTATTATGTGTTCGCTTCGTGCCTGTCTAGGCTGTGTTAAGTTTTGGCTTTCTGTTTTTTTTTTTTTAAATAAAAATGAGCGAAAATTCGGAATTTTCTAGAAAACAACCGCGTGAAAGAAAATCGACAGCAGGAAAAAGAAATCATGAATGGAAAGACAACGAAACGCAAAGACTAATTGCGGCAGTCGAAGAGCGTCCAGTGCTATGGAACGCTGGTTCAGGAGAGTATTAATGCTCAAGACTGGATGGTTGGCGCGAAGTCTTGGATTTAATAAATATTGAAAGAGTCGATGTAAATGAACTTAAAACCAAGTGGTTAGGTCTTCGTGCCACATTTAAAACCAAACTGGCCAAATTACGGGAGAAAAAATCCGAACAAGGCACACTTGACTCAGAGACAGTTAACTGGAAATACTTCCAGCTGATGTTATTTCTAGAGGTTAATAAAGTTCATCAATCAACTGAATCCATTGCAAACATTATATTGGAAGTAGGTTTATTTTCAATGTTGTTTCTATTTTTTTGTATTCAACATTTTGTTTGTTGCAGACAACAGAAGTCACTGACGAATCAATTTTGGATGAGATTTCAGAGGCTCCTCAACGATTAACTTCTAATGTTAAGGTAGGTCAGCGACGCAAGCGCCAACGTATGCGGACAGCACCAGTGCCAGAGCAAAGCGAATCATCTGTCCAAGTATCTTCGATTCTGGCCAGCGCAGTAGCAGCTCTGCAAACATCAGATGCCAATTCATCATTTTGTGATTATCTTTTAACAGAGTTAAGCACACTTTCAGATGCGAAATCACGTGAATTGCGCACTCTATTGCTTCCCATTGCTCCTGTGTTTTAGGTATCTGCCGAATGAAAGTTCAAACTGATAAACCACTGATAAATAAATTTCTCAATAAAAAGTTTTACCTTTAAGTACTCGTTGGCTAATGTCTTATAAATTGCATCTAATACTTCAGGTATAATAGTAGATATGGTTGGCTGAGGAATGCGAAAAATGTACTGCAATGATTTAAATCTATCACCAGTTGCTAAGTATCTCAATGTGAGCACTAGCCGGTCCGAAGCAGGACCCATGTTCTGTAACTCAGGCGATAACTTATCGCATCGTTAAAAAATGAAACGATTCATTCCTTACTTATCGCCTCTGGAAAAAATTGGGTTTCTGTAACTCAATGCGATAACTTCGATTTTCGATCTGTTTTGCCTGGAAATTCAATTGTCAAATTGACATTGGGAAACAAGAAAAAAAAACAGAAAGTGAAATTGAAATTGTATTTACTTTAATTTAAAGTTTTATTCTTGATTTTGTTAACAATAATTAAAAAGTGTATTTTTATTGAAAATGTTTGCTGTTTTCATTGAGGAAGCTTACCAACGCAACAAAATGCGTATAGAACGCCGCATGAGACAGTACGAATCCCTTCAAAATGCCCGAGGAACGTTTTCGCGAGGTATTTCGGCTGAGCCGTGGTGCAGTGCTGATTTTGGTGGAGGAAATACGTCCATATTTGCCAAAATGTTTTACTTTTACTCTTCCTCCCACCACTTAGCTAATCAATGATGTCAGCGTTGCACATGTGACTTCTTTTGATGATTCAAATGCAAAGAATAAATACGTAAGTTTGGAAATCATTATAAATTTTTCTGTTTTATTTAAATTTATATATTTCTTCATAGACCTGAAAATGCCACACGACTATTTGATCTGGTTCGAGTAGAAGATGAACGTGTGCTACCAGATTTTTATTTCGCCCTGCGAAATACTCTTGTAGCAACAGATTTAGAACCAGGCTCCCTCATAGCTTATGGAGCTCGTCGATACCGTGTTATCACTCTAAATTTGGCCGTACACAAATTCGTGCCAAAATGGGAACAAAAGTTCAAACTAAAACCAAGCCATCAGATACAAACTCATCTCTAATATCGCAAAAAGCTGTCGAAGACATGCAAGCTCAGGCCGAAGAAATTCAGTCCAGAATTAATTTTTGTCAAGAAGAACAAGGCCGCTTTAGAACGTGAACTATATCAACAAAATTCCAAAAAGCAAAGCCTGGAAGCCGAAGTCAACATACTCAACATCACAATCAGCAGCTTAAAGGAGCAATTGCCAAGAATCAGAGATCAGTTGCAAGCACTGAAAACTCGCATGGGAAAAACAACTTCCGATGCAGCCAAAGTAAGTCAGATCAAAGAATAGATAGAATCTAAACGCAAATCATTTGAGAAATCCGAGAAGGCTGCAAATAAGATACCAGCTTCCACATAATAATGAGAAAGCTCAAGGAAATGTACCAAATGATCACTCAGGGTGGTGATGCTGAGCTAGAATTAGTTGACTCAATGGATCCCTTTACAGAAGGGGTATCTTTTAGTGTGCGACCGCCAAAGAAAACCTGAAAGAATATATCGAATTTGTCTGGTGATGAGTAGACACTATCAACACTGGCGCTTGCTTTTGCTTTGCATTACTATAAACCATCACCACTCTATTTTATGGACGAGATCGACGCGGCCTTAGATTTTAAGAACATATCCGCTGTAGCGCATTACATTAAGGTAAATTAATTCTTGTTTCTTAGACCCATCAAATTTATACTAAATAATATTTTTTTTAACAGGAAAGAACAAAAAGTGCTCAATTCATTATTATATCGCTCCGCTCCAACATGTTTGAGCTCTCCGATTTTATAGTGGGTATATTTAAAGTACGTGACTGTACAGATGCTGTGACCATTCGCAATAAAATCATATCGAATGCCATCAGATTTTGACTCAAAATGAAAAACAAACGATGTGGGTTTCGTACCGCCTTCTGAAAGCACGGCCTTATCTCAGGCCATCAACAATGAGCATACCATTGTTTCCCAAGTATCATCAATAGAACTAAATACAACCAGCAGTAGTATTACTGATTCATTTAAAAAAAAATCAAACCACCACCGCCACCAACGTCTGTTTGAGTTTTGAGATGAGCTTCAATATTAGTTATTCAAATTTTAGTTTAAAAAAAAAAAATAAGAATTTAATTTTTTTTATTTCTTTACTGTACAAAACGTAGTTTGTTTTCAGTTACCCCTTTTTTTCTCTGAACTGTTCATTTACATAGATATAAATAACATTAGAATTTTTATTGTTCTTTTGTACAACGTTGTTAAACATGTTATTATCTTTATTTCTTGATTGTTTTTTTTTTCGGACAAATTATATACAAATTAACTATTATAAATAAAATATTAAAACTCGTAACAGAAGTTTTTTTAGGTAAGAAAACACCGCCTTAAAAAATCAATTCAATTAAACTTGTAAAAAAATTTCATAATTTACGTGTCATGTCAGTTATGGAAAAAAAACAGCCAAACGAAGAAGATACAACAATAAACTATAAACTATGCCAGATATTATAATAAACCGCGAGTTAAAAAATAAAAACCGAGTTGTAATTTCGTGTATGTTTTTATTCGAACTAACTTATTTTTATCTTAACCTACGCTTATATACAATTTTCTTCATCCTGATAACGATAAGTGAAATGATAATTGAAAACAAACACACAAAAATTCCGAACCTAAGATCAGATAACGCATGCGATGGGAATTTGTGTGTACTCACATCAATCTGTTATCCTAAACAAATACAATTTGAATCATTATTATCACTCATCGTTATCTTCCGAGTGTTCAATGTATTTTGAACAACCGAAATCCCCAAACTCTAATTTTTCCGAAGCAAAAAATAAACTTTCAAAAAATTAGTATTTAAGAGATTTTGTATATTTCATCATAATCATAGCCATCCTTTAATCATATTTGACAGTTGCCTATTTTGGAAATGTTAAAAATTCTTGGTCCCTCCTCTCATTAAAAGTTGTGGTAGAAAGAATATTTTATTTTGCATTAAATTTCCAAAGAAAAGCTATCCATATAGCTTTATATACAAGTCTGAACGGGGCCACTGTCTTCTTTACTGGCTTCGAAAATGGCAAGACAGTTGACGAGCAAGTTGCTCAGGTTTGTATGTGTTATACTCTGTCCAATGAATATGTGCAGTACAGGCCTTATGGGAGAGCTTTCTTTCCCCAAAGGGTGCCTGGCTGCATATAAAAATATCTCAAATCCCCTTAAATAACCACTGTCCGTATGTGCATTTTATCGTACTATCACGCGTACACCCCATTATGAGAAGCCTTTCGAACGGCTCGAGCCGTACTGATCGTAACCAGCGTTTGGACTTTACTGCGAAAGCAGTAGATCTACTGCGCTTTTTCCTAAATTTTCAAATCTCCTGTACCACTGCGCTTTTCTTACAATCTACTGCGATTATTCTATTCTCGGTTCAATAAATAACATGAATAAAAAATTAGTCCAATCGCAGAAAATCGTATCTTCTTCTTTATGCAATTATTGTTAAGAAACACTTTTTAAAATGGCTTAACAATTTTATAAAGAAAGAGTTTATTAGTAAGAAAGTGGATCTTCTAAGCCAAGGCTATCATGTTCCTGTCTTAAGAATTTTTTGTGGTCTTAGTTTTTAAATACATGAGCGCAGTTTATCAGACGGGAATCTTTTTGAAGTAGAAACAAATATTTTGAATAATTATATTGGATACGCTTTGCAAACAAATCCAACCTAGATTTTTATTAAAATGTACATAGAAAGATTCTTGAATATCTTCATCCGAAAAATATTCAAGAAGGATATCTTTCTTCAGTTTTGAAAATAACTTAAGCATTTCCATTCAATAAAACAGCTGTTGAAATAATTAATGATAAATGGAGAACATTTTTACGATATGATAAAAGTGCATTGAATCCAGAGGACATTGTTAAGTTTTTGTTTTTTTGAAAGAGCAGAAAAATGTCGTAGAAGAATTTATTTTTCAAAATCTTTCAGAATACATGCAAAACGCGATCCCTTATCTACGATTTTTCCCCTCTGTTTTTTTTTCTGTTAAAAAATGATGAAATTGAATTTAATTAATCATTAAAAATAAAACTATAATTCTACTGCGAAAAATTTGGTTTCACTGCGATTCCTCAAGTCCTAACCCTGATCGTAACCTCGTTAACAATCCTCTTTGTGTGTGCCATAAATAAGCACATCAAATCAGAGATACCATGGCAATGGTAATGCTTAGGTAGGTAGGTAGAGATTGCGGTCACAAGCATCCTCGTTCGATGACCCAATTAACGCTGTAATGCGCCGTTTTGATACGATAACTCGTTTGACCTTTAAGATAATAAGGGTATTTGGTGATAGATCTCCCAAACGATCATCGCCTACGCCCGAGCTCGGCTGCAGTATGCTACGCTAAGCAATGCTGATTTGCCCAGGACGCATACGATCTGATCCCTTAGGGTGATCATCTAGCCGCACACTCGGATATGGTAATCTCTGTACACCTCCGTCTGTTTGCACAACATGACTCGTGGTTACCAGAGAAAGTACCACCCGCCTGTATGACCAGACGCTTTTATTGGATTGAGACATGTGATGAAACTTATTAAGGATTTGGACATAGGAAAAACACCCGATAGGACCAAAGTTCGCAACTAAAAACCATCTACACTGTGGCAAATAGGCACGTCTCGCATAGGTCTGCACATAAGGTTCGGGATTTATTATAGGTAGGCCAGATTTTTCTAGCAATAATGCAGTAAGTTAAACTATTCCACCTACGATTAGATTCTGAGAGAAAAATTAAGAAAATATTGCCCTTCATAACTCCGAGAGGAATATTGACTCTTTCCGCAAGTGAGTGAGTTATGAAGGGCTGAACCTCGCCTGGTCAGCTCGTCAGCCCGTTCAAGAGTGCCCAGATAAGAGTGACCCTGCGGTTAGTGTTCAGACTCAGAAGCTCATCCTGGCATTGTCGTACTAATTTTGAGGATGATGTAGCCGAGTTAATGGCTTTGACAGCCGCTTGACTGTCTGAGAAAATAGCTGTACTTCGGTTCTGGTTTGGATTCTGTTTAAGTAGCTTGCATGCTTCCCTGATTGCCAGTACTTCAGCCTGAAAGACACTAGCAAAGTCAGCTAGCCGAAATGACCTGGATATATTTAGGGACTCTGAAAAAATACCCGCACCAACACCGCACTCCATCATTGACCCATCAGTAAAGATAGTTGTGTCGAAGTCTTTCATCACGACGTCATCATTCCAATCCTTTCTGGATGGGAATATGTTGTGTCGATAGTACTATTGAAATTAATTGAATAGACCAGATTAATAAAAGTTCATTTTTAATTTATATATAATTTAGATTTTACATATTACATTAATAACTACTTTAACTATTATCAAAAAGTGAACAAAAAGGAATTCATATCTTAATCGAGCATGTTAAAAAGACAGACAAAAAGATTCTATCTGTCAAAGTAGAAAAGTGAGAAAGAGATTAATGTATTTAAATGAATGAGATAAATATACATTGTGATTATTTAATATTAAGTGTTGTTCATTTACATGATAATTTTAAGAATATGACAATCTCCCACACTAATATTGCTTATAATCTTGAAGGTAAGCTGGTTGCCGACGATTTCTTTCAGTTCTGCGGGCTGCCGGTATGTTTTTTGGTACTGCCACAGGTTGTGTTTGAACGTCAGTGTTTCTTGGAATCACAGGATCTTCATCATATTGAATTTGTATTTCATCTAGCGTTGGCTCACTTCTTTTCGGTAGATCTTCTTGAAAAGTTACCTTAGTTTTGTTTGGAACAGCTACATTTAATTTATATAATTGATTGATGTGACGTTTTATCACATAGCCGTTGTCAAGCTCGACCTCATAACGCAACTGACCAAATTTTTTCTTGATGATTCCAAATTTCCATCCTGGCTTTCCGCTTGAGTAGAATCTTGACTGAACTCTATCTCCCACACTTAGATTCCGCGATGTTACATTTTCATTTCTAGATTTCTCATGTTTCGGAGGACGTATTGCATCAAGTCTTATTCTCATCTCTCTTCCAAGGTATTGCTGTGCTGGGCTTTTTCCATTTGATAAAGGTGTAGCTCTATTACGATATAAAATGTCACGTACCTTATCATGTATTGAACCTTCTTCTTCTGACATGGCGTTTAATTTAGATTTTAATGTTTTTACATGTCGTTCGGCCAATCCGTTAGTGGTGGGATGTCCTGGTGCTATAAACTTTTGAACTATACCATTTTCTTGGCAATATCCCTTGATATCGGTGCTTTGAAAAATTGAAGGGTTCTCTGAGACGATTACTTTCGGTAAACCATGTGTTGCGGCAATATCTTGAAGAAATTGTATCGTTATCTCTGATGTAGGAGCTGATTGTGCAACTTTTATTTCCGGCCACTTTGATTTTGCATCGATTAAAACAAAAAAGTTATAACCTTGGAACGGACCAGCGTAATCCATATGTACCCTATCGAAGTTTTCATTTGGTTCATCCCAATGATGAATAGTGATCTTAGGAGGACTATTTTTAACGAGAGCACATTTTTCGCAAGCCCTAACCATTTTTTCTATACTAGAATCTATTCCATTCCAATAACAATATTTCCGTGCAAGTTGTTTCATTCTTACAATGCCGATGTGGGTATGATGTAATTCCTTAAGGATTCGTCTGGAAGATTTTCTGGAATAAGCACACGATTACCTTTAAAGATAACTCCATATTGTAATGTATAATCCGGGTTTTCTATTTTGCCTTTAACCAATTCGTCTTTAAGTTTTGATAATTTTAGATCTTTTTCTACTTCGTTTGCTATTGATTTGGCTGTAATGGATACGGTTGAAATTTGATTTATGATTTGATCTTGAAGGTCTTTGATTTCATCATCTAAAAAGAATTTGAATTTTTGAAACGAACCAGTGGTTGGACTTCTTGACAAACAATCTACATGAAGATGTTCTTCCGCTTTTTTGTGATGAATTTTGTAGTTGAAACCTTGTAAAAACGAAGCATATCTAAGAAGTCTCGCTGATGTCATCGTTGGGATTTTTGAATGCTCGTGAAATATTCTTGTAAGTGGCTTATTACCTGTAATAAGGATGAATTTTCTTGCATATAGATACATCTACAATTTGTCAACAGCAAACACGATCGCTAGTGTTTCTCGGTCTAGTTGGCTGTAATTCTGCTCTGCCGACGTTAAAGCCCGAGATATAAAAGCAATTGGTCTTTCCGACTCCTTGTCAATATGTGATAGCACAGCTGCTATTCCAAATGGACTTGCGTAACACGCTAAAGTTAACTGTAATTTTGGATCATACGGTGTTAATATTTGATCGCTCATGATTTAATCTTTGAGTTTAATAAACGCTGCTTCACAGGAAGATGACCATTTAAATTTATTATTTTTTTGAAGTAATTGCCGTAAAGGAAAAGTTATTGTAGAAAGATCTGGGAAGAACTTGGAATAATACGTTGTCATTCCCAAAAATGTTCGCACCTCATCTGAATTTTTTGGTCGTTGCATATCTCTAATGGCTTGAATTTTATCTGGTGACTTTAAAATTTGATTTTTACGTATAACGTAGCCTAAATAACGGATTTCTTCTTCAAAATATTCGCATTTATCTTTATTAATATGTAAATCGTACTCATGTAATTTTTTAAAACAATGAATTAACCGTTCTTGCATTCACCAACTGTTGCACCATGAATAATAATATCATCAAAATAAGATAACGTACCTTCTAATCCTTGGAGTATTTGGTCTAAGATTCGGTTGAACTCGCTGGGAGCAGTTTTGATACCAAAAGATAGTCGATTCATTCGATACGTGATGCCTCTGTGTGTTGATATTGTCTGGATCTGCTTGCTCTCATCATCCACTCGTACATGAAGATATGCCTTATATAAATCAAGTCAACAAACACATTTAGAATGTCGTAAATTATTTAGAAGTTCATCGATTCGTTTGATTGGGTAATGAGCCGTTTCTAGTTGAGAATTAACCCCCACTTTGTAATCGACGCAAATCCTCACCTTTCCATCGGGTTTTGGAATTACCACAAGGGGTGATCCCCAGTCGCTCGTAGGTATTGACTTTTGATATTATTCCATCTTTTTCTAAATCGTCAAGTTCCCATTCAACTTTATCGCGTAGTGCGAAAGGGACTTCTCGATATTTAACAAAAACTGGTTCCGCTTTTTCTTTTAGTTTTTTTTTTTAACTTTTGGAATAGAACCCACTCTTTGTTCAAAAACTGTGGAATACTTTGTCATTAATTCTGTGATTGAATCGATTGTGAAGACTTCGTTGCTGAGATGTTGTGTCGGTTGATCGATCTGCTGTAAATTTACGTTCAGATGCCTAATCCAAACTATGCCTAGGAGTGGTGCGTATCTTGAAGGGACAATATACATCTCCTCTTTCGATGTCATAGTTTTGGTATGTTACCTGTACTTCAACCATTCCTATTGGAGTGAATACCTCCCCCGTATATGAACGAAAACCAACATCAACCTTGTTTATGGGAACTTTTAAATTTAACTTGTAGAAATCTTTTTCAGGCAGCAACGTAAGCCCCGCTCCGGAGTCCACTTCAAATTCCTGGTGCTTCCCGTTGATTAAAACATTTATGAAGAATTTCCTGTTATCAATTGAATCTGTTCCGTAAACATCGATAATTTTATTTAAGTGATGAATGATGTCCGAATAATTGCAATCTTCATTATCTGTAGAATAACTTGTAATTGCGTTGGTTTTTTGAGTTGATTTACTTAGTAAATTTTTTATGCACACTCGTTTGACGTGGCCGCGTTTTTTGCAGTGCTCACAATTAAGTTGATTTCTATTGGTTTTGTAGTCATTAGCCAGGTGATTGTCTCTTCCACATCTGAGGCATAATCCATCGATTCCGAGACTTTTATAATCGATAAATGATTTCGAATTTTTTGATTTTGAACGCTGGTGTGATTGTCTGTTTGTACTTTGATTTTTATTTTGTTGTCGATAGTTCAAATTTTTAATTTTGTTGATTTCTACATTTGATGAGTTCATTTTGTTTGAAATTAATTTGCATTAACTTTGGATGCTTCAAGGTTGATTACTTTTTCAACTATCTTTTCGAATTCTAAGGTTTCTTCTTGGAGAAGCTTTTCGCGTACAGAATTATCTCGCAGACCTCGAATGAGTTGGGGACGAAGAAAAATGTTGGCTATGGATTTGCCACAGGCACATTTGAAATTGCTATGCATAACGCGCTCTCGAAGTTTTCGACGTATTCATTTATGGAATCCTTCTCATTTTGGTACTCCGACAAAAAATAATGTTGTTCGACTAAAGAATTTTTTTTTGGACAAAAATGCTTTTATAAAAATTCAATTAGTTGTTCGTACTTTAGCTCATATATATTTTTTGGAGCTGCCAATAAATTGTAGGAGTAGTCTAGTGCACATTACTTTGTCTTCAAAAATTATTTTTTATTTGGAAATGAATTTCTAGTCGTTCCTTATAGTTCTTGAATTTTTCAATCTTCGAGTCGAATGGGTCGAAATTTGAGATTATATTTATACAATTGGTTCTTCTTTGATCTAATGGTTGGCTGATCATGGCTTCAATAAGCTTAGAAAGTTGATTGGCATCCATTTTAATTTTCGATAATTTTTTTTTTGCACTTAATTTTTGTATTCCTTAGGTACTTCACCTCGTCGCCAATATTGTTGTGTCGATCGTACTATTGAAATTAATTGAATAGACCAGATTAATAAAAGTTCATTTTTAATTCATATATAATTTAGATTTTACATATTACATTAATAACTACTTTAACTATTATCAAAAAGTGAACAAAAAGGAATTCATATCTTAATCGAGCATGTTAAAAAGACAGACAAATAGATTCTATCTGTCAAAGAAGAAAAGTGAGAAAGAGATCAATGTATTTAAATGAATGAGATAAATATACATTGTGATTATTTAATATTAAGCGTTGTTCATTTACATGATAATTTTAAGAATATGACAGAATATAACTATAAAATCTTTACCGAGGCTCATTGAAGGGGTGCAGTAATCAGTGGGAGTCGAAAACATTTCGGTTGGAATTAAACCCGTGATGTTGCTGTGCCCATAGGGTTTGGCAAACCAGGAGTTCGATTCTTTTAGTCTTATCGCGCTGCAAGATACCAGGTATTTAATGTGTAAATCTAGTGGTAAAAGGTGCAGAAAAACTCCTAAAGCATCTGTTGGACAAGATCGAATTGCCCCCGTGGTGCCAATGCTAGCTGTTCTTTGAACCTTCCTAAGTTTGTTGGTATTATACAAATTCTTTAATGCTGGTCACCACACCATCGAACCATACGTTGGAATAGGTCGCACCACGGCTGTGTAAGTCCATAAAATTATATTTTGACCACCCTTTACCAAAAGTTTTGCTACATGCATAGAAAGCTATGGAGGCCTTCTTAACCCGTTCTTCAATGTTTGATTTCCAGTTTAATTTAGGGTCGAGAACTTCACCCAGATATTTAGCACTGGAGGAGAGCGAAAGTGTTTGACCGTTGAGTCGATTTAGATTGAAGGGGTCTATCTTTGTTTTGGTAGTAAAAAGCATAAGTTCAGTTCTACTTTGATTAATACCTAGTCCGCAGCTCGCAGACCAGTTACTAACCCTCCTTAAAGCCACCTCCGTGATCTCACTTATCACAGGGGTAAACTTACACGACACTAGTAGCACCAAATCATTGGCATACGCGACCGCCTTTACTCCACCCCTCTCTTACTTAGCGAGAATTTTATTCATGACTAAAAGCCAAAGAAGAGGAGAAAGAACACCACCCTGGGATGTTAATCTATTGACGTATTTGATTGAAATTGTATTTCCTAACGTAGATTGAATCCTTCTTTCCCTGAGCATGGAAACTATATCCACTCCCGGATATAGAACTCTACACCGAAGTCAATAAGGGCTTCTTGAATGGACTCAGTTAGGACGTTGTTGAAAGCCCCTTCTACATCTAAGAAGGTGGCGAGTGTATATTCTTTGAAGTAAATAGTTTTCTCTTACCCTTTAGGTATGCGTGTTGAGAGTTTTCGAGAAGGCATCCAACTAGGATGTCCCTGATGTGTTTGTCTAGGATGCCCTCCATCGTTTTAAGCACGAAAGAGTTCAGACTAATTGGTCGAAAATCCTTCGCGGATTCATGGCCCCGTCTACCGACCTTCGGGATAAAACTACTCTAACATATCTCCATGCCTCGGGTAAATGGTTGAGATAGAGGCAACCTTTGAAAATTGTTTCCAGCCAAGGAACAACCACATCCTGCAGTTTTTGAAGCATAATACGCAGTATGCCATCCAGGCCTGGAGATTTATATGGAGAGAAAGAATTAATTGCCCAGGCAATATTTTCTCTTGTTATGACGGTATTGATATGCTCTTCATGAGCTTACGGTGTGATGTGAGTTTCAAGTGATTCCGGTTTACTGTTTTCACACCCCGGAAAGTGTGTCGTCATCAGTAGTTCTAAGGATTCAGTGGAGAGACTGCCCACTCCCCATCGTTCTTTTACAAAAAAGACGTGTTGCAATGTTCTTTTGACAGCACTCTACCAAGTCTTGCTGAGTCTTTTATGTTTTCTATTGACTCGCAGTACTCTCTCCAGCCTTGTTTCTTGGCTGATGCGACAGCTCGCTTGTAAACTCTAAGGCTTAATTTATACGGTTGATAGAATTTGTTTTTGTGGCAGATGTTGAAAATTGTCCTTGTCGCTTTCCTGAGTTCAGACAGATTTTCATTCCACCATGGAGGGAGAAATTTTCGGCTATATTAAACTGGGCAAGAGATCTTGAACGCCGTGTTCATAGATGCTTCAAAGGTTTACACCTTTGACTTTAACAGATTTGGTATATTGCGCAGTTTAGAATTAAAAATTTTACTGAACTTCTTCCAGAAAATTCGTTTAGGATTTCTATAAGGAGGAGGGGTTTCAGACTCAAAACCTATGCTGAAGAGTATCCACCTGTGATCCGAAAACGAATTCAGAAGGGATACCCTCCAATTTTCCACTAATAGATTAAAGTTATTGTTTACAATAGTGACATCAAGCACATCCTCCCAACCTTCAAAATTTTCAGAGCTCGTAAAGACTCACCTCGTTCGCTTATCTCGGAACTTCCCCAAAGGGTGTGCCTTGCGTTTGCATCACATCCAATCAGGAGGTTCATTTTTTGTCATGCCCGAAGTAAGCAGATACCAAGAGTAAACCGTTTGTATTTTTGCTTCCAACCTGACGACTGTCAAGTCAGGAGTGCTAAGATTAGGACACAAAAAAGCTTTTAAGTGTTTTTTTTTCGCTAAAATACAAGTTTTAGGCTTACCATCGTTTGTGCTTGCGATCTTGTAGATCAGGTCGTATTGTCCTCTTTGTGTGTGCCAAAAATAAGCACATCAAATCAGAGTTACCGTGGCAATGGTAATGCTTACAAATGCATATTTTTCTTTGGATTTTATAAGGGAGCTTTCAGGATGGAAGCTTTTTATACGCTTTAAAGGATACTTAAAGACAAAATTGTTACCGTTTGATGTTTTTTTGTTTCATAGATTTTGTTTTTTCTTTTAAAAGCCATTCAAAAAGTATTTGGCTAATTGAAATAATAAAAAGGGTTCATTTGAGTTATATTATTCGTTTGATTTCTCGTGGTGTTGTGAAGCGAAAAAATTAAATGCTCAAACTTATTTTTTAGTGATGTGTAAGATAAACTGTGTTTTTGCTTTTACTTTTGATGCACATACCTACATATAATAAGTTTAAATGACGAAAGCAACAGTATTTACTCGTCAAATGAAATAATGTGATATGGTGCTGTGTAATTTACATTGAAATTAAGTTCATTACTTATATTTATTTTCCTGTGTAATATGTATATTTTGTTTATGGAAGAATGAATTTGTTTTTTTTTTGTTGTTGTTAAGGGATCAGGCCTACTGGGTATACCCTTAAAAAACGCGCTTATTATCTTACCGCTTATGGTGGTGTCGAAAAAGATAAGATCAATTTATTTCAGTTGATACCTATATAAAAACTCTGACTTAGAAAATTTTGACATTTTCATATCCGAGATATAATTATTTTTGATTCTAGATTTTGGGATTTGTATTTTAAGAATTCAATTATTGATTTTTGTAAAATGAATTTCTTTATTTTAAACTAAATAATAAAGCATAGATGGCAGCCCTTCTGAGCTTTTTTATAGTATGCAGTACGGAAACCCTTGACAATTTTTTCTTTTACACAACTAAATGGGATTCCTTTGCAGTTAGAGTGAGATACAAACGTTCTATCTTCCCTGTACTGCACATATTCATTGGACAGAGTATAGTAAGAAAATTTAAATGTATTGCAACTTGTAAGCCAGTACTGGCTCGTGTAGCCTCAGGGTTAGACATTTTTTTTGTCTGTTTTTTTTTAGTCACTGACGTTTCTGGGATAAGCCGAATAGAGTGCCGCAACAAGAACTGCAGTCGCAAGTAGACCAGTCGTCAAAAAATATCGTACGCACTATTTTCTATGTGCCCACAATTAAGATGTACAGCTGGATAATTTCTGTTGATAAATTCCAAAATATATCCCTATTATTTACTGCAAAATAATTGTTTCACATTGATTCACTATTTTTTTGAAAAAAAAAAAAAATATTTTAATCAAACACAACAGAAAAACACTGAAAACAGAAATAATTTTTTTCCGCGCAGTAGCTTGTTTTTTTTTCTGTTCGGAATGTGAGTAAGCATGCAGCAAAAGTTAACCCCTTGAACACAATGGGATGCAGCTGTAGCTAAAATTATCGCTGTAGTATAATCTATCAATAAAAACGCTCACTTATGTAGCAAAAGACGTCCACAATGATGTAGCGCATCATCACAGCTGTTTTGAATTGTAAATTTATTCGAGACGTGTTCAACGCATATGAAATTTATATTTGAACTGAATTTGTATGATGGCAGACTATAAGAAAGTTAAAAAACCAGAAAAAACTTCTCAAATGCATTGAACATTCCCAAACAAAAGTGAAAAGTCAAAAAATGAATGGGAAACCCATATGTCATCTCAAATGCAGCTTGTAGTGCCGCCAAAAGTTAAAGTTGAGTCAACTTTCGCGTCAGACAGTTTTCTTACTACAGCTACATCTTCCCATTGTGTCGATGTATACCATTTTCGTATCTTTCAACTTTGACAGTGCTACAGGCAACAGCTACAGCTACACCATTGTGTTCGGCCAGTTTGTGCGATACGGTGCGATGATGCGATAGCAGCTGCGTCGCATTGTGTTCGCAACATTGAGTTTGTGTGTATTCAATATTTTGACAAGCAGCTACGTCGTCATTTACCCCGTTTACAAACAGAATCGAGAGCTCGAGTTGGATTAAGGCTCTCCCAAACCAATGCGGAACATTCGTTGCGGCGAAGAAAGATTCGCATGTCAAAATTTATTTACATGGTGATATATGAGAGTGCCCACACCAACGCGGCGAAGAAACATATGAATTAATTTTGACTGACGAATGTTTCTTCGCCGCAACGAATGTTTCGCATTGGTTTGGGTAAGCCTTTAGGGTCGGATTTTCGACCCAGATGTTTCGTCACATGAGTTGAGAGCCCCACTTGAAGTTGAGTTGACATGGTGTTGAGATTACATTAAATGGAATGGCAACAATATATTTATTTCACACAAAAACAGTTCAAATTTAATGAATTTTAGTACATACTTCACATAGCTATCAAAACAAATAAATAATTTTACTCGCACATGTGCAAAAACACTGTGGTGAACACATCCTCAAGACCGACTCTTCGACCCAGGTTTTTTATCAACAATTTCGACTCGAATCCGCTCCTGAAGTGGAATCGAGTCGGTTGAAGCTCATTTCAAGTCAACGCAGGTATACAAAGGGGCCAAGCGAGCTTGAAGCTCACTCGAATACCTCATGTAAACGGGGTAATTGTGTTCAGCCAGTTATGATCTCTCTATCCCCCCAAAACCCCCCCTGCGTTCGCTCCTGTTAAAAAGAGTTGGCAGCATTGTACGTTTTTGCTTCACCAAGTGACGTATTGCAATCAGTACGTAGCTTTCCTTGTCTATTTTGTCTGTTTCTGAAGCAAAGAACATAAGTGAAACAGCAACAATTATTTTGTGTTGTTGATAATTTGTCGACATTTGTTGCGAGTAGGGCTTGACAATAATTCGACAAAAAAAACGTGGTCGGGGCTAAGCAAATAATTCCTTTAAAACTTACCTTACTCCAGAAAATGATTGCGCTTGACTCAAGGGACTGTCAAGTTGGGGCTAAAGCTTAAAGAGATAATTGAAAAAAATGGGGTCGGGGCTGAACAATTAACATGCCAAACGAAAAAATAATTCACGCTAAGAACTTCGCTAACTTTGCAAAAAAACGAAATTGGGGCTAAAACCCGTGAAGAATTTGGGAACAACAAATCAAAATCTGAGTTTTCTCTCGGCACTCAGAAAATCATGCGTGTGAATATTTGCAGTCCCTATAGACTCACGTACAAATTTACGGATTTAACTAACGATTTGGCAGCATCTCCCAAAAGGAGACCAGCATCTCCCGAAAAGGAGATAGAGAATGAAGAGGCATTCGACGTTTGAGTTTTAGCAAGAACGGACGTGTTTTGTCGATTAAGATTGTGTAGCATTATTATTAAAAGAATAAAGTGTTTGCTATTAAAAGAAGAATTTATATTATTTAAAGAAGAACTTTATAGAAATCAGAAGTGGGATTTGAATTCAGCCGAGGAAGGTTATTGGTTTTGGTTTTTGTACTTAGACTACATGGTAATTCGGGTGAGTGTCTGCAGTACATGTATTACTTGTGTGATTGTTCGGAGCTATTTTGTATAAATTCTGGAATTATTTTGTCATGATGTTGTTTGTTTGGGTAATTAAAGTTTTGGAAACGACGTGATATTCATTCAACTTGGGTTTGGATTCCGCTGATTGTCGAGGGTGCCAACGCCAACCGTTTTTTTTTGTATGTAAGAAATACAGTTGATGTAAATATTGTGAATAAGGATGTTACGATCTCTCAAAATACTCGCCGATGCTGTTATCGATGAAGTCCTGTGTGAAATTGTTACCGAGAAAGTATCGACACGTACATACTTGTATCGAATAGGATAATGAAAAAAATGTAAAATGCAATAGCAGAGTTTTGGTACCTATTTGATTTACTTTTGGATAAGCAGTGACAAATTTATATGTTGTTGTTTTTCAGTGAAATGAATATTTTATTATTATTGAAAATACGAAGTTCGTGACTGTGTTGATTGGAATATTATGAAATGAATGGGTTGTTATTATTTAGTCAGTCTCGAATTTGTCTTTTCGGTGTACGAAAATACAAAGTTCGTAACTGCTTGCACTGTGAGAGGACGGTGAATAATCCGTGATTCAAATGTTTGTAAAAAATAATATTTTATTAGTATTCAGTCGCGGATTTGTCTTTTCGGTATGCGAAAATACAAAATTCGTGTCTTCGTGATTGTGCGCACTTCGAAGAGACTGTGAGTCGTCTAAGACTAGAATTTTTGGGAGACTTATGTTAAGTTATCATTATTTATTGATGAATTTGTTGTTGTGTGCACTCTGAAATGAATATGAATAGCCAGAGCTTAAATATTAGTTTTACAGAATTAATATTTTGTATTCATTGTTCAACAGTTGTGAATTTGTCTTTTCGGTATACGAAAATACAAAGATCATAGTTTGATTGTATGGTTGAACGAATTTTTGAAACTTTTGAAGATGAAGTGTTCCTTGTGCTCAATGAACATTGTGAAATTATTCAATGAATAATTTGGTTGCTAATGTGCCTCATAAGATGGTGTTAAGGCCGAGGCAGTATATTAAGTCTAATGAAATAAATAACTCATGTTTAGAAGTGAAATAAATAGCTCATATAGAAGTATTATTATATGGTTTGGATATATGCTCCGAATATTTTCAAACATTGCCGCAAGTGTGGATATATGTAACCTAAATATAATTAAATTATAGTCGATAACTATTTATATGCTTGTTAATAAAACTATATTGAAAATATTAAAAAAAAGTGACTGTTACTGGGTTACTGCTGACATTGGGGTGCATCGGTGAAATGGCAAGTTTTACACAAGCAGGAAAGTTTGTGCGAAGATTTTCGTTTTGCAATAGATCGTCGTCAGATTATTGGGTTTAATTATACGAACATTTTGGTTGATGCATTTCAGTGATGGCAGTGACTGGAGTCTGCATTTGAGTTTGAAATTTATCATTATTAATTGTTTTGATTTTAGATCAAGGAAATGGATAGTATGAATGTCAAACAGCTTCAAGAAGGGCTAAGGAACAGAGGTCTTACAATCTCCGGATCAAAAAGAGTTTTAATCAAAAGAATACTAAACCACGATAAGGCGCAAAGCGTTGCTGCTCATTCCAATGATGTTTTAGATCAACCAATTGTAGGTGACCGGAATGTGGCAACTATTTCAGAGTCGGGTACGATAACAGACGAAGAACTCAGAGAGTGGTCTTTGATAAAACGTGAGAAGGAACTTCTCGAAAAGGAACGACTCATTTTCACAAAGGAACGTGAAGTTGCAGAGAAACTGAGGTATCTAAATTCAGCAAGAAATACCGTTCCAGTCAGACCGAGGGTAAACTGTTCCATAAGAGAAATCACAGATGCACTGCCAGCTTTTTCACCTGGAGAGATATCATCGATGTCAGCTGAGAGTTGGGTAAACCGTGTGGAGAACTTGACGAAAATATATGACTGGGATGAGAAGGCACTACTTTTGGCAATTTCATCAAAAATGCAAGGTGCTGCAAGATACTGGTGGGACACAAGTCATGAAGCTTCTTCATCGTGGGCCCAGTTAGCGTCAGGACTCAAGTTAAATTTTCCACATCACTACAGCGAAGTCGAAATTCATAATCAGATGTCAAGAAAAACTAAAAAACCATCAGAAACGATTGAGAACTACTGCTTTGAAATGAACATGATAGGGAAAAGAATTGAACTTTCGGATAAACCAATTATCCAATACATCCTTACAGGATTAAACGATTCCCAAATGAGTTCAAATCTGGTGGCAGGGAGTTTTAAAGATGTTGCGGAGTTAATAGAGAGAATCAAATGGTATCAAGGTATTCGCACAAATTATCGAACGACGAACAACACATTTGCTCCAAGGCAAATATCCGCGACTCGGCTTTCGACCAATGAGCATATGAAATGGCAACCTCAACGAAACTTACTGTCGAAAAACTCCATCACCTGTTACAATTGTAACCAAACAGGACACTTTGCTAAGAACTGCCTACAATCCAGAAAGAGACAGTGGAACAACAACAACAGGTATAACAGTCAACATCCACCAGCCAAAACAGAAAAGATGCAAGAGAAGAATTACCGAGTGAACGTCATTTGTAAAAAAGAGCAGACGTATTGTTACCATAAGGATATCTTCATACATGGTAAGAAATATGCAGCCTTGCTGGATTCAGGGAGCGAAAAAACAATTGTATCCAAAATGGTAGCATCAGAGCTAAACTGCACCATGAATGAATGCGAAGCTACGTTGTATGGGTTTGGAGGCGGCAGCTGTCAAGCTTTAGGAAGCATCATCTGTCAGATCCAGATAGATTAGGCTTTCTTTCCAGTTTGCGCAATTGTGGTAGAGGATAGCTGTTTATCAAGACCAGTTATAGTTGGTAAAGATGTCCTTAACAACCCAGTGTGCGATATGCATAAGAAAGGAGACAATCTATTAGTCCAGAGGATGAGCGTTAACTTTCAAAAGACTAAACCCATTTGTATTAATGACATCGAAGTTGGTGAAGGGTTGGATGCAACTGCCCTAGTTCAACTTCTTAATGACTATCGCCAATGCATCGCCATGAATCAACAGGAATTGGGCCAAACGAAACTCATTGAAATGGAGATTGAGCTACTAAAACAAGATCCCGTCGTACATCATCCATATAAAGTGCCATATGCCAAAAGGGAAGTGTTGTCTTCAATGGTATCAGAATTGATGGAGTGTGGAGTAGTTGTGGAATCACAATCCGACTATGCATCACCTGTGTTGTTAGTTAAAAAGAAGAGCGGTGAAGACAGAATGTGTGTGGACTACCGCAAACTAAATTCTATGACGAAGAAAATCCGATATCCCATTCCATTGGTTGAAGAACAACTCAACAATTTGGTGGGGTATAAATATTATAGCGTTCTGGATTTGGCTTCCGGATATTATCAGATCCCGATCAAGAAAGAACATACTCATTACACAGCATTCATCACTCCAGATGGCTTATATGAGTTTACATCCATGCCTTTTGGTCTCGTCAATGCTCCTTCCGTATTTCAAAAACTCATGAACACCATAGTTCGAAGAATGAGACCAGATAGAATCGTATGTTACATGGATGACGTAGTGATTCCTTCCTTATCCATCGAAGACGGGATTAAAAAATTGGAAAAGTTTTTGCAAATACTGGAGGACGCTAACTTAACTCTCAATGTACGAAAATGTGTTTTCTTCAAAACGGAAATAGAGTTCCTTGGCCATGTGGTCAAAGATGGTACGGTACAACCTGGGAAAACAAAAACATCTGCAGTAGAGACATTTGAGATTCCTAAAAATGAACACGAAGTTCGACAATTCATTGGGTTGACCAGCTATTTCCGAAAATTTATTAAGGACTATTCGCTTATTGCTCTACCACTTACTAACCTAACTAAGAAAGATTGTTTGTTCGAATGGGGGCAACGGGAGCAAAACGCATTTGAGACCCTGAAGAAATGTCTAGTAGATGGACCACTACTTACACTATATAACCCAGTAAACGATCATGAGCTTCACACCGACGCTAGTTCGCGTGGAATTGCTGGAGTACTTATGCAGCGCGATGATAGTTCACTACGCCCAGTAGCATACTATAGTAGGAAAACTACAAAAGATGAAAGCTTCTTTCACAGCTACGAATTAGAGGCGTTAGCGGTTGTAGAATCTACACACCGATTCCGACAGTATCTATTGGGTAAACCCTTCAAGATTTTAACCGATTGCGAAGCACTGAAAACAGCAATGAATAAAAAGGAGTTAATCCCTAGGATTGCCCGGTGGTGGTTAAGGATGCTTGAATACGATTATGAAATCATTCATCGACCAGGAAGACTTATGGCCCATGTGGATGCGTTGTCTAGACATCCTTATGAAGATGCACGAGAACCAAACGTGGCGGAAATGAGTGTACTGAAAGTTGACATAGAAGATCTCCATTGGTTATACTCATTACAGCTCCAAGACGAACATATATCCACTATCGCTCGATGTCTTGGTAAACCTCCGAGCAACAATGAAGAAAAACAGATACATTTGGATTATGAGTTAAAGGCCGGACGTGTATATAGACGGATAGATAAACAACTGAAACTGTACGTACCGAAAGGCGTTCGAAATCGGGTGCTAAGGAGCAGTCATGATCTTATGGGGCATTTCTCAGAAAAGAAAACAACTGAACATCTTAAAAGCCGATACTGGTTCCCGAGGATGACCCAAGTTGTAAGGAAATATCTGCAGTCCTGTGTAGAATGCGTATATAATAAAAACGAAATGCAGCCTCGAGGTGAACTTCATCTAATACCCAAAAAGGACATCCCCTTCGACACAGTACACTTAGATCACCTGGGCCCATTCATCAAATCAGCAAAAGGGAATTCGTACCTTATTGTTTTGGTAGACGCATTCACCAAATACACCATTATGAAGCCTCTACCCAGTACGCAAACTAAACCGGTGTTAAATTTCTTGTCAGACGTATTTTACTCATTTGGTGCACCACGTCGAATTATTTCTGACAGAGGGACTGCCTTCACGTCCAAGCTATTTGGAGACTTTATAAAAAGTTTTGGTATAATCCATGTTCAAAATGCCACCAGAACCCCCAGAGCAAATGCACAGGTGGAAAGGTATAATCGCACCATAGTACAAGCCTTACTAACAACTGTAGAGGACGAGAATCGATGGGACCAGAAGGTCAAGCCCGTGCAATGGGCTATAAAGAACACATTTAACGAATCGATTGGTAAAACCGCTCAACAGATGATGATGGGTTATGTACCCCGTGATCCGTGGCCGGATGTGCTAGCGCAAGAGGTGGATCTGAATCCAGAACACAGAAATTTGGATGAAATTAGAACAGATGGATTGAGACACATCACGAATGTACAGTCGAAGCAAAAGGCTCGACATGATTCTAGAAACAGGAAGGCTAGGCAGTATGTTGTAGGTGATTTAATAATGACAAAGAATGATGCTGTGAATTCAACAGGCAATTCGCGTAAACTTGAGCCAAAATACAAAGGTCCATACGTCGTAGTCGCTAAGTTGCCTCATGACCGTTATCAAGTTTCGGATATGCCGTTTGCCCAAAGGACGCAAAAACCATACTCCTCCGTATTGGCCGCCGATAGGATGAAGCGGTGGATTAAGTTTGATGAAGAACTCGACGAGGGCGTCAAGGAGGTCAGAATGGCCGAATCTTTAACTAACGATTTGGCAGCATCTCCCAAAAGGAGACCAGCATCTCCCGAAAAGGAGATAGAGAATGAAGAGGCATTCGACGTTTGAGTTTTAGCAAGAACGGACGTGTTTTGTCGATTAAGATTGTGTAGCATTATTATTAAAAGAATAAAGTGTTTGCTATTAGAAGAAGAATTTATATTATTTAAAGAAGAACTTTATACGGAGATTTTTTCTTCTGAAAGTTCAAAGCTTGACGTGGCTGAAAATTGAAGGAATATACATTTTTTTTCTATCTCCACTTAAAAATATTTTAAATGTTAACTACTACAGATGTTATTGTATGTAATATTGAAACCATTTTAAATCGGGGATAGAAGCTAATATAAATGCACAAAAAACAAGGCTATTCTAAAAAGAAAAGTGGGAATGCCAAAATTCAATTATTTATATATGTAACTGTAGATTTTCACAAAAAAAACCTTTAACCTTAACTAAAACTTTTGTATATTAGTTATTATTTGTATATTAGTCATGTATAAAATAGTCAAATCCACTAAAATAGCTATCACTGAATAGGAATTTACACATACTCATGACATTGCACAAAAACTTTATTCTATTTTACAATATTTTCTATAAATTTCGGAAATTCAAAAAAATTCAATAAATGGTAAATTTGACATAGGTAAAGAATACCTCATTGAATGAGTGAAAGAGAAAAATATGTATTATTTCTGTAATTTAAAATTCTCTTTTTATTCGTTGCACCTTGAGTGAATGGGGGAGAAACATTCTTTAGTTACACCATGCATGAATGAAAGAAACATATTTATTACTTTTGTAATGTATAATCCTCTTTTTTCGCTTGCACATTGAGTGAGTGGTGGAGAAACATATTTGTTACCTACTTCTGTTGTTTGCAATCTTTTACGTTATTAAAAGTCGAATGCATTTATTAGGTATCACTAGATTGCATGAATGAAAGAAACATATTTATAAATTCTTTAATTTAAAATCTTAGAAGAACAAAAAAAGGAACGGGCATATCGAGGAAAAAGTGAGGCTTTTTTCAAAATAGTGTGAGTTACACAAACACAAATGCATTCACACAGGGTCGGAATGCAGTGAAATAGCTAAATGCTGGAGCCCCAAAAGAATTTTTAGCTGTGTTTTTGAGAGATGTATTTTTGAGATTTAAGTTTAATAGTAAAAAAGCTTATCAAACTATATACAAAAGTGAAATAAATGTAAATATAGTGAACACATCCCATACTTCATTGAAAACAAAAATATATAGGCAACATATGCGGTGCTGCGTTAAATCCTCTAAAAAAATCATGTGGAATATGAGACAGATAGGTGTTTTACACGATTTAACGCATGTTTTTTTAAATTAAGTATTGCAAGTATTCACTATATTAACTTTTATCTTTTTTATTTAGTGTTTTATTTTTTTATTTTAACGTTTTGAAATCTCTAAACACTTTCCTCTTGCTCGGCAAAATGACAATGGTGCGTTCTTTTTCTATAAAATGTTAACTATTGTTTTTGTGTCAAAAAAAAAATTAAAATGTCGTTGTTTAAAGTGTTACACTGTGTAACATTTCGTTTAGGAACGATCAATGTTAAAAATATTGTTGCTATGTCAATCGAAAGGGGTTGACAAAAATCGAAACACATTTAGAATAAAAATAATCAAAGACATTTTTTTATTGCATCACATTTTTTTTTTTTATATTCCACGCGCGTAAAAGGGGTTATGGCTACCCTTAAAATGTTTTTAACACAGCACGAGCGATTAGGTAAGTAGGAGAGGATTTAGGAGATACCGATGCACATTGGTTTTGAAAGAAGAAATATTATGATCACTTAAATGCATATCTATAATATTTAAATTAAATTCTTCTAACAAGTTCATATCAATAATAAAAAGAATTTACCCAGAAAGGGAGTTAAAATCCTTGAACCCGCGAAGCGGGCCACCCGAAGTACTGTTTAGTTCAAAAACTTTGAAACTTAGGTGCCTTCCAGTTGGGGGATTAATTCCTTTTTTTCCTTTTTTTTGGGATCTTACCCCCTCGTGTGCTAGTTCCCATAAAAATGGAATTAAACCCGATCTGGGAGGCACCTATGCTATGGTGCCGTGACATTTGGCCATGTGTCATATGGCCGTGTGCTAGTTCCCAAAAAAAAAAAGGAATTAATCCCCCAACTGGCAGGCACCTAAGTTTCAAAGTTTTTGAACTAAACAGTACATTGGGTGGCCCGCTTCGCGGGTTCAAGGGTTAATGGCTAAAAGATGTGCAGCGAGTCTGCACGCATCTCTGCATGCAGAGCTGCACACGAAACACATGTGCATAGTTTCTGACATTCATGATGCAAAGTTATGTCAAACAAATACATGAAAGCACAGCGTTGCCGATGTCACACAATAGTGTTGGAATGAGATTTTCTTCGTTGGACGATGGTAGGGTGGCAACGCCGGCTTCATGGATTCTTAGACAAAAATCACCAACACAAACAAATTTGTTGAAAGAATAGCAGGTGATGTCAATATGAGTAATGCCAAATAGCAATTATTTAGAAATTTCCGTTTTTCAGTTGTGGCTGCAATGAAACTAGGCAGCAAATTTAGAAATAGAGACATCGTGCAGCGCTGCGCTGCATGCAGACTTTGAGTGAATCGGCTCCCATAAGAACCTGTGTAATTTAATTTCGCTGCATGGAAAAAGCTGCACATCTGTTTTAGGCATAACTCCCTTTTTGGGTCCTCTCTTCCGCTCACGTGACTCCGTTACTGCGCTAAGGGTACGCTCAGTCAGCTAGCAAGCTTCTATGCTTTCAGTCGGTCTGCTTTCAAAGTTTTTGTACTAAACAGTGATTTGGGTAAAAGTCTTTAACCCCCGCGGTTTCTTTTTTGGGAAATTACACCCGCGGGGGGTAGTTCCGTTGGCGTTAATGCACTAAACCGAATTAAAAGAACAACGGTGATTTGTTTTGCAGTTTTTTGAAACGGAAAAAAATTAAAACGAAATAAAGCCAAATAAAGCCAAAACTAAAATTTCGCGTTAATAACTAAAAACGAAATAAGGCCAAACTTTTGATATTTGGTTTTATTTCGTTGGGCCTTATTTCACGTCACCTTTTAAATCATACATCTGCGATATTAAAATTTAATAGTTTATTTTTTTTTAAATAAATCAAAATGTATTAATTCAGGTATGCAGAAACAGTATGAAGAAATAATCGTACTTAAAATATATAAACTTGGACCCGTCGTTAGATGAATATCAGTCAAATTTAACAGTTTTTATTGTTTCTTTTATTGGCCGCGATCGGAAACCTATGCGATAGCCTATTTAAAGGTCGATTCACAATGCAAGGAGTAAACGCGACGAGAGCGTGACGTGATTCGCTGTCATTTTTTTCTAGTCATAAAATCGTTGCCCAATTTACAATGCGACGAGTTTCTTGACGACGAGTTTTTTGACAGCGTTAAATTATTTACTGTTTTTGTTCTTGCTGTGCAGTGTGCGTTCAAAATAATGAAAAAAATCAAAATGAAATTACTTTTATTATTTAATGTCGGTTTCGAGTGGACGGTTCGGAGTTAAATATTATAACTGTGTTTGTCCATAGCTGGCTGGGGAAACGATTTTCAGCTAAAAATCCTAATAAATTAAAACAATACATTATTATAATATTGTCAACATAAATAGATCTATAAATATAATTTCATTGTCAACAAAATTTATTTTTTTTTTGTTAATTTCCGCTTATCTCTTGTTTTCTTTATTCTTTTCTACAATTTCACAAAATTCACCATCAGTCAAATATAAAAATCGTCGACGAGAGCGTCATTTTTTTCAATTTTCCCAACTTTGGAGTGACGTGACGACGAGAAACGTTTCATTGTGCATACCCTGGCGTTCCCTCGTATACTTACATGGTTTGAAATCGGTTTGCCAACTACAACGAGCTCTCGTCACGTTGCGTTTTTTCGTCGCATTGTGAATCGATCTAAAGATAGTTTCATATCCATAGGTTTTCGAACGGATTGGTTATTTTTGACTTCGCTTGGGATACAATTCAGATAACATGGATAGCTATCCAACAGCAAAAGCTGTTTTGTCATTAGCTGTTTTTACACGGGATTCAAACAACACGTACCTTTCTGGATAGCTCTACATAGGTTTCCGATCGCAGCCATTACTGTACGAAATAACACAATACAATGAAGTGAAGTTAGTTGTGTTTCACTCATTTTTTTTGACACATTCACAGGTATGGCAAAAGATACGAAATGAATAATTTTAAACATAGATGTAATCAGAACGAAATGTTTGATCAGAAAAAAGTTTCTCATGAGAGAAAGTGAAAAAGGAGTTCAGTGAATTTTTTAAAAATTGATATAGAAAAAATTCCCTGACCGCTTCCCGAATTCCCTGACTTTCCCTGACATTCCCTGACCAAATTTTGTTTCCTGACTTTCCCTGGCTTTCCAGTTTAGCGGACACCATGAATTTGTAAAATGTAATGCATAATTAGATTTGTTTCTATTACATTTTGGAAATGTAAGGATTTTTTCCACTACATTTTAAGAATGTAATGGCTAATTAGATATTTTTCCATTACATATTACATAAATGTAATGGGTAGTCAGATATTATTTAATTAAATATGTATTACAAAGAGTAATGGGTAATTTGTAATCGGCTAATTAAATATTATACACACAATGGAAACAATTAATAAATTGTACTACAAGTTTTTGTTCACAGTTTCCCCAATGTTTCAACTTTAATTTAAGTAGCTAATTCTTCACAAAAATATAAAAATTCAATTTAAAAAAAAACTTACCTTGTGATTCAATGAATCAGGGATAAGAAATCGGGTTTTCAATTTAAATAATTTGTATTTTCTTTAAAGATATTTATTTTTACTAATATAAAAAAGTCTAGATAAAAAATATTTGTTTTTAGTTATTTATTTTTATAAATAGATACAAAATCAATTTTTTCTGTCGATATCCATGAAGCAAAAGAAAAACTTTTAAATTACTGATAAATACAATAAATTAGAGAACTTGCAAATTAAAATTTCTAATAAAAACAATAAATTAGAAAACTTGTCAATTAAAATAATAATACAAAAAAACTGATTCACTGTGTAGTATGGTGTAAAATTATAAAAAAATGTGAAACAATTATATTATACATATATAATTACTATTGCACAGAACTAAACAAATCAAAGAAATTTATTAAGTTTACATAACCAAAAGTATAAATATAAAACTCAAATCAAGTTACGACAAACACTGTTTTTGTAAGATCAAATCAAAATAGAAAGAAAAATCGTTACTGGTGACAAAAACACGATATATCCCGGCTTCGGCAACAGAATCACCCAAAATGACTGGTGGTTGTGATAGAAAGTTGCAAATGTGTTCTTTTCCCACTGTTGACACCCTGATCCACTGTTGATCAATTGTTGACGCCCTTACCCTACAAGAGAAAGAGATTTTTAAAGAGAAGAAAACGCCAACAAAATCTTCAGCAACTCGTTTCTTTGCTTAAAGGGGGACATCAACTTTAAGTTGCTTAAGCACTCCCCCATATAATTTTCCTAATCTTAATCTATTTTGTACGCATCAGGTGTGTTTTCAAAAGTATCCTTCAAAAAAATTCATTGACCCAATCCCGACGAAATTATGTTTTAAAATGTTAAATAAGAAAATAAATACGATGTAATTCAAAATGCATTATTCTTTTATTTCCCTCAAGCACACTTTTAAACCTGTTTTTAATCAATAAAATAATATTAAATTTAATAACATAATTTTTTACATTATTACATATTAACAATAGTGAGTGTTTTTTCATGTTTCATTTTCGCTAGTTCCACTTTCCTGTTTAGAGTGATTATTATGTATTGGATTGTGTTTGCCTTTATTACGTTTGTGTTTCTTATGTAGCTTCTTTGGAATTTTGGATTCATAACTCTTTGAAGTTGAATTACTATCAGCACTAGTTTTAATTCCGTTACTTTGTCCCAAAGTCTCATTGTTGTAAAACACGTCTGCCTTTTGTTGCATAGGTTTATCTTCACTGACCGGCATAACATATTGGAATGATGATATACTACTTTGAAATGTATTCATAAAATCTGGTTCATTGGAATGTTGATTTATGCCGGAATCATCGTTATATTCCATCATATTTTCACTGCCTTCACTTGTGTTGTAAGTACCTTTTAATAAATAAATAATAGAATAATGTTAATTAAAAAACTTAGCCTTTGCACATTTAAATCGACTTTTAAGATTTAAACAATTTATAATCAATAGTACTACATACGAGACGAGTACTTTTTTTAGGCTATCTAATATTTGTCGAAGAGAGCTTTGCACAAGTGACATCTTGCGACCAAAAGATAAAATGCTTAAACCGAAACTATGATTGTCGAACGGGAACTAAACCTTATGCATAAAATGAAGCAAAGTTTCGAGATCATGCAAAAAAAATCAAGTCTCAAAAAAAACACATAACAATCAATAGATAGGTGTATAATTTATATGCTATGTATAAAAATAATTTAAATAAATTAAACTGTTACCTTTGAGTCCAAAGAGACCTGATGATTTAAGGCCGTTGCGACTTCTCTTTGTTTTTCGCTTAAGACTCTGGTGAACTGTTATCACCTTGGGTTTCTTCCTCATCAAAGACTGTTTGAAATTTTTGTCTGAATTATCTATGCTTATTGCTCTAGAATATAGATTAGGCTTCTCGCTGTCATAAATTGTCTTTTCTGGCTGGAAAGTGACATTTTTCGGCTTTCCCAAAAAGTTATCTTTAATATCAGAAGTTTCTGGCAACTCTTCATCCACTGGACCAATTCTAATCATATTATTTTCTGCAACAATATTTTCGTCATCCGAAGTCTTGAATTAAAATAATTGAAAGAGAGTTTTAACTTAAATAATAAAAACAAAAAAAAAAAAAAAAAATCAAACCTCTTTGAGTGATCCACGTAACACTATTTCCGGTCCCCCACCATAAATATTATAAAAGAATTTCCACAGATGGGTGTTCAGTTGAGCATAGTCTGATCCAGGTAAAAGACTATTGACAGTTGTTTCTATTTTCGACAAAATTGTTGAATTATTAATGGGACCAGGGTCCTTGCTTGTTATTCCCCGAGCGAAAAGTTGCCACTTTCTGAACCAAGCCATTGATATTGCGTAGATTGTTGTAGAATCATCTTCGTTTTGGAAGTCATCTTGGAATTTGGTAAATGTAGCATGCTCCTGTTTTTGTCTGCGTTGTAGATTTTCTGCTGTTCTCTTACAGACATCACATTCAAAAAGTCTATTAACAACTGGACCACCTCCAAATTTCTTATAAAGAAAATCCCAAAGTGGTTGAGACAATGGGACCGCAATTTTATTAATGAGATGCGCCTTGTGAGGTGGAACACCCCCGTGCGGACAAAGAATGGCCCAGTTGTTAATGGGACCTGGTTCGGCAAAAGTATTAAAGCGATTTATCCATTCTCGTGAAACAAAGAAACTTATGTCCGAAAATTGAGGATTTAATTTAGAAAACTCTCTTGCTTGTGTTCTTATTTCATCCATGTGCGGATTGTGTTTTTGGTAAAAAAGCACATACGCTTGGCAATTTTGAACGACATCAGCTGACACCTCCGTTACATGTTGATCATCGAATTCATACCAATTGCCTGTCACATCATTTTTGGCAAAGCATGTGTAATGCCCACCACCAACGGTGCCATGATGGCAAATAACGGATACCAAGTTGTAAAGTGATATATTTGAATTGCAATCTTTGTGGAGATATGGTCGCATATCGAATCCAATTAGTGGGAAGTGTATATACGATGAAATTTTTGAGCTGTATGACAAGTCGTGTCGGAATCTTTTTAAATGTACGCACAGCGCTTCAGGTAAATCGAGGACACGCGAGTATTTTACACCAGTCCGTAACTTGTTGCATTTTGCACAGCTAAAAATTATTTAAATGTAATCTAAAATTTGATAAATTATTTTACAAAATAAAGTACCTGTACATGTTGTCACCTTTTAGTTCATCGGCACTAAAGAAGGATGCCATGCAATCGTGAAGTGTAACTGAAGGCCCCCAAAGCCAAGACCTTACTACATTCCACGCCCAACAAAACCAACTATCTGGCTTAAGCTGTTCATTGCACATTGCTCCTGAATGTAAACGTATGCTGCTATTGTTGATGTTTTGTGCGTGATGTAAAACGTTAACATAGTCTCTATGGGGAATCGGAAGAGATAGATCTTGAAATGTTTCTTCTCTAGTTGATATTCTATCGCAGGTTAAACATTGTACTGACGACAATAGCTTCCCATCAAACACATCACTTATAATCGATCTTTGGGCAACAGAAACAACAATATCATTGTTTGGGTTATGATTGTTTGCACGGTATCCATATGGAGCAGACATTCGACTTAAAGACGAATTGTAAATATAAGATAGATTTGAATAATGCTTGTTCTGTGCAAAAGAGTCTTCAAAAAGACTAGATTGTTCTGAAACTCCGCTGTCGCACGTTTCATATTCTCCTTCTGATTGAGAAGCCGAACTTGAGGAGTAATTGGACATTTCATCATCTTTCTGGTAAAGTTCTTGATTCTTTGAATTAGTTTTCAGTGGGATGGGATCGGTTTCCTTAAGTTCTTCATGCAATTGATCCATAAAGCATCTCAGAAATTCTTGTGTATCATGCTGCTGAAACCCCCGAAACATAGAGTGAACACTTCTTATTCCATAAAGAATCCCACGCGGAGCTATAAAATCTATAATGAGGAATTATTTAGCGTTAATATGAATTAACATGGAGTTAAGATAAACTGTTTCTCAATATTAGTTATTTTTATACATAGATAAACCACGAACAAAGTTCTAATAAGAAATGGTGTGCTCACAAGGATGGCAATTGGTGTTCTTGCTGTAGTTGATTAGCAACTTTATCTTACTTTTCAAAGTGATATGTCGATAAATAAATAATTTTATTAATTTCAAATTGGATTCACAGTGAGATAAAATATCTTAAGCTACAAAATGGGTGAATATTTAAAAATGGTAATATTTTGGATCTCGTATTGGAACCTAAATGGAAACAACTTAATATGGTCTTATAATCCATTATATTTATTTGCAATTCTATAATACCTTCTTTGCAAGAACGGATAGTATTTGATCAAGTTGCATATAAATCATAGAAATTACGTTACGGGAATGACGGTCATTGGAATGACATGTTTTACATGTTTTATGTAAATTAAATCGAGGTCGGTACAAGATGAGTAAAGGTTTTCATCCGTCACGGCAATGACGATTCCGAAGGACGAATACTAAAATTATAATTTCAGCTTAAAATATTTTAAAGAACATAGTGCTACACAAATTGTATACTAATTTTCATAAAGAAAACACCTGTCCCGTTAGTGTCTTTTGCACCTGTTATATATTTATTTAATTTTTTAATTTTTCATAGCTGGCATGGAAGTGAATAGTTTTATTGAGAACATTTAGAAATTAGCTCTTATTTTACATAAAATAGCAATTTAAAATATTTGGATTTTGTTTCATAACCATCGAAATGCATTTTTAGATTTTTCGTATCGTTTTTAATTTCGTTGCTAAAATACATTGAATGTTGCGTCTAGGCCTGCGGACACGTAATGACATATACATACTCACGTAATGAGATATAATTTTATTTTTTTTTAAGCGGGGCCAGTTAAAACTGTTTAAATGAAAACCATTCAACTAAATCAGCCTTATCGGGAATAAAATCTCCCCCGGATTTTTTCCCCCGTATGAGACTCTCCCATCATAAAAAAAGTTTTAATATCATTGATTTAGATAGATAGATTAATTTATTCTTCTTTCATGTTTGACAAATGATATTTTCTTTACATAAATCTTTAAAGCATGGCTTTGCCGACTGCCTAATAATAATATAATTGCATTCGTCTATTTCACAAAAAAATAATGTTGTACAAGAAAACTGTTGATATTTGGATGACATTCCCATTTTTTAATTCAGAGCAAAACTTATTTCATATTTATTTTTTGGGCGATACAAAATATTTGGGCAATATTTCCAATTCGATTTGGGCCCTTCTTGGTTGGGCGTTATTTTAAATTTTTAATGTCATACAACATAATCAACAAGTTTCTATTAAAGCAAATAGATGAAAAAAAAACACTCAAAAAGGGTAATTTTTGAATGTCAGAATAGGGGCTAGGCCATTTGGTATTGTTGGATTCGAACTTTTGGAATTCAAGATATTAACACTCGAGATTGTGGGCTACAACTTAATTTAAATAAGTTTCAAATAAGCCTTTTTCAAGATTGTGGTAAATAATAATTGATTTTTGTTCCAAATTATTAACTGTGGTATTTTACAGGTTCCCTTGTGCCAAAAAATAATAATAAACAGCATTTAAATTCCAATGAGATACATTTTTACTATGAATGTTGCTTAAATGGTAATGATAATGACAAGTCATATAAAATTAAATGTAGGGTTATATCGCACTATCCTGCTCTTGTTCTTTCTCACTTTTTAAGGTCAATAGTAATAGTTAACTAATTAATACAATTGTATTGTTTCAAGTACTAAGCTATGTACATTATCTAGCAAAGTATTGCCACCTGTCAATATGAAAGTTTGATTAAATTCTACAAACACTCACCCATATTCTGCAAGTCGTATTTTGTGTCGTGCTCGTATTCGAACTTGAACTCGTATCGTATGAAAATCGTTATTCTTCAAGTCGTTATACGTTGTATACGAGAAGCTTAAAAAAACAACGTACATCGTTGCCTGTATATATTTGTCAAAATTATTAAAATGTCATAAAACAAATTATTTAAGTACGAGAATTGTTTAACGATTTGCTATAAGTGTTTTATACCGCTTCATATTTGGTGGATATGCTAACAACACAAATACGACTTTAATTCGAATTAATAATAGACTCGAAATAATTATAAAATATGAACTGTGGTATGCGATGTTCTCCGTTTCACAAAATTTGTAGAAGTGGAATCGGATATACGACTTTTGGAATACCAACATTCGACTGTAGGCGAATACGAGTCATAAATACTTTGGACTCATCAGTATGTACAGTTTTTGTGTAAGAATATTTGAAAAAGTGTAATAGGCTCAAAAATGTATTTCTAGTTGGATTTGTTAATAATAAATCAACTTTAATACTAAATTTTGGAAAGCAATATTATTTATAATAATAATACACACTATTAATATGTTTATTTTTTTACAAAATTGTTATACTCTCTCTGATAAAAATTGTCAGTACAAAACTTTAACTCATTTTCCAAAGAATCCACAACAACCTTCTTCCTTCAGTTAACTTATTTGTTCGCAAAGGTTCTAAAGAAGCATTAATAATTGTTTATTCGTTGTGTGAAATCTTTTAAACGAGATGTTTACTTGTTCGATAAAATAGCATATTGGTAATTCAATACTGCGTCCGTTTGTTTTATCAACCTGTGATTGATACCGCAGTTCTTTTGAAGATGATTATCGAAATGCACTTTCAAAATTCAAACAAAAAATTAAAGATGTAAAAGATCACTTTTCTGTGGAAAGAGAAACTATATGCCATCAACCTGGCAGCGCGGCCCTAAGACCAATAAAATTCAGTATGAAAATGCAACACAAGAATAATAGATGTACAAAAGATCTCAAAATTTAGTTCACTAAGACTTTATGTATGTATCTATACATCCGTGCAAACTACAGGAGCGTTGCAGCGGTATAAAGCCTTTTTGTTGAATTTTAGTGGCTTTATATATGTACATACATGTTATTGCTCTTATATTGGACAATTTGGAGATATATTAAACACTAAATTCTTTCCTCCTTTTTTTTGTATTTTGAAAATTCATTATAAAAATGCAATACAAAAATGTTAGATGTAAAAATCTCGTGTATGGCTCGAAATTACACTCACTAATACTTTATATCCCTGAAAATAGTTAAACAAAATTTTAAAGTACATTTTGATGGTCTAATGATGCCAGGCTGATGCAATGTAGTTTGAATTCATACAAATAGAACGTTCAATAAATTTAGAGTGGTATTAGTAGGTTTGACAAATATATACAATCATCGATATACGTTGGTTTTTAATCTTCTCGTATACAACGTATACGACTTGAAAAATAACGATTTTGATACGAGACGAGTTCGAATGGGAGTTAGCTCAGAATACGACTTGCAGAATATAGGTGACTGAAAGCTCCTTAAAGAAAAACAAAGGTAAGGCCTTTACGAAATGCAGAAGAAATTTTATTTCCATTTAAAACCTGAAATGCATTTTATGCAACTGTCTTGTATGCTTTAGATGTGGTTAAAAGACAACTTTAGATCGATTTTTAAGAAAAACATAGTGGAAATAAAAATGCAGACTCTAAAATATGAAACATACATATGGAAGTTATAATTTTTCCAGAGAAAAAACAAATAAATTTAATAAACAAAGTTATGCTGCCTCGTAGCCCCATTCCAATTATTGCTCAAATGCCCATTAAAATAATTTAACAGGAGTTACCTAGTTCAATGCATGAGAAACATTGTGTTGTATATCACAACTTTTTCAGTTGACTTTTGTTTAAGTCTTGATTTTGCCTCAACATTACATAACGGAAAAAAGCATACAAGTTACCTTTACTATCGTTTCCAATGCACCAAATATCCTTAATCAATCTATAATAGCTTTTAGCTAAGCCTGCTTTACTCTTATTGCCAGCACTTTCCACAAAATGCTCAATTATATCCCCGCAATCCAAAAAATAGTACGTAAGCGGTTGAATATTGCTCAGGGCCTGCAACGCTGAATTCATGTAGCACGTATTTGCAATATTTTGCAGACCAACAAGACCTCGGACCTTTTCATTTTCATACTCCTGGTTGTCATTTAGTCCGAGTACAGCATTGCTGTTATCTACATCATAGTCGCCAGAATTCAGTTGACTATTGAGGAGTGGTGTCTTTTCAATGCCAATGAAAACTTCTTTTTCGCACAAATAACACCAGATGCGCTGAGAAGACAAATTCATGTGGACACAGTGCGAGTTGTTCGCCTAGTAGTAGGGGGAAAGACAAAACATACATAAGTAAATTATTGTGCTTGTTTTTTTTTCGTATAGTCATCGGGTTTTGATTCGATTTGACATACTTTAAAGTGAGCAGTGCTGTGATCTTTGATCTGCTCCGAACATCCCGCCTGTAAACAGTTCCTCTGAAGACATATCCAAAGGTTAGGGCCTGCATTTTTACAGACTGCACATGAAGCTACCTGAGAGATTTCAAAAGGCATTGAAACAAAAGTATTCCAGTGAAGGGAAAACTTACTTTTTCAAGTTTTTGTATTTCCTGTGTTGAGGTGTTGAATTTTTTAATATGCTGACATTTGTTATTCATCTTTTGATCTCGGTTTAAAGAAAAATAAATGAAATTGATGTTTTACTAGAGGATGTTTGTCACCATTCAGCCAGTCAATTTTGGTTATATTGTTTCCAAAACAATGTTGAGCATATATAACTTTGTTTAAACACATGTGTTTTTAAATAGTTATAATACAAAATTCATAATGAAAATTTCGAATCGATGAAGTGAAATTTTTGACAAAAAAGTAAATACTTCATACAGGCAAGACGGTGTTCAGTTTTCGGATTGGACTGGAGCTGATTTATTTGGGTGAGTTTACTTTTCTGAGATTTCAGATATCTCCGAAATAAAAATAGGATTTCTAACACCGTGTCTCCACTAGCAATATTTTATCGATTACCATCATCTGTCACTTTTAATAGACCACTTTTACACGAGGTGGATTTTGTTTTCCACAAATGATAGGCTTGAACCAAGTCTAGAAAATAAACTAAACTACAACATTCATCTACAAAAGTAAAAAAGTGCACAAGTGAGCAAACCAACACGAAACATTCGCCCTCATTGCAAAATCCATCCATATGGCGTTTTTCTTTTTTAACTCTGAGCAGATCACGAAACTGTCAAACAAAAATTCTATGTTTTTTTTTTAGCTCAGACATATCAGAGCTCAAAAAGTGCGTTTCTTTTTTCCATCTGAGCTAGCTCAGAGCTTAATCGATTAGCTCAGAATAAAATGACCGAGCAAATCGAGCGAAACGCTGAGCGAAGCCAACTTTACTTTTTTTCAGTGTTTTGACAGACGTAAGAAATACAAAAAATTAAAAATGGATTCCCAGGACAGTCGCCCGTCTAAATCAGGTAAAGAAAAATGTATTTTAGTAACACACCTATGAAATGACAGTTCAGTGCTCAAATGTGTTTCATAAATAAGTCTGAGGGCTCTGATCATAATATGCTCAGAGCTCTGCTCTGATCGCTCAGCCTCTGCTCAGAGGTTTATTTAGAGCCAAAAAAGAAAAACGCCAATAGTACAGTACGATTTTACATGCATTAAAAATACAATAACGCTAGTAGCTCTACATTTTTTTTTTTGGTTTGGATTCTTGGCGTTTATTCGAGCTTCTATTCTACTTTAGAGTCTTATCGGCTGTACAGCTACTAGTGATGTTGTATTTGTATGGATTTTGCAATAAAACACGGCCAATGATAACAAATAAACAATGCTAAAGAACAACAAAAACTGCCGTTGGCGAATGTTTAGTGCCACTTTCGCGTTGGTTTGGGTGGTTTGGGAGAGCTTTTACAATATGAAATCCGCGTCTTCAAAGTCGGCCATGAGATTTGACGATTCATATGCATGAGAGTTTTTTTTTCAGTTGTTTGCTTGAATGTGAAGGTAAAAATGTTTATGGAAAATAAAGAAGGATTGGGGATTGGCTTATAACCCCCCGACTCCACAGGCTATGAACGATGTCCATAATCCAATCTAAAATCCAATCCACAATCTGATTTGTATGTATATGTCACTGCTTGGACATGAATTTTTGCGACTCCATGGGATTTTTTTTAGACATGTTCCATAGTCTGGCCATCGATCATGGCCTGTGGAGTCGGGGTGTAAAGGCCATAGAGATAAATGCCTAAAACAGATGTGCAGCTTTTTCCATGCAGCGAAATTAAATTACACAGGTTCTTATGGGAGCAGATTCACTCAAAGTCTGCATGCAGCGCAGCGCTGTACGATGTCTCTATTGCCTAAAACAGATGTGCAGCTTTTTCCATGCAGCGAAATTAAATTACACAGGTTCTTATGGGAGCCGACTCACTCAAAGTCTGCATGCAGCGCAGCGCTGCACGATATCTCTATTTCTAAATTTGCTGCCTAGTTTCATTGCAGCCACAACTGAAAAACGAAAATTTCTAAATAATTGCTCTTTGGCATTACTCATATTGACATCACCTGCCATTCTTTCACAAAAATTTGTTTGTGTTGGTGATTTTTGTTTAAGAATCCATGAAGCCGGCGTTGCCACCCTACCATCGTCCAACGAAGAAAATCTCATTCCAACACTATTGTGTGACATCGGCAACGCTGTGCTTTCATGTATTTGTTTGACATAACTATGCATCATGAATGTCAGAAACTATGCACATGTGTTTCGTGTGCAGCTCTGCATGCAGAGATGCGTGCAGACTCGCTGCACATCTGTTTAAGCCATATTTCTTTATTTGCTGCCTAGTTTCATTGCAGCCACAACTGAAAAACGAAAATTTCTAAATAATAGCTATTTGGCATTACTCATATTGACATCACCTGCCATTCTTTCAAAAAAATTGTTTGTGTTGGTGATTTTTGTTTAATGTCGTTTTCGGTTGGAGGTTCGGAGTTACTCCTTTTTGACTCCGCTTACTCCAAAATAATTTGAATGGCTGTTCCGAGTTATGTTTTCGGAGTATTTTTCTGTTCCGGAATTAATAAAGGAGTAGACCCAGAACACACAAATACATATAAACCCTTTCATCGGATTATTTGTCAAATTAATTTTAGTCGACTGAACGTGCAAAATATACATAAATATCAGACAACTTACGTCCACACACATGAATATTTCACAAATTAGTCTCAGAATAATAGAAATTAATTCGATTGGAATCAAAAAGGAGTTACTCCTTTTTGACTCCGCTTACTCCAAAATAATTCGATTGGCTGTTCCGAGTAATGTTTTTGGAGTATTTTTCTGTTCCGGAATTAATAAAGGAGTAGACCCAGAACACACAAATACATATAAACCCTTTCATCAGATTATTTGTCAAATTAATTTTAGTCGACTGAACGTGCAAAATATATATAAATATCAGACAACTTACGTCCACACACATAAATATTTCACAAATTAGTCTCGGAATAATAGAAATTAATTCGATTGTTCCGAAATCCAATCGAAAACGACATAAGAATCCATGTAGCCGGCGTTGCCACCCTACCATCGTCCAACGGATAAAATCTCATTCCAACACTGTTGTGTGATATCGGCAATGCTGTGCTTTCATGTATTTGTTTGACATAAATATGCATCATGAATGTCAGAAACTATGCACATGTGTTTCGTGTGCAGCTCTGCATGCAGATATGCGTGCAGACTCGCTGCACATCTGTTTTAGCCAAAAGACTCTCCTTAATGGGCTGCCTACATAGGCCATGAACGATGGCCGGACTATGAACAAGTCTAAAAGAAATCCCATGGACGGTGTTTACATTGGACTGACTCTTCCGACTATTTTTGACTTCTTTGAAATTTATCTCACTCCCACTTCATTCTATGGAGAAAAGTAGTAAATTTAAAAAAAATTAAAATTTTGTGGATTTTTTTTGACTTTCTCTTTTGTAAACTTGGACAAGTCAGTCCAATGTGAACACCGATATGGAGTCCAAAAAATCGAAAAAAAAACGTTTTGAACAAGACATGGAGGGCTGGTCAAAGCTTGGCCATGTGAGCGAGTACGCTCTTAGATAAGAACATTCATATTTTAATGAAATCAATCACAGATTTGTATTGATAGAAATTGAATTATTTCACAAAATGGACACTTTTCGATGGAAAATAAACTATGCTTTGACATTGTACATAGAACATAAGTTAGATCAATTATTTTCAATTACATAGATCACTTCTTTTTCTTTTAATTACTTTTAAATGACATTTGATGTTGTTAAAATAAGAATAAAAACAATACTAAATGTTACATTACGAAAAGCAACAAAAAAAGCTTTTTGATTTATTTATAATGCTGTTGATCATCTCCAGCTCTGTGAGCTATCGATTGCTGTGGTTAAGTTAAGTTTTTGCCAGGCATAACCCGCCGGGGCTTCACGTATGGGCCGTAACACAGTTTGGCGTCTGGATTAGTAGCGGTAACTACGCATGGTGCAGGTGGTGTGTCTTTTGTGAAAGACACTGTTATCAGCCCAGTTACGGGACTGGAAGCTGTTGCTGGGCAGAACTGGGTTTCACCTGGAGTCCGTTTTAACGGGAAACGGAAAAACGATAGGGGTATTCACGATCTGGTGCAACGAGCCTAGTAAAAGTGCGAAATTTTATTTTTTTTAAGTGGATCGTGAACGCACTTTTCTTATCTTCTTGCAACACTAAAGCAAATGTCAAAATTAGTTTGACATTTGTTTTTGTTTCGAACATATCTGAAAATTTCAATTTGATTTAAGGTTAGACCGCACACAACTGTAGCGGAACTACACTTCACGACGCGGCAAAACATTATTTGTATGAAATTGTATATTATATAAATTATTTTGAATCGCAGTTCCGCTGCAGTGCAGTTCCGCCTAGTGCGGTCTAACCTTTAATTTAAATTTTGTTCATAAAAAGATGCCAAAAAAACGGAAAAAGAAAATATTACCAAATCTTAATTATCGTCCGAATTTTAAATGGAAAATAATAGTAAAAGATGATGACGACGTCACATCAATACAATCAAGATAGCAAATTGGATGTATCCAATGAACATACCTTTGTATCTGTTTAACGTAATCAAGAATGAGTGAGCTGTTAAAAACACAATTTACAAATTTTACAATGTTGTATTTTTCTGTTGCAATAGGTTTCGGGTATTGCTAAAGTGCGAAACTGTTGTAAGATTGCACCTTGTATATTTTGTTGTTGTAGTGTTGTAAGATTTTACACTTTTGCACTTTTACAATGATACTAGGCCAGTTGCATCGGATCGTGAATACCCCTACTGTTTTTAAACTGTTTAAGCACGGCTGTGCAAGCACAACTGGCCACCTCGCGATCCTCTACCAAACTTACCGAATCGGATCTGGGGGAAAATAAAACACAGCTAATGTGAACGCCCCTTTTCTTGTATGTTTTCCGAACCACTGTGAAATAACGAACAATTCGTTTTATTTTTTCAATAAGGTCCCATCGCTAGATTTGTACCTGGTTTAAACAAAAATTTCATTCTGGCATCACTGACTTCGGTAGTAGTACTCGTAGTACTTGTGCATGTACTTGTACTAGTACGTTTTCATATTCATGTCGGTCAAACTTTCGATATAACTTTATATTAAAAGTTTTTTTTAAATCAATCAATCAAATCAATAATAAAATTTCCTTTGGCTACTTTCATAATTTGTGATTGAGTGTTTTTTCTGTTGGTGCTGTCTTGTCCTAGTAACATACAATACATCGCTTTAGGAAACTAGGATAGAGAACCTGACGCCAGTCGCATAAATTTGTAGTGAACATTTATAGATTGTAAAAGATATACATAGTTTTTTTTTACTTCAATATTCATTTTGTAGGTACCTACTATTATAAATAAATAAAGTTGTGCGTCCTGTTTCCTGTTAATTTTGAATAAAGAAAAAATATAGTGATATATACATATGTACCTATTTGCGTGAAAAAGTATTTTAAATTCTATTTTTCGTATGTACAGAGGCGAACATAATTAATGCATTCAATCATTATTCCAAATGAGGTTGGTCCCATTTTCTTGTTTTATTTTCATCTTTTTTGCTTTTAAGGATCTATCAGGTTTTTAAAGTACCTATTAGTCTGTTCACTCAATAGATGCACTCAATATCTACATAAATATCAAAGTAAAAGAAACAAAATCAAAGAGAAATTATAAATTTTAATATTAAATTGTCAGTTTAAAAATGCATACGCCCGAGGGGGGACACGCACAGCATCACTCTGTGTCCTACGATGGTAAAATAGCTGGGCTTTATGATTTGGAGAGAACACTCGGATCTGGGCACTTTGCTGTGGTCAAACTCGCTCGGCATGTATTCACGGGAGAGAAGGTCGCCGTCAAAGTAGTCGACAAAACAAAATTGGACGAAGTCTCCAAGGCGCACCTGTTTCAAGAAGTTCGGTAAGCAGTATGCCTTGCCATTCCTTATTATTAGAAAAAAACATTTGTATATCTACAACATTCATTCATAATTATAATTATATATCTACATACATATCTACTATTTTATTTTGGCGTGTTAAGATGCATGAAACTTGTACAGCACCCGAACGTTGTGAGACTATATGAGGTAATTGACACGCAAACAAAGCTCTATTTAATTTTGGAATTGGGAGATGGTGGTGATCTTTACGATTACATAATGAAACACGAGGGAGGTTTGTCTGAGGATTTGGCTAGAAAATATTTCCGTCAGATTGTCAGAGCTATTTCCTATTGTCATCAATTACATGTGGTGCACAGGTTTGTGTGTTTTTTTGTTCTATTTCAGCCTTGTTTTGTTTGTATGAAACTGAAAATTTTTTTTCATCATTTTTTTTAGAGATTTAAAACCTGCCAATGTAGTGTTCTTTGAAAAAGCTGGCGTCGTCAAACTTACCGATTTTGGATTTAGTAACAAGTTCTTGCCAGGACAAAAGCTGGAAACATCATGTGGTAGTTTGGCCTATTCTGCTCCAGAAATACTTTTAGGGGACTCTTATGATGCCCAAGCTGTTGGTAAGGTATAATTTATTTGTTAGATGGCGTATTTGGATCAGATGTCAAGATTAATATTAAAGTTATTTATTTTAAATTAGTATATAGGTACTAAAATCTTGTAATCATGACCTAGACACGCCTTTAAGTGGTTCGTAAGCGAAAAAAGCTTCTTTTTTTTAGATACGTAAATAGGAAGCTACCTACTTGTTATTGTTTAATGCTACTACAATATTTGTTTAAGTTAAACTTTATTAAATTTAGACGTTAATTAGAAAAACACAGTTATCAAAAAATATCAGGAACAATTTTTGAAATTACTTCCATGCGCGTATTAAGATTAAGGCCGTATATTTGTTGTGAATAACTCGTATAATTTCTGAAGCATACATTAATACCTGGTCCCCAAACTTTGAACAGCGTTTTTCAATGGAACTAAATGAATTTTGTACCGTCGGAAAGGTTTTTTCACACAAACTGCTAGGGGTTAAAAAAATGGTTAAAGAAATACTAATGGGTCTAACAAATGAACAATTTAAAAATTTCTTAAATGTTTTAGTAAATTGAACCCCAAGTGGCATGTACCTACTCTAAATCTAAATGAACCATAGAACCAATGGTAAAACCGGAGTTTAAGCCACTAAAAATGATTTTTATCAAACTGCCCTGAAGATTAAAAAAAAAACCATCAAAATCGCTTTGGAGTATGCTTTGTAGTTCTTGACGTGCTTAAGCCATATTCGCCAGTGGTTTGTTGTTTTTTCATAGTTTTCCCTATTTCGAAGGTAGGTGCATACTTGAAAAATATTAAATATCTAATCTTGTCGCCTACTATGACCATCCCCCATAATAATCTCAAATTTGAGCCTCCTCTACGGTAGGAAACTACCTTTTGCTAAAACTGTTTAATTCATGACAAAATGTCTTTAACTATTTGTTTATTATTTTTTTCATACTATTTTTAACTATTTTCTGACCTTAGTTTGTTTTTTAAGGTGTATTTAAACGAATGGCAGAAAACGAATGTTGAACTTATGTTTAAACGGAACAATGCTGTCGTTTAACTTAAATTTCAAATTGAAGTCAGTTAAAGGTTTAAACGAAACTGTGAAACTGAATAAATTGCTTAACTGAAATTTAAATCAAAAGTGGAATTCATACTTCCACTGTGAAACTGGGGGTAACAATTTTTTAGGAGGATTAAAAATTCTTGCCGGATCTGTATCCTCACATTTTTTATAATTGTTAAAGTATATGGAGAAATCGTAAAAAGTTTATTGCTAAAATTTCTGAAGTAAACCAATGACAAGAATAGTTAGGGTCTCACCGACATTAAGCTTGCACTTCGTCTTGACAGGATGAGCTTCGGTAAACTAATAGTCCATGTCCTAACTTTATTTTTAAAAAGTGTATTCAGAGGGGGTAGAGGTAGGCCCTTAAAAGACAATGGTGCGTTAACCTCTCCACAACCCGGTTATTATGCGCAAACAGACACTTCTCCAACACCTTAATGGGACCAACTTAACAAAGCTACCACATACACCAACCACTGATTTATCAAACTTACCCGCCAGACGTTGCATGGAGCCACTGCTCCTACGGGCCTGGCGGAGGAATGATTTACCTGTTGGGGGTTAGGGAGAGGTTCACGCTCTAAAAACACTATAGTGGGCTGGCCTCTCCTTTGCCCGGTGATTGTGTCGACGGACTCTCCTTATCTGACCTAACTGGGCAGTCGCTGGCACCAACCACTGATTTATCGAACCCTACGCCAGACGTTGCATGGAGCCACTGCTCCGACGGGTCTTGTGTGGGGTTGATCAATCCAGTGAGGGTAAAGGAAAGGGACACGCCCTTAAAAGACAATGATGCGTCAACCTATCCTCAACCCGGTATTTACGCAGCGACTGACACTCCTTCAATCAATTTGTAAACGACTTTTCCAAGCTTCAGCTTGTAAGAACTGTATCGACGCCCTCTACGGGCTATGTCATAAGATTTATCATAAGTTTCTTTTATGGGGATTAATCCCCAATGGATCTACACTGATCTAAGTGTGACGGTAACAAGATCAACTGTCAGCCCACTAACCTAACCTAACATATGGCTTAAAGTGTCTTGAATCCAACGAGGCATTCCGGGTCGTCATCCTATGTCTATTTCTCAATTAAGAGGCCAATATGTATGTAAAATTTCATTGGTATATCCTGGAAATTAGGTAATCGTCGTTCTGCCAGTGTTGCCTCCGTATCAACAATTCTTAAAAGTAAAGTTAGGACATGGACTATTAGTGTACCAAAGCTTATCCCGTCAGGATGAAGTGCAAGGTTTGACCTAAAATGTGTCGTTAACGCCTAACTAGAAGTGTATGTACGTACTCAGTAATAAATTAACGTAACTGAAAATGTTTGTTAATTTTTTTTAGTGATTTTTGAAAGGATGTAGATTCTTGAACAGTGGTCGTCCTAAAAAAAATACTACTTTATTAAATCTTTATATAATAATTGTTGGCAAGATGCTTGGACAAAAATTTAACGCGGCAACAAAATTATCAAAATTGTTTTGTTTCTTAAAGCCTTTTTGGGCTAGAATAAAAAAAAAAAACAAATCTCACAGCTTAAATATTGCCTGGGTCATTAAGCTGAAATCCTTAGCTTCTATTTTGCATTTTGCTCATCAAATCTAAATATTTGGTGGGAATTAAATGCGAATAAAAACGTAGCATTATCTCTATTTAAAGTTTTTAATATAAATGCTGCACACTATTATCTTGTATACAAATTATTAATTTATGTAGTGAATAAGCAAAAAATTGTGTATTGTTAGCAAGATTAATAAGTAATAAATACAATACAGTATAATACACTATATATACACGGCGAGGCGTGACGTTGACGATAGAACCCTGCTAGGATTTTCTGTACTCCATAATAATGAATCTTATCACATTACCTGATAATACACTGTAAGATCGGGTTCGTTCAGATGATTAAGAGGATTTGCAAGTAAGGTAAGTTTCTGGTCTGTGATTGGCCAGCTTTCAAAATATTGACTCCAAATGAAGGCAACTTTTATTGGAAAGTGACTGGAAATTTAGTCGAGAAATATCTGCCTTAATGTTTAACAAGTGTGTTCCTGTCAAATTTGTCATTTGTGAAATAAAAATCAGCTTAACTCTTTAAAAATTGTTTGTGTGGTCTCGTAAATTAAATTTAAAATTAAATTTTCTGTACATTGCTGGGGAATTTTTGATCCATGTCGAGGGTTCTCTTTTGTTTCTAAACTAAATTAAGGTGAAGTATTGAAGAGTTTGATATACGACATGTCGAAAAAAAGTGAGTTATTTTTAAGAAAATTTACGTTCAATGGATGTAGTTGACTGAATATGAAGTCCCTTGAACGTATCCATCGCCAATATATATACATGTAGGTTCAAAAATTGCGTTATTGGACATTTATATTTTGTTTATCAATCTGTCATTTATGACAGTTTATGTTTCCTATACAAAGAGGTATATTAACGTGCGCCAACCCTGAGTTTAAAGCAAGTTTTTGTAGAAATCCTGGTACTATCATGCTTATACATATAGTAGAATTATCTGCATTTTTATCTCAATTTTAATTTAAATACGAATGGGTATAATAAATAAAAATAAAACAACCTATAAATTAAAAAAAAAAAATATTTTTCAAAAATTCACTTTGCCAAAACTTTAATTAAAAATTTGGCAGATACCTGTTAATTTTCTATAAATCAGCTTCATAACAGTATACTAAATATTTCAATAGAATGTCACATGGATTCAAAAGTAAATTTTGTTTGGTCAAACATCTATCTCACCATTTTTGACTTTCAAAAATAATATCTCGAAGTGTAAATTTTTGACAATTTTTGTTGTCATGTACATATATAACTTTCATGTATTTAATAAAATTATCAATAGCAAAAAAAGTTATTTGTCTATGACTTGCCGTTTAAAAAATAAGTTTCCGACCCTTTAAAACGTTCACCCTAATTTACCCTACTTAAATTTAAAATTTAAACAAATCCCCTATTTGAAAATTTTTAAATTAAATTTCCTTTCATATTATATTTTTTTATATCGTAATGCAAGCAAATCTATTTTGCGCTGTACATTCTTAACATATTGTCTAATGTCAAACCTATCAGACCGATTTGGAACGGTTCTTAGTATTTTTGCTTCGCAAAAAAAAATGAATGGAGATTAATGACATTTGTATACCTTCCCACCTATGCATTTTTTTATTTTAAAGCTTCCGGAGTTTTGGCAGTGTAGTCATTTTGTTATATGTGAAGGGTTTTTTAAGAGTGAACTCATTTGAATTTAACCATAACATGTTCTCTTTTAAAATATTCGCCAAACACCATTCAATTACTTTAATATTAATTGTACCTTTTAAGACACACATGTTTTTCCCGACATTTTAAGATCTCAATCTTGAAGATCCGACCATTAGAAGTCAGGTTATACGCTTTTTACTCAAACCAAATCATTTTTTTTCACCCGGGAAACACCGTCTTTTTTATATGAAAGAGATTCAAAACAATTTAGTTCGTTCCTACATTACATAACATATCTACCTAGTTCACACACACACATTTTATTGCCTTTCTTGCTACAATGGCAGCTTTACATTGTGGCGAGTGCGCTACTATTTTTGTACCTTTCTACAACTACACCATTGTGCTCAGCCAGCAGGCATGAATTCAGTTTGTGGAAGAAGAGAACAAAACAAAACTAACCAAAAAACAAAGTAGCTACCCTTTGATTGCTGTTGAATAGCATTCCTGGATAGAAATAATTTAGAAAAATTGATAACTTTCAAACGAAATTTAAATTCAAATTTATTCCTCAGCATATATGGAAAAGATATAGGTCTTAAAAATTTCGTTAGAATGTTGAGTTTATCAAAAAAATCATATTTTTTTAAAATATCAAACCGTTTTGAAGCTATAAGTGTAAATATGGGACAAACTCTTAGAAAACAGGTGACAAAAATTAAATAAACAATAATATTCTGAAAAATTAAACAAATTAAGAAATAAAAAATAATCTAAAACCATCTCAAAATCATAAAGAAAAATATAAAATTTGTTTCACGTAAATCAGTTAAATACTTTATGAGATATGCGCGAAGGAACAAAATAATTCTTTCGTCTTTATATAATAGTGAAGATAAGATAATATTAAGATAAGATAATAGTTGAGATTAAGATTTATAGTAGAAGTGAAGCATTTTTTAACTGTTTGTTGAGCGCTTCATAACCTGTGATGTTTTTGAAAGCTGCAAAGCTGGCTACCGACTTCTCTGAAAATACCTAACAACATATCAAAAAATGAGAACTACATACATACCTGCATACGTACATATACATATCACGCTTTCCGATTTTAATTTCTTATTTTATTATACTATAATGCTGGTAGCTATATTCTCTTGAACCACTGAAAGCCCAATTTTTGTTGTTTTAAAATTTCATATTTAAATTATGTTGTTTTTAATTTTTCAAACAGATATCTGGTCATTGGGTGTTATTTTATACATGTTGGTTTGTGGACAACCACCATTTGAAAAAGCAAATGATTCTGAAACATTGACAATGATCATGGACTGCAAATATTCCATGCCAAGCCACGTGACGGTAACATGTAGACGACTCATAGCATCAATGTTAGTTAGAGATCCAGAAAAGCGAGCCACATTAGAACAAATCGCACAAGATGTCTGGTTGAAACAAAATTCTACAGGAGCAGAACCTCTGCTGGACCATTTACCATTAGTTAGCCATGAGCAAGTCAGTGAAGATGATCATGCTTTTATAATTCAAAAGATGATCAACGGAAATATAGCAACAAAAGAAGACATAATGCAGTGAATATAGAATTTAAATTTATTTTTTTACTATAACCTTGAAATATTTTGTTTGTCTTTTTTGTTTTGTTTCTTCCAGGTCCCTTGATAGAAACAAATATAATCATATTACAGCAACGTATTTTTTACTTGCCGAAAGGAGGCTCAGGCAAAAGCGACAGGAACAAATCCAAAAACACCGCCCTCTTTTCCTTCCCACAAGCCCTGGCAGGTAAGTTATTTTGTGGCATTGAAAGCTTTTCAAACCTATTAATAATAATTCAGGACACTTTACACCAAAAATTAAAAAAAAAATTGCACATAAATAATTTTTGTTTGAAAACGTTACAATAACAAGTTAAAAGCACATTTATTCTTCAGTAGTAAATGTGCTTCATATGGTATTCATCCTTCTTTGAAAAGAAGTTATGTACGAAAAAATGGAACCCTTCTTGTTATTTTTGAGTAACATTCATTCGAACGCTATTCGCTTCAAAATTTCATTTCAAAAAGACTGACAGATAAACAGACAGAAAAACTTACTATGTTCAAGGAAAAAAACCTTAAAAATCATATTTTTCTAGAAACAAATGTATGCTTTATAAAGTTAAACTCTATTTACAAAATTGTTTATTTATTTAACTAGGCTTCTTGTGCCATTCAGGAATTAAAAAACTTCGAAAATGTCCCTACAAGTTGCACGACACTCCAAAACAATGTTCATTTAAACAGTTTTCGCATTTAAACACAAGTTGTTGGGGTAACAACGAACAACGAAGACCGAAATTTCTGACCTGAATTGAATTAGCACGTTATTCATTCGTTCTTAGTTCGGTATTCGGTTTTATCATTTACATTTTTGTTGTTCCGCGTACAAACAACAACGAACAACGTATACCGACGATAACACCGAAAGTTTAAAACCAGCTTTAGACTATTCATGTGAACACCAGTCAAACGCTTGATTTGATGTATCTTAAAATTTCGTCGTTGCGCTTTGAATTTCTATTATTTCATTGCTTTTAATTAGTCGTTAGCGACGTCTCCTTTTCACGTCGCATTTTATAACAGCATTCACCCTTTTAAAATGTTCGCTTTTTAATTTTTTTTATTTATTTGTATTGAAAAGTTTTTCTCTTTTCTTGAATGTCTTTAATTTATTTAAAAAAAAATATTCATTTTTTAGAAGAAAAATGTTATGCAGAAGAGAATGAACTAAGAACCAAAAAATGCTACTCGCCGTATTCTTACTTTTGCGAATACAAAAAGCTATCTGAAAACAAACCTTTCATAGTGCAACGACCCGAAAAGTACTTTTTTGAAAGCGTTTTCTGAAAGTGTTTTGCTTTCTTGAAAACGCTTTCACAAACAAACTTTCACTGTGTGACTAATTCCTGATAGCGTTTTCAAGAAAGCAAATCAATCACCCCTGTTCTGAATTCCGATCGTTTGTAAAATCCTTTCGTTTTGAAACTCTGGGTGTTTTGAAATACTTCTCGTTTTCAATACTTAAGGAACGAGCACAGTACACATATCTAAGGTATTATCAGGCGCAGCTTGTCAAATTTCAAGATGGCTGTGTAAGTACACAGTAATTGAAATTCAATTTGATTTTGACAATCTGTATTTTCTACCAATTATAAACTAAAAATATAAGATGCTCATTGTTTTTATAATGTTGTTTTTTTTTCAGTTTTCGAAAGAAAAATATGTTTGGATACTGGCTTCTACGAAAGTGAAATTGGGAACACTTTTTTTGAATCCGTACGGAAAACAATTTCGTATACAGATTCAATACGAAATGCAAATCAGAACAGGGGTGAATTTCAGAAAACGCTTTTTGCTTTCAGAAACTATTTGTGAAAGTTTTTCGCTTTCTTGAAAGCGAACCTATGTTTTACACCCGGATTGCTCTTCTATCAGCTGCATTCGGTGGGATCGTAACGTTTTCCTCTAACGGTTCGCGTACACTGAAACCGATTAACTGACCGAGTTCGGATCGGAGCTATACGGACAAAAGTCTCGGACGTTAGTTTGCATACACTACTGCCGTTCTCGCCCGATGTCTGTTTTTAACAATGCCGATTTTAAAGGATGCTAGTCGGATTGTGAAACGTAAAAAGTAATGGTGACACTATTATAACACAATAAATAAGCTAGTCACTATTAATTTGATCTTATTTTAATTTTTTATTTAATTTAATTTTATTCTGGCATGAAATAATTGACAAACTGATGTAAAATTAAAACAAGTTCGGATTTGTCGGTTGATCGGTTATTAACGGCCGACATCGGACAATGTTGGTTGTAGTGGTGTACGCGCTCTCTTCCTTTTACATACGTTTGATTCAAACGGCCTAATTCGGACGACGAAGGACGAGCATAATTCGGCCGATAACGGGTTATGTGTACGCGAGCCGTAACTCAGTTGACCGAGTTATTGCCCGCCGATTTCAAAAGTACATTCACTACATCTATCCCCTAAAATAAGATCTAGGGACTGCCACCGTTCAATCGATGTATCACACAAAACAAATCTATTGTATTTAATATACACATAATTTATATATTTTTATTTTCAGAAAGCATAGAAAGCATTTCATAGTGTGACGACCCGAAAATGCTTTTAGAAAATTGGCTTTCTTGAAAGTAAAAAGTAGCTTTCTGAAAGCATTTTCCTTCCAGTGTGTCACTGGGCCATTAGAATAACTACGTTTTTTAACACCACGACTACAAATCAAAGAATTCCATTGTTTTTTTTTTTGTGTAACAATATTTTACATTATTTATGTATGCCAAAATATACATAAGTTGTAAAACATTTTAATAACTGCTGAACATTAAAATGAAAAATAATTGAAGCGTTGAGAGGAAGAAGGGGTAAAGTGACAATTGTAAAGTTTCGAGATACAAGGGTTCAAAGTTAATCGATGGGAACTTTTGTATGGTTAAAAAGATAAGAATAATAAATAAAGCAAAAAACAGACTTTCTTAAAATATACCTTTTAATTCATTTAAATAGTTCAGAGGTATTTTTTTTTACAAATTATCTCAAAAAGTGTACTTAACCCCTTTTTGTGAACAAAAAATAAAATAATTTTAATTGGTAAAAAAACGAAGGGGTTAAATGACATTTTAATTTTGTATTTCTTTTAGTTTTTTTATTAATATTTTCCTCGAGAGAATCTGAAATTGCCAGATATGCTCCTGAACTGCATTTGCTACTTTAAATTTTTATTTTTTTCAGTTTTAAGTTGCATGTTTTTTTTCTCGAGGAAAACAAATCTTGGGTTTTTTCGGGAATCGTTTTTGACTTGGGATATTAATACTTCTGCAAATGGATATTCTTCATTGAAGCATTCTTTATAAGAATGGGACCCATATTTGTCCATTCTTACCCTTTAAACGTTGTCACGAAAGATTGTTTTTTCATTTAAAATGTTTTTAGTTGTGTTCCTGACATTAAGTTTGTCTTTAGACTAGAAAGTGACTGAAAATAATCTTCCATGTTGATCACAATATAGTATAATTGGGATATAAGAAACTCTGATTATTATCCAAGAAATTTCTTTCAACCAGTAACACATATTTACTGAGTATTCTAGCGCTCTTTAAGCTATTTCTGCAATTAAAATTTGCAATGAAAATTAAATGCTGTCATTAACCATGGAAACATATTTATGGGCACAAACTAGTTTTAGCAAAGGTAAATTAAAACATGATGATGTAAATTTCTTATATGCATACTTTTATGTTCTTGAAATTAATATTTGTGTAAAGAAATGATTTCTTGTAGACGCGTTTTTCTTATATGCGAGTTTCTTTTATATACGATTAGTTTCAAAGGGAATTTAAAGCAAAAGACACACGAAGAATGCCTTTGATCTTGTAAGTTTGGGCAAGGGCATAGTTTGTTTGCAAATCAAAAGAAATAAACACGATGACGTTTGGATCAGATCGAGCCTTTTCGCGGTCCTTAGAATGCAGTCTTGAAAAAAAAAAAAAAAATAGAATAGAATAGAAAAAAAATTAAAGAGCTATATGCGTTCGTATATATAGAAATAGATAGACATTTAACTCCAAAAAGTTACTCCAAGGTGGTAAATTAACATTTCATTATCGTACGTCATTTTCCTTAATTTATAGTTTTATAAGTTGCAAGAAGGGCAAAAAGGCATTTGACTCCTTCATGCGAACAATACATTTTAAGGAAGAAAATAATTTTTGAAAAAGTTAAATCATCACTGGTATAACAAAAAATGCATGACACCTAAGTGGCAAACTATTCTAAAAAATTTGCGTGCTAAATTCCGATTTTAAAATGGTTATATTAATACAATATTAAAATAATATTATACCTAGAGAAAATATGAAATTATTGGTAAAAATCTGCAATACAACAGTTTAGCTAAGGCAAAAGTTTTCATAATTATTCCAGTAAACTTGAAAATAAGACCTTGCGTCGAACAGGGTAGATTTTTGATTTATTTCCTTTTTTATGATGTTGGCCTAGTGTTGAAAATCCAAGCTGTTGACTTTTAGGGTCGAATGCAAGATTGCCAAAAAGTTTCAACAAAGTCGTGCACTGTTTTTTTTTTTAATAAAAAACGGCAAAGATAAACACTTAACTTAATTTGCGTTATCCGCAAAGGTACAAAATAAACAAGTTTGAACAATTGACATTTTTTAATTTTTTTTTAGTTTGTCAAAGACTAGTTAAAAAGTTTTAAATAGATCGAAAATCATAATGAAAACGCGAAATTAAGGCGCAAAATTTTAAACAACCTAATATTAAGTTTTTAGTATAATACTACTTAACATCTTTCTAACAGTTTACTAAAATTGTCTTAATTTTTAACTAGAAATTTATCAAAGTATCATATAGATTGTGTACGATAACTTTTAACTTTAGTAAAATATTAGGAGATAGTAGGTATAGTTTATTTTAACTCCTTTAAAATTAGCAAAACAATTTGTAACCTAGCATTATACTAAAAATGATTAAACATCGTACTTAATAGACGTCGGCGGCGGTGACTGGGAAATCCTGTAAAACTAATCAGCATTTAAAAGCTTAGCATAGCGTTCTCAATTATTTTAGAGGTAAATGCATTGGCTAAAAGATGGAAAGTACTTTTTCGATGTTAAGGTATATAAAGCGGGTGTCCCTTAATTCGTCAAATTTTAGGGCATGATTCTGGGGTATATTCTTAGAATAAAATCGGGCCTATTTTCAATTTTGATATCATTTTCGGGGATTTAGGAAAAGTCTTACTTTGGTGTACCCTGACCCATGTTACCGGTAATTGCTCTGTTAGTACGAATGATAGAAACTTCGTTTCGGCGTTTATTTTTAAGTACCAGCCTTTGTGATTACCTTTGAATAAATTTGATATCTTGTCTTATAGAGTAAGAGCCTAGGGCCGCCAGACATACGTCATTTTATCAAAGCTAAGATTTTTTCTGCGAACAGATACTATGGTAGCTAAGAACAAATGGATACTAAGAATCTTTAATCCGGGTGCAATTAAGAGGTACCGAGTGTTAAAGTTGCATACAAATGTTGCAACATTGCGTTATTTTATCAAAGCTGAATTTTTGATATGTCTTAGGGGATGGTGTCATTAACTTTATTGGACACTTGCCAGACATCTACAGTGGGGCCTAACGTGAGCCAGACACTTAAAATATGTCAAACTATTCGGGCCATTTACGTTGTAGTTTTAAAGCTAATATTTATATGTTTCATGGGCAACTGTTCCCCATCGGCTATACATCTACAGTGGGTCGTATTCATCAGCCAGACATTTAAAAATAGCTAAAATAAGCGAAAAAATCACGTTTTAGTAACAAAGAATTATTATTTTGACAGTTGACGCTGTAGGTGTCTTGCTGATTAGAAAATATTGAAGAACATTTGCCCACAGAAAACATAAAATCTTGATTTGATTCTGTTATGTAGTGTATAATTATGTAATGTATGTATCACTGATATTGATATTAATAATGCTTCTTCTGAAGACGCTGCGAGCATGCGCTCTTCATTTATTTCATTCTTCCCCATCCAAAAACATCCAATATTGTAGTCAGGCGATCTTACAGGCCATTGAACTGTTTTAATTTTTTCGTATCCAACGATTACAGCGTACTCTTCATCTAGTCAATTTTTAACGTTTTTTAAGTTAGCAATAAGATGAAGCTAGTTGAACCAACGGAATGTCCTTCAATATTTCTGATAAATCATTTCGCAACAACTCCAGATAGTTTGTAGAATTCAACTTAAGTGGTACTTTTAGTAGCATATATTCAAAACCAAAGATAACTTGTTATAACTGTTTTAGTAAAAATCACAATTAAAAAAATATCTAAAACCATACAAATGATTTTTATTCATCGCTTTTTGAGCTTAAAGAAAAAAAACTTTTTAAAATTTTACCTGCCGCTGGTTTTCCAAATTATCATAAAATCTATGGGTTTTTCTGCAAATTTTTTATAGATTTTTATTTTTAGTATTGTTACGTTCATCCAAAAAAAAAAAATAGTAAAATATCATGTTGATTACGCATTTTCTGGATAAAATTGACCCCAAAGTAAAAAAATTAGCATGGGCAGGAAAAATGGAACAGGCTAAAAACTGGAATGAGACAAGATATCAAATTGATTTAAAGGCAATTACAAATAATGGTATTTCTTCTAAAAATAAGGCCTAAAAAAGTTTCTATCATTAGTACAAACAGAACAATTACCGGTAACATGGGTCAGGGTACACCAAAGTAAGACTTTTCTTATATCCACATAAAATGATATCGAAATTGGAGAAAAGCCCTTAAAGTTAAACGATTTTTTCTTAGAATATACCCCAGAATCATGCTCTAAACTATTATTCACGAATTAAGGGACGCCCTGTATAGGTATACATAGGTATATACATACAAACAATAATCGATAGGTTTTTATACAATTTTAATGGCCAAAAGTATTGGAGAGCTTTTATTTCAATATAATTTTTAACAATCAACGGTCATTTCGGTATAAAAGCGTTTTGGAATGCTCACATTTATATTGAAACACGCAAACATACACATATAAAAATTCTCTAGTGTTACAAATGAACTGCTTTTATAATACAAAATTAATGATTATATTGCAGACTTTCATCAGCAAATCGCAGTGTTCCCGAAGATAATAAATTAAAAAGTGACCAAGGCAATAAACTAATGGTCCCCGTTAGCATTGAAGTATGTAATTCAATTGAGTTTACGGCAGAGGCGGTTACGGTAATTATTTTTATTGAATTAAATATAAACCATTTTAAGCACTTGGATAAAATTTTAGGAAAAAAGGAATAGAAAATGTAGCATCGTTAAGGAGGAAGACGAGGAGGAAGCCTGTGAATGCCCAGACAAGAATGAATTAAAGGTTTCTGCCAATCGTCGGGCTTCGATTGCTGACACAAGATTAAATCGAACTGTGCAGGAACGCAGCGTAGACTCGCAATATATGTCCAAATTAGTCATTAAACCAAGCGCTTCAAATGAAAGCCCAAACAATACTTTCACTGCAGAGAAGTGGGATAGCTTACGTTTAGATCAGCAAAGTTTCAATTTAGATGCTAACAAAAAGTCACAAAATCCCATCATGCCAAAGAAAAGTCCAGGAAAAAGTGATATTTTAAAGCAGTCGAAAGCAGTCCATCAATCAAACCCCCCCATTAACGAGCATCAAGAGGCTAGAGGAAATGTCGAAGGTGACGTGACTGATCTGCAGCATGACCTTTCCGGTATTAAAGATTTAGAAATTAGTAAAATGAGAAATAAAAATCCAGTACTTATGCATAGGCGGACAAAATTAAACAAAATGCGAACACCTTCTTGCAGTAGTTCAGAGGCATCCGACGATGAGTCAAAATCGAAGAAAAAGAAAATACATAAAATTGGCGGCGATACGCCTAACCGATTTCGAGTTAATCGACGTGACTCTTATGATGACTCAAGTGACTCCCAGGATCAAGCTAACTTCGGATCGGGTCAGAGCAACACAAATATTGTGTTGAGTAATTCCAAAGACGAAAAATCAGGTTCTGGCAAGAAAGAAGAACAATCAAAGGCGGGTGAGTCTCAAAATTCTCACTCCAAACAAAAGAAGGGCTGTTCCTTAATGGAAAATTGCTTGCCAAAAGTAGGCGGAAGAAGACGAATACGCGAAAGCCAATCGCTAGACAGAATAACAGAATCTCAAGAGTATGAACAGCGTCAACGTTACAATATTGTATCTTGTAACAATTATATAGAAAGCTCATCCGTAGTCACACATTTTCAGAATATGTCATTAAATTCAAATTCGGTGCCCGAACAAACATGGACAATTGACAAAATGATTTGCTCTACGGAAGATCAGATTAGCCAAGAACCAAAATCTGGCGCCCTTAAGAACACGTGTGATATGAATTCCATTGAAGAAATAGACTTATATATCGGAATGAATGTGACAAAAGCAATTCAAACCACAGGCTCAAAGTACTCTGTTACTATGAAAAAAATAAGGAGGCTTGGAAAGTATTTTCCAGTTATTAATTTATCATAATTTATTAATACATACGCTTAAATGTTAAGTTAACTAATTTTGTAATTGTTTGTGTAGTTGAATCATGTTCTCATATATGACATTTATTCTCATTTGTAGTGTAATTAATTTGCCAAAGGCTTATTTTAGTAATAATAAGAATTTATTTAAATTCAAAATTTAGTTTCATTTCATCATTATTTTATTATACACTACTGATATCGTAAAAAAAAATAATTGTTGCAATTGCAGTAGATCTAATCCATTTTTTTTTAAAAAGTTAATCTACTACCTTTTAACTCCCATCTACTGCCTTTTGGTTTTACTAAACAAAAACTATCTTTTAACATATAACCCCCAACTCATAAAATTAGCAAAATTTGCCGGACAGTGGCAACGCAGATTGTGACCTCGGTTCTTAAATCGTTTATGAGAAAATATTCTCTGAATTTCAATTCGTCAATCAGAAACGAAGAAAAAATTAAAAACTGAGTAATGAAATGTAGTTGATGTATAACCAAAATCTTAGTATGAGGGTTTATAGGTGCATTTCATTCCTTGCGTTCCATTCGTTGCATTTCATTCGTTTAAAAAGCTTATATCTGGAGTTCTACTAGTCGGATTGCCAAGTTTAAGGTGTTTGGACTTAGAGAAAATTACAGATCATGATGTAATTTCAAAAAATTAATGGAAGTGAATCCCATTGATAAGAACTTTAGAAAATCTCTGTTTTTAACCCCCCAGCCCCCACCCGCGCAAAAGGCTGAACAAAAAACCTTCCAGACTTTTGTTTTCGATATAACAAAATAAAGAAAAAGAAATTTAAATATTAAAATTATTTTGGTTTCAAGTGGAGTGAATGAATATAAATAATTCAAATAAAAAGTACAAGTGACCTCAACTCCAGACATTATTGTGTTTCGCCCAAGGTATAACAGTGGGCTCTTCAGTCAGTCTGTTATACCCTACTAAGACACAAATTTTTGTCGTCTGGATAAAAGGGATAGTTTTCAAGCTGATAGAATTCGGCTTCCCAGGACATTTGGTAAGAATAATTAAAAGTTTTCTAACTAATAGACTCTTTTTTGTACAGGTTTTAAAGGAAAAATCAGTAACGAAGACCATCAGGGCAGGTGTACCTCCAGGATATAAGCTAGGACCGTTTCTCTTCAGCATCTACACGGCAGACCAACCGGATAGCATGTCAAGAACAAAGACAAAATTGTACTTGATGACTCCATCACATACACGACGTTCCTATCCCCAGAGATTGCAGCTAGTAGAGTACAAACCCACGTCAACAACCTTTGGAACTACTATATGAAATGGGGTTTGAAGATCAACACAAGTAAAACGGAACTCATCGCCTTCCGGCCACCTCAAACACAGACAAGAGCACGAAGAAGAATTGCTGCTAGAAGCCGAAATATCAACATCAGTTTGCTAGATGGAACCATCATCCATACGAAAGAAACCACGAAATACCTTGGAGTGCACTTCACCAACAAGATGAAATTCAACAAGCATGCGATGGTGATTCTAAAGCGTGCAAACTTCTCGTTTCATCTTCTCCATCCTCTACTAAGAAGACAGAATGGACTAAGCTAGAAGTCGAAGCTTCTCATGTACAAGCAGCTGATCAGGCCGGTCCTAACCTACGCCTGCCCCATCTGGTTAACCATATCTCCTTTAGCGATGAAGAAGATAAAACTATTCGAGAGGAAGATCTTAAGAATTTGCACAGGGCTATATTGGAACCCCCTTAAAAAGAAGTACTGGCCAAACAAAATGCTCTACGAGGCAGCAGGCGTGATCCGCATTGACCAGCATATGATTGAACTTACCAGCAAAATCCTAAAGAACTTAGAAGCACATCCAAACCCTGAAGTACAACAGATGCTACAGGAGGAAATTCAGCCCAGCCAGAGATACCTGAACCCCAGAGCTATCATTGATGACAGATTCCAGGACGTTTTTCACAATGAAGGAAGACCATTCTATGAACGAGCCGATAGTGGACACGACATGGGATGACACCATAACCTTTTCTTAAACATTTTTAATTATTTTAAGAGACAATTTAAAAGCCAAAAATATGTATTTTATACTTATATCATCATACTTAAAAATCATTTTAAGTAGACATAAGAAATAAGTTGGGCCCCTTCTGAGCCAACATTTAAAACATTAGTTGATAATAAGCTTAGTTGTAAGTCAATAGTATATAAAATCTAGCTAAATAAAACAAAATCTTAGATAGAATGATTCAATATTTATTAACTATCAATCAGCAACTAACAATTGAAATATGGGTCTTAAATTTTGTAGCTGACCATCAAATATCGTAATCGTCATAGACCCTTTTTGTTTTTATTTAAGGCACATCAGTTAAAAGGCTGCAATTTAAATTTGAATGGTTGTCCTATGTTTTTTGTGTCCTGAAAAAATTAGTAAGATGCATAGATAAAATATACAGTTGAATAAAATCGGTTGTTATATTCTGCCAAATTTTTCCCTCTTCCGCCCTCTTATTTTAAACGGAAAACTCCCGTGAATTTCATTCCCCTTTCCTAGTTCTAAATCAATTTCGAATATATTTGTAATTGATATTTGATGGCCATAAGAGCTGTTAGCCTAGGTACATATTCAGCCCTATTGTAAGTTTCACCCGGAAAACATTTCGCCCGAAAACTTTTTGTTCGCCCGAATTTTTAAAAGCTATTTCACCTTCCATTTTACAACAAGCTTGGCCCATTCGACCTTAAAAAATTAAATGGAAATCTTGCTGTAAATGACAGGACATATTTCAGACAAAAAAAATAATGTCAATAGTGCCAATAAGGGAATTTTTAGGAATAGGGAACATTTTTCGCCCGAAACTCACAATATGGGAAGAGTGAAATGTAAATTTTCCGGGCGAATTTTTTTTCACGCGGAACTCACACTAGGGCTGATTGAGATGCGTTCGGCAGTTCCAACGAGACACAGCACAGCACGAATTATTGCAAACCGTCACCCCAAAGGCTAAGCGCGAATTGAGGCACGTACGACAAATGTGACGTGACCTGATACTTGTCGCATGCATGGCACGGTTGTAGACATGTCGTCGGTCGCTGTCTGAGTTCTTAATTGCCTCATAGACCACTTTTTCGGGATTTACTTGATGATGCAGTTACACTAATTCGAATTTTCTCTATCAATTTCGGCTATTCCCGTTGTCCTATCTCTATTATTTATAGAAGGGACGTTTGCTCTATAGACTGCATATTTGTGGGTCCTTTTGGTGCTTATTTGCCATACATCCAAAATGTCTACTTTTTGGGAAAATCTTGTAGAAGATATCTCATACAAATTATCCAGTGCTTAAATGTCCCATTACAAAATAACATGGATTTGAACCAATAAAAATTAAATATAAAAAATAAAAATAAACATAGGTTCAACTAAAACTAGACTTAAAAAATTAATAGGTACATTTTAATGCTACGAATCTAGATGATTTTTTTGTAAGCAAAACAGAATCAGATTGAATTTATTTTTCTTGTTCAATTAAAGGACCAAAGAAAATTTTAAGTATTTCTCTTAAATTAGTTTCAAAATCTTTAAGAATTTCTCAACGATTTTTATTAACTTTAAGGACATACCCAATATGATATTGAGTTAGGCAAAGCCATTGAATTTAAATTGTTTTTTGTTTAATTGTGAACCATTAAAAATAAAATATAAAAATAAATAATTTTGAATTTTATTGATATTCTTACCAACGTTGAATTTGCATAATTGAGTGCACAAAAGACCTACATAATATCCATATCAAATTTGATTTTCATAGATTTTGCATGGGAACTGGTCGTTATTCAGTTTTCTAAAATTCTGTTAGAACAAAATTCTGTAAATGACTCAAAAATTCTCTGACTATATTTCTGTATTTCATTATTCTGTTAATTTAATATTCTGTTTTACGAAATTCTGTATTTCCAGAATTCTGTATTTCAAAATTCTGTAAATCCAAAATTCTGTATTAAAATTCTGGAAAATTTAAAATACTGTATTGCAATGCTGCACAAATTTTAATCAACAAAATAAAAAAAAATGATAGAATGAATAAAGGTCACGAAAGAGGGAAATATTTAAAAAGAAAATGTTTTGGCAAAACTTACATAGCAAAATATAGGACTGTTGAAGCGATATGTTACTTTTATTTTTCTATCCAAATATAAATTGCAACAAAAAACATCATTTGAAAATTGCTCCTGGTTTATATGCGTAGATGGTGAGTGCGAAATACAAACAAAAGAGTGGGCATTTTTTGTAATTATCTAGTAGAAAGTTTTCTTTACAGCAAGTAGAATCAATCAAGGTGACACAAATTCATTTCTGTAAGACTAAATGATATAATTTTAACATACACTCCAATTCACTCGTTTAAATACAGATTTTTTCAATAATCTTTAAACGATTTCTCTATAACCTTTTATAATTATGACAATACTAATTATAGAATTTATTAAGTGTAATATGGGAATTAAAATCCAGAAAAAATTTTAAATTGTTAGTCTAATGGCTCTTTGAACAATTTTAAACAAAAAAATTTTTGTGTCATTCGTTTAAATACACCTTAAAAAACAACCTAGTAGCTCATAAAATCGATAAAAAATGGTATGCACAAAATCAAATAATAAACAGTTAAAGACATTTTCTCATGAATTTAGAGAAAAATGCTCAAATTCAAGACTATCAGGACGATGGTCATAGCAGTCGCTGTGAAGGTCACAACATTGGACTAAGTATGCAGCTACCTTCGATATAGGGATACCATTGAAAAAACAACGAACCGCTAGTGAACATGTGGCTACAATACCTCAAAAAAGACAACGCATACTCCGTTGAATTTGATTCAACATTATCAGTCAGCAAAATCAGTAGTAAAACCGTAGTTGAATCCACGGCTTTTTATCAAATTGTCCGGGAAGCCACACGTTTTAATCATGTGAAAACTAAAAAAGATCCACCGAAATCAGGCTGGTACAGATCTGATTCGTAAGCTTTCAAAGTTGAGTTAAACTAGGCCTTAATACAAAATACGGTGTGAAAGATAATGGCATCAAGTGGTTCTTACTAAAAAAAAATAAGTTCAATTTGGATGTTCCCAGCCGGTTAACCTTCTTTTAATATGACATGAGAAAAGTAAAAATAAGCTTTGGTAGTAGACACAAGAAGGGAGGCCATTTAACAGTATGAGGCGCAGTATGCTATTAATGCCCAGTTTAAATCAACTTTAAAAGTTCACGAATCAGATCTATACCAGCCTGATTTCGGTGGATCTTTTTTTGTTTTCACATGATTAAAATGTAAGGCCTCCCGGACAATATGATAAAAAGCATTTTTGGTGAATTAAACTACGGTTTTACCATTGATTTTGCTGCCTAATGTAGAATTTTAGGCTTTTCGAAGTATGCGTTGCGGTTTTTTTTTTTCAATGGTTTCCCTATAACGAAGGTAGCATACTTAGTCCAATGTTGTGACCTTCACAGCGACTGTTATGGCTATCGTCCTGATAGTCTCGAATTTGAGCATTTTTCTCTTCGGTTAGAACACTTCCTTTTGGCAAAATTGTTAAATTCATGAGAAAATGTCTTTAACTGTTTATTTTTTGATTTTGTGCATACCATTTTTTAACGATTTTATGAGCTGCTAGTTTGTTTTTCAAAGTGTATTTAAACGAATGACACAAAAAATAAGGTCAATTTTTTGACTAAAATTGTTCAAAGAGCCATTAGACTAACAATTTTTTAGTAGGATTCAAAATTCTTCCTGGATCTTAATCTCCATATAACACTTAATAAATTATTTAATTGGATTTGTCATAATAATAAAAGGCTATAGAGAAATCGTTAAAACTCTATTGAAAAAAATTTGTATTTAAACCACTGAAAGTGTACACATAAATTCGTGGCCACCTAATTGAGAACGATATTTTTATAAATTTATAAAATGCATAACTTTTGTTTGGGAAATCTGTTGAGGTTCAGTAGTGGTTTTAATAATAGCCCATGAACTACGGTACACTTTGAGTAATGTTTAAAAAAGATAAGCATGAGACTATTAGTAGGAAAAAAATAAACATTATATTTAACTCTTATTTCGTCTGGCAATATAATTAAGAACAGAAATTTCAATATGTTTATGTGAATATATTGTAGGAAAACCTTAATTCTTTATAATTTCAGACAAAATTCCTTGCATATTTTCGCGTAAGGCATGGAATCCTGAAAGTGGTGTACTCTATCAGATTTCCTGAATATTTAGAACATTCTGATCAAAATGTTTTGTTTTTTTACTTTAACCATCCCTTGATGTCCCCCCTCAAGTTTTGGCACATACAGAATTATGACCCCAAAACCCATTTTGCATTTGTATAGGATAGGTTTCTATATCCATTTTGGACTTTGTTCATGTTTTTATTAAAAAAAAGTCGCAATTGGAAAATTATTGAATATATACATAGACAAATTAAACTTAATCCGTACAAGTGGCGAAAAATAACATATTTTGCGTTTATTGAAGTTTTGTTTTTATTAAAAAAAATAACCAATGCAAAAGAAATAGATTCTTACTATTTTAAAATTAGTTTTAACAAACATTCTTCTAGATATATTGTTATGATTTTTCATATTTCAGTGTCACATTTTTTTTTTTCAATAAATGAATAAGTTTAATTAACTTAAATATAATCTAAAATAAAGAGATCAGTGCTCAGTCAATTTATAGAAAAACATTATTGCTTTTAACTCGTATTTTAAATAAATCAATTTACATTCTTTTTTAAAGATTTCTTTTTAAATAACAATTTTAAGTTAATTTTTAGGAATTTCTGCGCATTAGGTATTTATAATGCAAATTATTTGGCTTTTATTAAAATTTAAATTTGTACTCATTTTTTGGATTAGTTTTACGTTGGAAAAGACATTATTTTGTTGTTATTTCGTTACGCCAACTTTTTATAAAGTCCTCTGAAGGCAAATAAATAGATCTTGTTTTGCAGAGAAATATTTGTTGCAGAGAGCATTGCATGTTTCCACACACTGGCGGCTGGTTAGTCTTTGTTTTAAAATTGTTAACTTACAGAATTCCCTTAGAGAATACATAAATATACATACATACATATTCTCCAGGATGGTTTCTAATAGCCCCGATCTTATGCCAAAACTCCTCTACATTTGTAAATTTAAGAATATTTTCAAAACATTTTTCTTGAATTTTGAACTCTAAAACTTATAGTACAGTAACTATGTACATTCACGTATGCGTCAAATCTGGTATTTCAAATATTTTGCTGAGTTGTTCAGGATATTGGCTTAGTGAATAACCTAATTTTTCCATCTCGAGCGGCGACCGGTCAAAAATAAAAAAAAAAACACGATTTTGTTCAGTTATTGGCGATTTTAGACCTAAAGAAGTAATTTTAAATAAAAACATTGATTTATGATTTCAAAGTAAGTTTCAAAGTTTCCAAAATACAGCATTTCAAAATTTAGCGATAAAAAAATATAAAAAACAGTATAATGGAAAATAAAGAATGGTTGACATAAATGCATCAAAGCACTGGATCGTGTAGGTTGCGCAAAAATAATAGGAAAATCGTACTGGAAGGAGGGCCTATATACCCCCGTTAAGATGGGAGGGGCAATTATCTTTAAAAAAATGACTTAAGGTAGAAACAACACTATTGAAAAACAATGGTAACAGCCATATTATTCTCCTTTAGCTTTATCTTAAGCCCAGAAACCCATCCTTGAATTTATTTTTTTAAATGAAGTTATTTTAATTGATAGTTTTTGAGAAATCAATTTCCAAACTCAAAATATTGAAAAAGAAATTTGATCCAAAGATCCAGTTTCTACTAAATAAATAGTAGAATATTCTTTTTCAGAATGTTAGGTTTGGAAATTGATTTCTTAACAACTATCAATTATATTATAGAAACGTCATTCCGTTCTCCACACATTGATTCGTGTGTCTTTTGTCATGTTATTTGAAGCAAAAATCGTCTGACATATTAGCCCAGTTTTTTGAGAGAGTGACTAACAACTCAGTAAAAGTTTTGCAAGGAAAACACAAACAAAATTATCTATAATAATAAGTTTTGTTATTATTTTGCGTGTAAACATTTTGCTGAGTTGCTATTCACTCTCTCAAAAAACACGGCTATTGATAATTGAAAAATACTTAAACAAAAAACCGTTAATTTCTATAAAGGAATAGATTTTTTATTTTCAAAACCAACCACCTTTTATTATTTTATTTTTTGACAGAAAAAAAAACAAACACGTGCCCGGACTCGCAAGTAAACTGTGTTTCGATCACTGTGTCACGCGATTTTCGGAAAACGCGCGCAGGTCATGACGTGTCTCTCTATCAATATGCGTCATTCTATTGATTTAATTGTTTACAAAAATTCGTGCTGCGCTGTGTTGCGCCACTCGCGTCGAACGCGCTTCAATATGCGCCTTGCCTTAGGCCAGGTGCATATTGAGCTGCGTTCAGCACGAGTGACGCGACACAGCACAGCACGAGTTTTTGTAAACAATAAAAATCAATAGCACGACGCATATTGATAGAGCGGCACGACATGCTTTAGACTAGGCGCATATTGAGACGCGTTCGACACGAGTGACGCTACACAACACAGCACGAGTTTTTGTAAACAATATAAATCAACCGAACAACGCATATTTATAGAGCGACACGACATGACCTGACGCGCGTTTTCCGAAAATCCCGCGACACAGTGATCGAAACACAGTTTTTCTTGCGAGACCGGCGCGTGTTGGTTTTTTTTTCTGTCAAAAAAAAAATTAAATAATAAACTGTCGTTGGATTTGAAAATAAAAAATCGTTTGCTTTTTTTTTGGAAATTACTTGTTTTTTTTTTAAGTTTATTTCAATTATCAATATATCAGACGATTTTTGCTTCAATTAATATGTATTTTGACACGAGACACGCGAATCAATATGCGGAGAACGGCATGACACGTTTCTATAATCGTGTCGTGCCACACTCGTCAGGTCACGTCACCCGCATCGGTTGCGGCTCAATATGCGCCTAGCCTTACACACAGTTTTTCATGCGAGATCTGCACGAGTGCGAGTTTTTTGTAAGAAAAAATTTAAATAAACTGTGAATAGATTTGAAAAATGAAAATTCGTTTCCTTCTTTTGGAAAATAAAGACTGTCCCGAACCACCGCGAAATCTAAGCGAAACACCCGCAACGATAGAATAAAATGAAGGATGCACAATGCTAAGCAACAACAAAAAACTGATGCCAGCGAATGTATTGTATCGGTTTGGGAGAGCCTCAATATTTTGTTTCAGTTTCCGTTCTCTATGCTCATATTATATAATGTTCTGACAGAAGAAAAATGCGGGCAGGGAAAAAAGCTAGTATTCTTAGGCTCGTTTCACACACATTCGGTTTCATCCGGTTCGGTCTGTATTCGGTTCGATTTCGGTTTCCGTCAAGACCTCTTCACACACAGACGGTACATATTTGGTTTGTGCTCACTAAGGCTCGTTCGCACACATTTGTTTTCATTTGGTTCGGTCTCTATTCGGATTGTATTCGGCTGTGCCTGATATGTGTGAAACGATAAAACGGCAAAAATAAAAACCTAATAGAAACCGTATAACACCGAACGATCCCTCGACACGAATTATAGGTTTCATTCGGTTTCAAAACGACTCGTATTTGGGCACACAAAGTTATCGTAGCGTTCACACATATTCGGTTCGTTTTCGGTTTTTCTGATTTTTTTAAATACATTTTATTTAACTTTAGTTATTAGTGAGTACAAACCGAATATGAACCGTCTGTATGTGAAGAGGTCTTGACGGAAACCGAAATCGAACCGAATACAGACCGAACCGAATGAAACGGAATGTGTGTGAAACGAGCCTTGTAATTAAAATTAATTAAAATGTATTAAAAAAAAAAAAAATCTGAAAAACCGAAAACGAACCGAATATGTGTGAACGCTACGTGCCCTAGGCCCGAATACATGCTGTTTTGACACCGAACGAAAACAATTCGTGTAGATTTGTTCGGTGCTATACGGTTTCTATTAGGTTTTTATTTTTGCCGTTTTATCGTTTCACACATATCAGGCACAGCCGAATACAAACCGAATAGAGACCGAATAACCGAATGAAACCGAATGTGTGTGAAACGAGCCTTATACAGGTAAAATAGGACATATAAAACGAAAAAATTCCTTCCCTCATGAAAGTTGGTGAAAACGTTACATTTACCATAAGAATGAAGAATCAAGAGTCTATACAAATATTTTGTAGAGAAGGGTGGTTTTTTGAGGGGGAGATTTTTGTGCATCATAAGGAAAAAAATACCTTGGCACAATCTATGTATAGGGCACATAATTTCAAGGTACTTTTCTCTGATGCTCGTGACACTCTTAAAATTTGTACCAAGTTTCATAAGAGTAGCATTTTATTTTACAAGTGTTATGGTATATTCCCACGCTTTTCACTTCCCCTCAAAAAAGCATTCTTTTACCATAGATGTTTTTATAGACTCTTCTTATATTTGGTTTCCAAAAGAAATTGAATATTTATATCAATTATCATCAACCTACCATTATTTTAAAGACTGTTTACCTATCGTACTAAAAATATACATAGTAGTTACATAAAAAGGACTATATTTTTTTGTCGGTTGTCGTATCGTCTTACATAGACTGTGCCGAAGTCATTTTTGCCTTTTGATGCACAGGAAATCTCCCCCCCCCCTCACCAGATCAAAAAACACCCTTCCCAACATGATATTCTTATAGACTCTTTTGATTCTTTATGGTAAATGCTACATTTTCATTGATCATTTCAGTTTTGGGAGAACAAATCTTCCGGTAAGATATTTTCCCAGGGAATATTTAGAATTTGGCTGATTTTTTTTTACTGAATGATCCGATGAAGAGTTTACTCGGTTTGAAGACTCCGGTTTTTTACCCAAAGCTTTATAGCCTTTTCAAAATAAGAAACTTCTTTTTGTATAACACTAGAATACATTAATTTTTCTATAAAAACTAGATTCCATAACTTATAGAGATGTATAATTCTATATCTTACTATTGATAATCAACATTTCATATTTAAAAAGTTGAAGACTTCACCAACGAATTCCTATATTTAAAGATTACCTACTCCACTATAAAATAAAAAAAGTACGTATACGCCACAGTGGATACAAGTGAACTCTATTTAAAATAGCAGTATACAGTTTTTGTCAACATAGATTGAATTTTATAAATATGTAGGTAGGTACCTAGAAATGTTTTTTAAAAGAAAAAATCACATAAGTGCTCAAAATGCTTAATGCTTGACTTATAATTTAATTATTTAAATTCTAGTTTAAATTAAATTGATGAACAAGCAAAGGTTAAAATAATATTTTACTTAACAACTTAAATACATATTTTTACAAAGAAACAATTGATTTTCTGTGTAATAACGTATGACGTGTATTTGGAGTTTCGCATGTCTAAACATTTCATGAAATGCATTATCATGACAAGAGATACTTTTTGGAGGATTATGCAATATCTTGCAAGTGGCAGTACCTACTCCCGAAAATAGGAAAATTTGTGTATTCGAGATGACAGAGAAGCAATAAAAGTTGTGTTAACTTACATAATGTACATACATATGCACATACATATTTGTATTGAATTTGCCGTTTATGAAAAGCCAAAAGTATGTAATTGGAATTCCATAAAATCAATTATTTTTGTCTTAATTGTTTTAATTTCATTCACAGTCAAATTTACGGAAACAAAGTAAATTCTACGGCTTCTATTCCTTTTATTTTTTTTGAATTGTATTAGGGTTGTAGGTTAACGCATCGTTTACATATTTATGAAATGTACAGTACATTAACAATATTGTGAATGAGCATTATGTGTATACTTATGATAAGGCATAGCAAATCTTCAAGATCTTAAAAAGGTTAAGGAACTACGGAAAAGGGTACTAAAGGTGCCTTCATACCATGAAAGGAAAGTGCTTGCTGCTTTTTTTTTTTCATGCCAGCAAAGTTTACTGGAACCACTTTTCGAGGCGTTCGTGTCGCACCCATGCAGGTTTTCAAAATCTATGTAAATAACATTAATAGGCTGTCAGTTGCTTAGCGTATAACATGTGATCGGCTGATTGATTCAGCTAATGTTTAATTTTAAATATTTAATTATGTAGGTTAATAAAAAAAAATTGGATCAAAGAGGTGGCTCCGTGATTATGTTATCATGAAATTCTAGATTTATGGAGCAGAATGACTAAATTTCACGGATCAACGGACTCACTTGAAGAACAAACAACCCAGATATTGTTTATGTACATACATATGTATGTATATGCAGTAATTTTATTCTTTCTAAAAACGTAGATAAAACAGTTGTTCGCTCGTGTAGGTACTTATTTTCTCATTTTATTGAATTTTTGACTTAACAAAAATTATACATTTTGGTAAGTTTTTTTTATATTATGTCGGCACTCAAGGAAATGTTTGAAACACAGCACGAGCGTTTATAGGCTATTGAATATAATAAAATTTAAAGGGAAAAGAGTAACTAATGAACTTAATAAGCTTACTTAAAACCGAAAATTCCGAAAGGAATGGTCACACCACAGGTCATTTTTTAATATTGTTGGTATAACTCGAAAACCAAGCTAAAATTTAGAATTTAACTTGAGACACTTTTTGTAGGAAATTATAGATTTGCTGTCAAAAGTCTTTGGTTTAAAACATTTTATATAAAAGTTAAAGTCAGAATAAAACTCAAGCCTTTAATATGCTAGATTGAACAAAAAATTACGAAAAATGGCGGAAATATATTTATCTATTTAAAAATAACCTTTTTATATTTGTTTGCAGCGTTTATCCGTAAGCATCTTTTTTACTTGGTACTACATATATGGCAGGTTTCCCATTCTTGAAATAACTTGAAATCGAGATTTGAGCAAATGCGTCATTACGATAACAGAAAATTCGAAAAAAAACTGTGTCTCGATGTTTTATGTGCCCGTCTGTCAATTTGTAACACCAAGACCTACAGACTGACTTGATGGATCGATTTATTCGATTTATAAGAATTGGTAAATTATATTATATATTTATATGATTTATAAGAATTGGTATACTTTCTGTTTTTTAGGTATGTTATACAAAGATTATTGAAATTTTTGTTTTTTGGACCAAAAATAATGGTAAATTCCATCATTTCCGTCTTTCTAGCTGGCTTTTTGTTTGCCCAATTCCTTTGGGCCTTAGCCTCAAACTCTTTCTTGGACATTACATGTTACGAGTAATTGCTTAGCACCGATTTTTTTTCTAATATTTATTTCACCCAGGGTTTAAAAATATTTAAGATTTGAACACGAATGTACAACTCTACATATACTTTTGGTATTAAATTGGTTTCTGGCACCTAACTTAATTAAATTCCCCTAGATTTGCCACTGAATATGAGTACAAATAAGACGTAGCCTTTTAGAGTACAAGTTATTTCTTGGTACTTATAATTTACAATAATAAATAGTAAAAACACAAATTTTATAAACAAACCACAAACAAAATTTCTGCGTAATTCACTGCTAATAGAGCCTTTAAAAAGTAACTGGATTGCACAAACCTTAACGTAGCTTAAACTTAACGTAGCTTGAAATTGTCAACGTATGTTGTTGGTTTAATAATATAATTTTATAAATATGTTTTTAAATAGCTAAAAAAAACATTTAAAATATCTAGAGCTCAAAATAAGCTATGCTATAGTATTTATTTGATAAATATCGATTTATGACACAAACTTGCTCTCGTAGCTAACAACTTGAACGTATGTAGCTTAAAATTGACATTGTGGATATATACATATAGTGGTTCTATACCATTATGATAACAATACAAAAAGTTTTAAAAACAATTTAAAATATAAATTATTACTATAAATTAATATATTTTTTTAATAGCTAAAACAGATAGAGCTTAAAAAAGTATGCTATCTGTTTTGTTTGATAAATATGAATTTATGAAAAAAAATGTCAAAAATCGTTAGAGCGGTTTTCTTAAAAATTAATTTTTTATATATAAAAATTCTAGAACATTTTTAAAAATAAAATTTGGTATGCCAACTTTTAGAATTTAATAAAATACAATTTTGTACAAAATTAAAAAGATATTCGTTTACCCGTTTTCAAGATATTGAATTTTTAATAAAAAAAATTCAATATTTTTTTAAAAATCCAAAATTTATTTTTTGAAAAATTGTATACCTTTGCAAAATTGTTAAAATTGTAAGGGACTCTTACATAAACAATTTGGTTGAAATCGGTGTAGCCGTTAACGAGAAATTATAAATCAAAAAAATCGGTTCTATGACAGGTACTGCTATTAACCGTTATACATTTTTTTTCTACCAAAATACATTTTTATTGTATTAATTATAGTAGCTCGTAATTTTTTTATAAAATCGTTAGAGTCGTTTTCGAAATAAATCAATTTTTGTATATTGGTTGTATGGCAGGTACCGTTGTTTTTTGAGCTAAAAAAAATCAATTTCCCCTCTGGGGAATTTTAAGTCCAAAGTTTTAAGAATATCGCTTCAGTGGCTTAGGCTGCAGGTCGAGGTACAAACAGACAGACAGACAGACAAAATTGCGAGACCAACTTTTTTCGCGTTCTCTATCATCGTAATGTTAGGGAAAATTATTATCTCGAGTTCGTTTTTTTTGCACGAATCCTAACCTTGTCCTATAAAACATCAAAAAACATTAGAGCGGTTTTCTTAAAAAAATAATGTTTTATATTTAAATTTAGGTGATTATTTAAGAAAAGAAATTGTTATGCCAACTTAAGTAAAACACAATTTTGGACAAAATTTTAAAAAAAATATTGATTGAGTCGTTTTCAAGATATTGAATTTTCAAAAAAAAATTTATATTCTAAGGGACATTCTGTACAATTTTTGTTTTTTATCGAAATCGGTGGAGGCGTTAACGAGAAATTAAAAAAAAAAAACGTTCAATGACAGGTACTGTTAATATCAAATAATTCGCAAATTTTGTGCACCAAAGCATTAACCAAACGCTTATAAGTAACCAGTAATTTTTGTATCAATATCGTAACCGCCGTTCTTGAGATAAATAATTTATTTCATAATCGTTGTATGCTAGGTACCATTATTTTTTTAGGAATCCAAAACTTGCCCTATAGTATCTATATCGCAAGTAAAGACTACTGGCTTTTTAAGATTTAAAGAAGTGCATAATGCAATTGTTTTTATAGAGGAGTTCAAACTTAATATCTCAAAATTTATTAAACGAAGAAAAATACTTTAGCTATAACTTTAAAGATAATATTGTTACATGATGGTATTTGATCTTAAATATGTTTGTATGTATGCTAATACCGGTATATCTACCTAACGGACATCATGATAACTGTTATTTCTAGACATAACATACATACATATTTTTATTTTGTAATTGCCAGCCTCAAATGTAAATAATTTCAAAATACACACGTATGATTTTATAAATACTTCAATCACATGAAAAATTTAACGTGAGTTTTCTCTAGATACTAATAACTCTTTTAGATACACCCTGGACTCAAAAATGATGGTTCTTCTCCTTTCTTATGATAAATATTTTGATAAAAATGTTCGCACGATCAGATAGCTATTCCCAATATTATTAAAAAGTTAACATTTATTTTACAACATTGTGAATGAACCACATCTCATTGCGGCACTACTTATATAAATACTCCGGGATAACCAACCTACCGATAATTCTAATCATTATATTTTTGTATTATTAAAAATCATTTTTGAATTTGCCGCCTGGCCTAATAACACTCAATAATTTAAACAAGATCCCATTTTTAATTTATTAATCATTGAAATTTTTTTTACTGTCGAACTCTTAACAGACAGGATCATTTCTACAAAAACTTCTAGAAACAACAATGGATTTGAAATATTGTCAATCACACATTACAAAAAAAAAAAAACATTTCATAGAAACATTTTGGTATACTTTAGCAGATTGTGTGTGTTTTTTTAGACTAAGCCAGTATATTTATTCTCTTTGGTTGATTGGTTTACCAGAAGCTGAATTAAGTACATTGTATTATCAAACTTTAAGCGTACATGAATAAAATAGAAAAGAGCAAAACCGTCATAAGAAATTCAAACAAAATGACAAAAAACACGAATTAAATGAAAGAAAGACTTGGCGTATTTGTTGTATAAATAAAACAACAGAAAATGTGAAAGAGAAACCATGTGGAAATTTTCGGTTTTGGTATTTTTGGAATTAACTTTTTTTCGAGATAACCAAGGAAATCAAACTCTTCATGGTACTTCTACTATATAACGTGAAACGTGCGCCCAATGCTTGCCTGAGTGCCTGCACCTCGGTGCGGTGCGTCGGTCTCCGTCTCAGTACTCTGACTCTCCTCCGTTCTGTTCGGTAGTTTCTTTTCGAAGCGATACTTTTTTAGTTAGTTATCTTTAGGCTGTCATTTGATTCGGTTGGCTATGAAAAAAGAGAAGTCGTTTTTTTTGTTCCCTGATTTTAAGTTACTCTTTAAATAGATAGTCAATATTTGTACATTTGTTTTGGATATATCTTTTCGGAATCACAAAATTGACAAAAAAAAAATAATAAAACCGAAATACAAAAAGAAACGTCGACTAAGGAATTAAAAAAAAAATAACACACAATTTTTAAATGTGCGCTCAGTTATTTCCTTTTCCGATCCGATCATATTATACATACTAATTTATAAAGTATCAATCTGTATATGTATATATGACGAATCTATTTACAAGACTAACACCCATACCATTGCATAATTGTGGTACACAAACACAAAGTTAGAATTATTATTGTTCGAGTTCGGTTTTAGAAATGTGTTTGGTTCGAAAAAAGTAAAAAGTAACGAGAAAAAAAATAAATAGATAAAGTATCCAGTTAAGATTAAATATTTAACTTAGTATCAGCGCCACCACTCAGAGTCAAAACTCAACACCACATCTAGCGCCTCGCATTCGCAACACATCACAATACCTACCTGAGTCTTAGCATTTATGAATGTTGATTGTTCTTAATCGAATCGGGAGAACGTCTTGAGCACATAACTTCAACCATCATCAGTAAACAGGTAAGTCGCTTCGCTATACGCGCTACCAGCTACCACTTGGGATTCGGATTCGAATTCGGATCTCGTCATCGATGGCGATTGCGCGCTTAGTAAATCTGTACACGTGAACGCGAATATTATACCTGTTGCAAAATAAAAGTAACAAAAAGGTGTTTCCTTTGAGTAGCAGTAGCGTAGGTAGGTACAAGTACAATGCCACATATTATGCAGGAACCACCTATACCTACTCTTCTCTTCAGATTTTAAGAAGGTAAGGTAGATGACTTTGTTGGGGTTTTCTTCACATAGTCGGACCTGAGACCTCAGAGTCACGAAGTAAAACAAGCTGCACGGGCGGAATGACTTGTCTCAACATGATTTTTTGAAATAACTTTGGTTAGCCTTGAAAGTACGCACTCAATTTTTCATTGCGAGCCACTGTTGTAGATCATGAAATTAATTAAGTTTCATGGTAGGTAATTCGTGTCTGGTTTCTGGCTAATTGCTGAATGTAGACCTCTGAGCTCTGACTAGTATAGGTATACCTTGTGGCCCACACTACCTGCCAACTTGTTTTATTTTTGAATGCCTATATTTAAAAGTCCAGTTTACCGCTAATCCATTTTTTCAAAAAATTGAATTATGGTATTGAAAAATCGTTGATAAGTTCCTGAGAGAAGATGTGAATGTTTAAATTTTTATTGTCTGCGTACGAGTTATCCTAAGTTTTTGGGTATCCTAAAAATAGTTTCCATTGAGTAGAATCCAACAGATTGCACAAATGATATTATTTTTCTTTTAAGTGGGCACGGCCGCGCTTTATGGTAAAATATCAAATTTATCTTGCAGATGCTCGCACTCGACATCGGTAGAGAAGGAAAGGTTTAGTTGTCACATGTACTCGTATGTAGAATGTAGGTATACCTACATTTATGTAGATTGAGAGTTTTAATCAGAAGTTAATATTGTTTACCAGGGTTATTTGCCTTTCACATACGTGAGCAACTTTTTTGTTTGTATACTTATATTTATTTATATTTATGTTACGCACCTTTCAATATCAAGAATACGTATATCTATATCTATACGCTTTACAGGACAGTGCTGGATTTACAAAAATAAAATCAAACTTAAGCTTTGTTTATGGTATTATATCGTGGAGGTCATCTTGCCCTAATCCATTATAATAATTTCTTATGTACACATAAGCTGTAAAACACTCTCATCAACATTATTTTGAAAACATGACTAGTCAGGTGATAGATATGAGCGAGAAATTAGCATGTTACAATTGCAAATTAATTATTAAATAATTACCTTTGTATAAAAATATAGAAATTCATCGACTGAGCTCCATCACGACCTTATTCCTAGTTCACTTTGCCAACATTTTCTCTATTCAATTCCAGTTTCAATTAAAAAGCCGAAGCTAAAAGTTGTCAGTAAAAAATATTAAAAAATAAGAAAAAATAAAAGTAGTGAAATGTCACAAATGTCAAACTGGCTTATTTGCGTCAACATAGCTTATCATTTTATTTAAACCAATTTTACCAAAACGGTTATCAGCAATACCTCACAATACAGATGTTTATTTTGTTTACAATTGTTGAATTTCAATGGGCCCATTAAATGCATTAAATTTTTCAGTACTTTATTTTCAGCTAGAGCTTCTGATTGGACAGCTGTCATAAAAAGCAAGCTGTCCATCTGAAAATAAAGTACTGAAAATGTTGATGCGTTGAATCCGGCCAATGTCATAATATTGTGTGTGGATAGCTTTTCAGCACTTCTATTCTAATGCCAGATTTACACGAATGGCAAAGATGCCAATATTTCTGCCAAAAAAATGGTGAAATAATGGCAGAAATAATTTTTTTTTGTGACATGCATTTACACGAGTTCAAATAATGGCAAATTTCAAAATACTGGCAACATGCCATAAAAGAATGAGCAAGTTCATTCTTATCTAGAATGGCATAATTTCGAAAAATGGCGTCAGTAAAGTGTTTACACATAGTCATATTAATGGCAGCATTTTATTCCAAATTATCTCTGCCATTTTATTTTGGCAAAAATATTGCCAGTATTTAGAGCGCTTACACGATGAAAAGAAAAATGGCTATAATTTGACATTTGGCATTTTGCCATTCGTGTAAATCCGGCATAACACTACTGCTTCGCAAAAACTCAACTCTTGTTATATAGTAGCCCATAGCGTAATGGTTAGTGCGTTCGACTGTCACGCTGGAGGGTTGGGTTCGCTTCCCAGCCTCGTCCACCTAAAAAAAAAAGTTTTTTTTTTCAGGGCTACTGCTCTTGCGAGGAATTGACAAATCCTCCAAGAGTATCACTTGTCAGGAATAAGTGCTTCTCGTCTAGCCGTTCGGATTCGGCATAAAATTGTAGGTCCCTTCCATTCCTGTCAACAGGCGTACACATTATTAAATCGTTTGTTGCACAGTTTTTTTAATTTGTAAAACAAAGATAATAATTTTAAACTTTTCTTTTCACGGTTAAACATTGTTACTTTCTTATGTGTATAATTGTGGAACTGTACGGAAATCATTGAATGATTTATGTTTTTTATTAAAGGGGAACTATACATCTTAACGATTATGTCTGTACGTTATGAACTAATTAAACTATACGTTATTAACTCTGTACAATTAAACTATACGTTATTAACTTTACAAAGGAACTCGACCGATATGCATTCCTGTTACCTCTAAAACTAAAATATATAAAAAGAAGTAAGTTGGAGGAAGGCTTCCAAGTTCTCTCATACTAATACCATCACAATGGTAAATTTACAACTGATTAGATACAGATACATTTAAACCTTTTACGGATTGCATATCGGTTCGATACATTATGTTTCTTCCCGAACTTACCGCGTATTTAATAAGAAATATATTTATTTATTTCTACTTCCCGACGAACAAGATAACAACACTTCAAACGTCAGTCTCATCCCGTGACCACAAGAATACAATTATTTCGAAACGTCGGGAAGTAGAAATAAAAAGATACATTTCTTATTAAGTTCGCGGTAAGTTCCGAAAAAACATAAGAAAGTTACAAAGATAATATACCCAGTGACGTAGTGATAACTTTTTGCGCCCAGTGCCAGAGAATTTTCTCATTTTCACTTGCTTCGTGACTTACAATGGTTTTTAACGATTTTTGGTCTCGTTTCAGCCAGTTAGGCTTTGAATTTGCCAAACTGTAACCGATTCTTGATATTTTTTCGTATTTGAACAGAACAGAGCAGTTTTTTCTCCTACTTCGAAACAAAATTTCGAGGTGTTATTCAAAACTAACATTACGATGAAGGAAATGTTAAAAAAGTGAAGTTCGACAAGAACGTCCGTCCACTTCGGTCCGTGCGTCCTGATAAACTTGGTGTGAAGCATTTTTGGATGCGTTTCTGTATTAAAATTTTTGTCTTAGCTCATCTAGAACGGGTAGGTATGGCTGCCATACCATTTCATCAGTTTGAGTTTTCTCAACAATTACTCCTACGATTTTGATTAAACTTCGTACGTGTAATCTCTAAAACAGTTTCTGTAAAGATGTTTGTTAAATAAAATCGAATAACGGAAATAAAGATTTTGCATTTTCTGAGCAAATTGGCATTTTTTGTGAATATTCCCAAATATCATGTCATTGGCTTGGTTGATTTTGTCATAATTTTGTGATTCGGGACTTGCATTTAAGCTTTCAATGAAAATGTAATATTGTTTACGAAAAAAAAATAAAATTAATGAAAGAATATTTTTTTTTTTTTTTTAACTTTTTTTTCCGAATTATTTGTGTTGAATTCAAAAATTTCAAAACTGCTATTTTAATTTTTTTTTATTAATTTTTCATTAAAAATATAAAAATATTATCCAACCATTACTATGTATAGCGTCAATATACAGCTACATCCTAGTTGTTAGCTACAGGAGCAATAAGATAGCGTGCGAATCATTTTTCCTATTTGATTATGAACGCACAATAAGTCCAAGAAAGATAGGGTCTGACCGGACACAAATAATTAATGAAATTTTATTGTTGGTATCGACTCAGTATTTTATCCTCAACAACATTTCCAAAGTCCCCCACAGTTACCCATATTGAATTTTCTATTTTGAGCTTAAAAAACACTAAACTTGTTTTTAACAAAAAATAAAATTAAAAAAGAAATAGAATAGAGAAGATTAAAAATAAATACAAAATTATTCAGTCCTATTGTGAGTTTCACCCGGAAAACATTTCGCCCGAATATGTTTTGTTCGCCCGGATTTTTAAAAGCTATTGCGAGTTTCACCCTTCATTTTACAACAAGTTTTGCCCCCTTCGCCACCAAAAATTAAATGGAAATCATGATGCTGTAAATGACAGGACATGTAAAGAAGAATGCCTAAAAATTTATGGGCGAAAAACCCAGAGTCGATTAAGAAAAGTCATACATGGTTTGAAAGGGCATTAGTTGTAGATAACAAATATGGAATTATTTTCTTAAAAAGTTATCCCCGGGACTGGCTATGACCATTTCTATTTTTTTAAAAACAAAGTGTTTCTTCATGTAAAAAAGTAAACAGTGACATATTTTCATATTGTGGTTGATCCGTGCTATTAAATAGGTCAGCTACTGCAGAAGTTTAATCAAAATGCAGCGGTTGTCACACATATTGGTACACAAAAGTTTAATTATAAAAATAATGAATGAAAAATCTTAAATCACAAGAATTCGAATCAGTGTCCGTTATAAAAAGGTAGTAGGTAGTCGCTGTATGAGTTTGCATTCACCACTGTATATATGTAAATACATCTGTCTTTATTTCGCACCGCATACCGCTTTTTAATTACATGAAACTCGTTACTCGCAAAGGTGCTACTTTGTGCAACCATTTTATTTTGTGAGAATAAAAATTCATATTTGATGCATAAGAGTTCGATACTAAGAATGTGCAACTAAATAGTAACAGAGCTTCGAAAGACAAAGTTACCAAAAGAAAATGTTCCTAAAGACAAAGTTTCGAAACAAAATTACAACAACAGACAACAGTTGGAGGAAAAAGTATACGTGAGAATTAAGTGCTAGTTAAATTATTCGCATAATGTCATGATAATCAATAGTTAAGACCTTTATTTCTTAACTGCATAATATGTTGCTGTAAAATTCCGAAATTAAAACGGTACAACTAAGAACTTTTCAACGACAATGGTAAGATTTCTTGGACAAGAGTACTTTCCATATATTGCAACCCCAAATTACATAATAAAATATAACGTCCGCCACGCTTGTAACAATGTTTTTTTTTGAAAACTTTTGTTGTGAAACTTTACCTTTTTGAAAGTTTTTTTTTTTCCAAACTTTGTTTTCGACTTTGTGTTTCGGAACTTTGTTTTTCGAAACTTTTTGAACTTCCATGTTCCAGTGGATATGGAGGTATGTTATTTTATTCGACAACGTTTTTTCTGCATTGCCCTTACCAACTTTGTAGACATGCAAAATCACCTTGCTATTAAAAATAAATCTTCGTAGCTTGTCCCGGGGATAACTTTTTTCCAACTGTTGGCTCTTTATATCACTCAGTAGCTTAAAATAAGTTTTGTATTCAAATTTAGTGTTAGTATAGTAAATATGCAGTGTGAAACGTTTCCTTAATTATTAATTAAGAATACAAATATGATTTCGTAAAGAGTTTCTACGCTCAATTTCGCTCTATTTATAAAAATAAATAATTTAATACACGCTGAATATAAATGTGTTTAAGTTCTTAACCAGTACAAAAATCTCTAACTCAAGCGCATGCAAATATGTAGTTACATATCATTCTTAAATAACTGTTTTCTATGTTACAATTACATTAAATAATTGTTAAGATTCATGTTAAAAATAGTTTTAAACTTGCGAAATAGAGTTTGATCTTTTTAGTTATATACATATTTTTGAATGATCCGTTCACTACTTATATATTTACTTTTCGTGCAAAGACAAAGTAACGGAAATAAATTGCAAAGAATCTGATTTTCCTTTAAAAAGTTCGTCTTTAAAGAAGGAAATCATCTTTCAAAAATAAAGCACTTGAGGATAAAAAAGTGTCGATAAAGTATTACACACATAAATCTGTTGGCCCGTTTCATGCCAATTTAAAACAAAAATAAAAAGTTCGGTTTCGGTTTTTGAGAACATAGCCTAGGTGTAGATACATAATGTAGATAACATTGTAAAGTAGTTTTCTAGATAAGAATTTGTAAGCTTAACTAAACCTCGTTTGATTATCTGTACGCTTAGTTGTAATGTGATGTCTTTAATTTTTAAAACAAGATTTGATTAACTTGATCTTAACGGATTTGCAATTTTAACCAGTTACAAAAAACATTTTTTTTTAGTTTTTTTTTTAATTCATATTAATATTTAAAAAAAATGCGCAAAATTTTAAACATTATACTACGTTTCCACCAGACACTAAGCCGAGATTTAGCAAGATAATCACAAATCTCCTTGAAATCACGAAGATTTACCATAAAAATTTTAATCTCCTCAAATGAAGATTTCAAATAAAACTCATTCAAATCTACTTGGAAACATTAATTTGTAAAATTAAACAAACTTTTTTTTGGAGAATAATTGTCGACCCATTTAAACGTCATTTTCGTTTATTGACAGATGGAAATGTAAACAAAAACTATCTATCTCACTTCCACTTCATATTAAAAAAATGAAACACAATTTAAATGTTTTGCCATAATCCTCTTTTTGATCTTTTTGTGCAGTGGAAATACCAAACAAATCTTATTACCTTAATGACGGTTTAGTAGTTGGTGGAAACGAAGTATTATATTAAGATTTAAGTAAATTTTAAATAATTTTTAACGAAAAGATATCATACTAAACATATTTCCTTCATAAGCTCCAACTGAATACGTTCAAAAAAGTGACCGCTCTTGCATACAATTCACAAACATACCTCATTTGTCATTTATAAACGTCAAAGTGTCCTATGGATTAAGTACGATGTTAAAAAGATAAAACAGCCATTTGGTGATTTTAATTTTTAACTTTAGTAAATTGTTAGGAGATTCTACTAGATGCTAAACTCGTTTAAAATTAGCAAAATACACTTTTTAACCTAGTATCATACAAAAAATTATTTTATACTGTACTAAAACGCCTCAAATTTTGCCCCACAATAATAAGTATTAATAATGTATATACACTCCTCGTTAACTGAATACGCACAAACATTTTTGAATATATTTTATCCATTTTTTCCAAACAGTGATGGTTATTATGCCATCTGTTGATGGTTAAAATTTTCGTAACATATAAATAACAGAATTTCAAAGTTTTATCCAAAAACAACCGTGAGTTTTTCCTTCAACCACTTCCAAAGTGTAACTTATGCAAAGTAGAAGTTTTTTGTTTGAGTCAACTGAATAGGTACAAAAATTAAAATTGGTATTGGAATGGAATGAAACAAGTTTTTGTTTAAGTTTAGTAGTGGGTACTTCCACCTTTATTTTTAATTACTTCGTAAATTCGATCCGGCATGGAATCGTATAGCTTTTTAATGTAATTTAACGAAATTTCGCTCCACGCTAATTTGATTGCAGAAATTAAGGTTTCTTTGTCTTCGAACTGACGACCACCCTCATAAACTTTGCGTACTAACCATCCCCAGACATTTTCTATGATGTTTAGATCAGGTGAGTACGGCGGCCATTGAAGCAACTGCACTTGTTGCTCCGCGCTGAGTGAATAGGCGCATTATCATGTTGGTAGGTCCAGTTTATGGGTCCGAAGATGTTAGAAAATTTAGGAAAATTTCTTTCCAAAATTACTTTATACCCATCTGCTGTCATTCTTGATGTTACAACCTCGAGCTCAACTGTTCCATAATAACTGACTGCTCCCCATATCATGACACCTCCTTCACGACTATGATGGCGCTTTAAAAATCTTTTTTCTTTTCTTAAGTCGTGAAAATAGAAGTTGAACCCATCAGGGCCATCGAAATTAAACTTTTTTTCATCTGAAAAAACCACGTGATACCATTCTTTTTTCCAACTCATGTGAAGTCTTGAAAAATCTAATCGCAACATTTTCCGTCTCTCGTCAAGTGGTGGTTTTTTCTTAAGTTTCATTCGTTTAAGATGGCTTGAGTTGTTGATTACTCTTAATACTGTTGAGCAACTTGCGTTTGCGCCGACTTTTTGTTTTATTTTTGCCACAGAATCAGAAGAATTTGATGCACATCTTAAAATTCTTCGTCTCTCAGCTGCTGTTGTTGCTGTTTTCTTACCTCCCTTCATGTTTTTGCCGTATGCATCTTTATTTTTTAAGTAAGAATAAACTACATTAAAACTTCGGCCAACTTTATCAGCTATTGCACGTCCAGTTAGGCCTTGGTCTCTAAGTAAATCGATTTTAGCTTTTTCAACACTGTTAAGACACGTAGATCTACCCATTTTTCTTAAAATTTGAAATCAAGAATTAAATTTTACTGAAAACACTAAAATCGTTAATTTAAACTGTCAAGCACTCCAAAAAACTTATAAACAACGAAGAAAATGGCGTTGTACCTATTCAGTTGACTAAAAAAAAAACTCCTACTTTGCATATAAAACACTTTGCAAGTGGTTGAAGAAAAACTCACGGTTTTTTTTTGGATAATTCTTTCGGAATTATCTGCTTAACATCTTAAGGGAATAGTTAGCATCAACAGATGGCATAATAACCATCACTGTTTGGAAAAAATGGATAAAGTATATTAAAAAATGTATGTGCGTATTCAGTTGACGAGGAGTGTACCTACGTTACTTGATAACCGAACGGATGGCATTGCAGGGCTGTAGCCATATACGACGGGGTATCTGGTGAAGTTAAAATATGATCAAATGCGTTTGTATGATGTCTGAAGAATAAATCAATTAATTAAAACTTCTACAAATTTTTTTTTTTAAATTGACTTTTTAAAACAGTACGCCATTAAGGCCTGAACTAAACTATATATTTGTTTAAATAATACTTTAAACTTTGGATTCCATCATATTAAACAATCAGAATAATTTAAGAAGTATATATAGAGATATACACAAATATACAACCTTACCTAAAAAGTCTGTTTTGCCCCACTAGCGGGGCAATGGGACCATTGAAAGGGCCAAAATGACCCACTGATTTTATTTAACAATGATATATACTTGCATATGAATAGTATGAACCTATTTTAAAACAAATGGAATTTTTGCTATCGTTCACACCCAAAACTTGATTGTGGGCTCTTAGACTAATAAATTAATAACAAAAATAACAAACAAAAAAATTACAAAAAACATAAAAAAAATTCATTGAAATGACAGTCAGTTTTCTATTTTCTTAATGCGGACAATTTTTGCAATAGAAAAACTCGTCAATTTGTTAAATAAGAACTAATTAGATCTACTGCATCTTCGTGAAGGTCATGAAGCAAAACAGACTTATCTTAGGTAGTTGTTGTTTTGCTTTGAAATTGGAAGCAGTACGTCGTGGGGCAAAACGGACTAGTAGTCCGTTTTGCCCCCTGACGTACTGGTTCCCTTTACCCCACAAGGAGTTTTTTAAAAGAAATATTTCTATTTTTTTTTTATATTATTTATTAACCTTTATTTCCAGTATTTTTAAAGGAGACAAACGATCACAAATAATAGAAAATGTACTAAGTTTTTGAAAAGTTCAACCTGTCCTCTTGGATCGGTTCTTCAAAGTGCTTGTTTTTTTAACAGATGGACCGTTTTCAAACTTTCATTATTTAAACCACAACTAACTTCAGTTTTTCAATGAAACTAAGGGATGTGTTGGCAAAATAGGTTTTTCATTAGTTCTCATCATTGAATATAAGATGGAGCTAAGAACCACCCCAAAAATCTGGTTGGTTCTTTTTGCCCCGAGGTCCTTCTTGCCCTACTCTCCCCTACTTTTGGAAAAATCTAGTTCTCAAGGATGACCGGCCGTGAATAAAGATGCTTTATTAATGTAAAACTTGGTGCAACTTAAAAGTTTTACTTAATTAAAAATTATTTGTGGATGGAAAATGTCTCCAATCATTTTTCTTTTCACTATTTCGTAGAACAAAAAAGAGGACGGTACCTTATTTACAAAAAAAAAATAAATTTCATATTTTTTTACAACCAAAAATCTTATCTTTCTTTCACACCATCTTATTTAAGTTCTTTCCTGAAAAAAAAAAAATATAAATAAATTACACTTTCTATGATAAGGAGTACTTCATAGGTTCAAAAAAAGTTGTACATAATGTATATACCTAATACATTTATCACAGAAAACAAAAAAAGTATTCTCGAAACAAGGCAGGGGGTAAGGAAGGAAAAAAGTATCAATGAATGAAAAAACAGTTGATGTCAACGATATAATTTCATCTATTCCGGGTGATTCACCTAGTCCTAAGGCAGGAATATCGAACCTTTTTAGAGCCTCGACCGTGTTATTTCTTAAAAATTAATAATTTGAAATACTTTTAGCGTGCCAAAATGCAGTCTTGCTCTATTTTTCTAGTGGCTACTAGGAACACAAATTAACAATTTTAAAGGGTGCATCTTTTTATTTGTAAACTGTGAATGAACTACGATTTTTGTTTGTTTGTTTTAAGCCACCAAAAAGCCAACAAATTGTGAAAGTTATGAATTGTGTTTCCCATTAAAACGAATTTTTCATACTTAATAGGAAATTTAAAAAGTTTGTGAAACGCTTGGCACGCCTTCCATTGGTTCACCATCGCTGATATAGGATATATGATATTGAAATGGCATTTCGCTGGCTCAATACTTTAATGTTCTATGTTAGGTTTTTATTATTCTGAAATATTCACTTCCAAAGTTTTACTAAGCTGATTTTGTGTCAAAATATCATGATTTATTAAAAAAAATAACAAAATATTTAAATGACTTATCCTCGATTTCATAAAGCCCTTTTAAAAATTTAACAGGCTTTTAAGTCATAATATGACGTTTAATCCATACAAAATACGTCATTTAAAAATATAAAAGACTGTTAAATGTTTATGAAATTGGCCATAAGATACTTAATTGAATTAAGGACCTACTTTCTTTTTTCTGTGTTTGATATCGATATAATTAATACTTTTCAATTTTAACATAGAACAGTTTTGTAACTTTTTTGGATTTTTTGTAAGTTTTTTGTTCTATGTCGGACATAGAACATCATAGCACTGAGGGAGATATATGGAAATCGATGGCTAATTGGGAAAAAAATAAATAAAAATACAGTGAAATTACAAAATATGATAAGAAGATGAAGAAATTTAAATATTAAAACATTGAAATTACTTCTGTTTTAAGTGGAGTGAATGAATAAAATTAAAATAAAAAGTACAAGTGACCTCAACTCCAGAAATAATTGTGTTTCGCCCAAGGTACAACAGTGGGCTCTTCAGTCAGTCTGTTATACCCTACTAAGACACAAATTTTGGTCGATGTTTACCGACTACACGAAGTATTATGTAAATAAAAAATATCTTATTATCCATTACATTTCTGTTATGTAATTAAAGCATACATTACATTACATTACATTTCTATTATGTAATTAAAAAATATCTAATTACATATTACATTTGTAATATGTAATTAAATAATATTTAATTACCCATTACAAATGTATTGGGTAATTAGATTTAAAAAAAAAAAAAATCCATTACATTTTTATTATGTAATGGAAAAAACATTTGAAAATGTAATAGAAATTTTTTTTTTTCCATTACATTTTGAAAATGTAATGGCCATGTGTTTTATTTCCATTACATTTTCATAATGGAATTAAAATTTGATTCCAATAAATAAATAATATGGGGATGCACACAGAGGGAGAAATCTGTTAGCCTCCCCATATTATTTATTTATTGGAACCAAATTTTAATTCCATCATGAAAATGTAATGGAAATAAAATACATGGCCATTACATTTTGAAAATGTAATGGAAAACAAATTGTTTGTAATGGAAAGTAAGAAATGCAGTTTTTATAATTCGAGGGTGCTCTTTCCATTGGCGCAAACCATTTTGTTCTATCTCTTTTAGTTTTCGAGTTATGGAGAACTGTTTTGTTCAATAGACCACTTTTTGACCCATTTGAGTGTTACTTTTAAAAACATACCATCTTATTTCTTTCTTGTTCAATATCCAAATTATTTTCGTTACAATTTGTACCTTATTGAACAAAAAGATATGAATTTGGTTGTGATAAAACGAAAATTCTCTTTTGTTCAAAATCGTAAGAAATCACCATTGTTGCCCTTGATTTGGGTATAATGTATGATGTAAACGGCCAAAAGCGTTGAGAACGCAAAATTAAAATGTGTCCAATTTGCAAACATCAGTTGCTGTCATAATTATTTTACAAAATTTCCGATGAAGAGCTTCGACAAATATTCAATACTTTACCTATTCTTAAACTTATGGAATGTAATAAAAATATTGTGACAATTACGTACAAGTATTCTGAACCATCAGGCCATTTACAAGTGCAAGAAGTGGATGCTGTGTACAGTGGAATACAGAAATACTTTAAGGACTTGGAAGTTTACAGCCTCGTTTCTTTAATAAGGATTCTGAAGGGAATTAATTACACCAAATTTAAAATGAGATTGCGCAGCTTGAGAAAGAAGATTTTATTAATTTTAATAAGGCCAGCCTGGGATCTTAAAATGGTTCCTTTCAAAGATTACAGACAAATCAAATACAGAAGCAATGACCTTCTTTCCTTGTATTCCAAGACAAAACATAGACAGGATTTTCAAAAGGCTAGAATCGCTAAAACTGTGAGAGGCTTTAAGTGTGTCATCCTTCCTACCGTCATTCAAAGTTTTTTTTTCAAGATAAAGCCTAGTACGCTGATGCGAAACCAAATTTTCCTGTGGTCTTCAAAAAGACAACGAAAAATGCTAACGAAAACACAGAGAAAAAATATTCATGGAGATTTCACGAAAAAAAAAAACACGAAATAACCCAAATGTCTTTTTTCCGCACACAATTAATGGTCCAGACACTTAGTTCTGTGTGAAAAGAGAGTGGAGATTTGTCAAAACAATCTGGTAAAATCAATTTCGCTGGTCGAACAGCGTACCGCAGAACGAAAAGAACAACGAAATTTTTCGTTTATGATTTCATCATGTCGTTTTTGTATTGGATGTGTTCCGTCGTTGTACAGTATTCTACGGATAAAAGAAACACTCGTTAAGAAAAAATCGCATATAGGAATTTATTTCCTTCTACAAACATTAATACAAGAACAAAAAAGTACGCATTATGAGAATTTACCTTTGCCAAAACTAGTTTGTGCCAATAAATATGTTCCCATTGTTAATGACAGCTTTAATTGTTTATATAGAATTGCAGAATCAGTCTGAAATGTGCTAGAATACTAAAAAAGTGATTTCCTACTAAGACCTACATGATTTTTTTTCCATTTCAGATAAAAACATACCAAGATGTTCAAATTTTGTTGTTCCCATTCATAGAACGAGAACCTAATGAAACCTGTTCTGAATAATTACTTATGTTTCTGTTCAATTTAATACAAAATTGTCTTCACTCCATATAACTTTGTTCAATATCCAAAATGACTTCTGCGTGGATTTTTATTTATCCTTATTTCAGAACAAAAGAAAGAACAAATTTGGGAATTGTTTTTAAAAGAAAATTGTTATTGCTTTCAGAAAAACAACACTTCCAAATATAAATAAAGTAAAATAAACAAAAGTTTTTGTCTTACGTCACCTAGAACGGGTAGCAGCAATACAACGATTTCGGTTTAATAAAGTTTTCTCATAAACGGCTGTAAGGATTTTGATAAAATTTCTAAACAGTTTTAATAATACTGCAAGACTTGTTTTTGCCAACAAAAATCGAATAAGGGAATTAAAGTTTTGAGGTTTTTTGAGAAAATCGCCTCTCCTTTAGAATATTTATCAAATTCAAAAATTTTGCAATTGAAGTACTCATTAAAATAGTGTATATGAATAATTTTTGTTTACGAACGAATAATTTCTTTTGTTTTTGACTTTTTTTACATTTTCTTGTTTTTTTTTTTTTTAGTTGGTAGGTGCATGTATGTTACTAAATAATAGTGAGCCAATGAAGGCCTAAAATATCAAGATTTGATATTTTTAAGATTGGCTTAAATTAATTAAAATTTTGTTGTCAGGTACCTGCATATGATTTAATACGAACCTAATTTTTATTTATTTATTTTATGTTAAACTTACTTTCTTTTTAATATCAAATATGTTTTTTGTACAAATAAAATAAAAATCGCATGCTCTTGGTTATCTCGCAATTCTCAACTTTACTGAGTAACAGAAGTTATAATAGCCCAAGTGAGTTGGTCTAGTTTATCTATTTGTGTCTTTATTCTTCATCAACTTTTTTTTAAGAATAAAGAAATAACGGGTAGAGATCTCTCAAAATTCGCTCTTGGATATAGCCTCGAAGATATATAATGTACTATGAAGTACTTATATAAATCTTTTGGGCATACAATCATGCAAATCCAGCACTGGTTTTGCTTTATTGCCGGTACCGACCGACGCATTACATGTATTGGACAAATACATATAAACGTTTCAAAGTGATATAAATAAAAATAATAATACTAGCAGATTGTTCGAGTTCGAACGGAGTAGAGGACTGGAAGAGCGATAATCACTTGTTACGAATTCTATATAGAATGTACTTTACGCATACTATAATACAAAATTAATACACAATGTGTATCGGCCTTTAATTAGCTGGCATTCATTCATTTATTTCTTCGATTTACAGCCGGTTTGATTTTTTTGGGATTCTTGCCGATCTATTTTTTCAATTGAATTGAATCAATGATTATAACCATTTATATCTACCTATCTAACTTATGTATTTAGACTTTTGGCATATCTGAGGAAAAATTAACGATAATCCATTAGGAAAAAAAAAGATGACAAAATATTTTGTGCATCCGCACATTTCCACGGCACATAAAGCGGAGAGATAAGATACCTTTTTTTTTGTCAAATTATTTAAAAGTTGATCAAAGAATGCAACAACCAACGATGGAATTCTGCGTTGAGGATATTTTCAAATTAAATTCTATTTGCGTTTTGACTTGTCATGACAAACCAAGCAATTTAATTTGTTTATTTTTGTAATGTTAAGACTACTTGAGAGCAAAACAAAGGCAAAGCTAACAAAACAGATCACGACTGAAAAATGTCGTTAACCTTTTTCTGATAAGAAATATAGAGCATTTTATAGTATTTTTGTTGATGTTTTTTATTCGTATACGAATAACTCGTAAGATGGCAAAAATGTACCTAGTCAATAAGTAAATTATTTAATATTTGTGACCTTTTTATCGATAAAGATAGATATATCTAACTTTTAGTGGGCTGTAGGTCCTACAGCCCACTAAAAGTTATATATACCTAGTCAATAAGTTTAACTTGGTTCAAATGTTTATATATATATAACTACGAGGTAATTTAGCCATAATTCAAATAGAATAATTAAGTCTTAAGGGATTGTCTGGCTCATTTGGATTCCTTGAATATCATCATTCAATTCATTCAGCTGTGATAAAAAAGTAATTAAGTAAATCTTCTCTGAGCCAATTTTTCTTTATTCTAGTTAAACCTCAGATAGTACATTTTCAACGAGAACTTGTCTCTCTTGCTGTATTTTTTCGCCTGCTAACTTAACTGATGATTGAAAAATCGGCTCTTAATATTTTAATTTACATAATACTAGAGCCGATTTTTCAATTAGCAGTTAAGCTACCAGAGCAATAAAACCATAGCAACATCAAGAACAAAAGTTTGCTTTATCTAATGTATAAGTATTATCTGAGGTTTAACTTTCTGTCAAAAATTGGCTCTTAATCAAATTAACTTTCTTTTAAATCGCTTTTGACGGGATTTAGTCTATACAAAACTGCGTTTCGTCCGGCCGATCTCTATTGGGCTTAATTTATTAGCACAATATTTTTGTTACCTCTATCATTTGTGTGTTCAAATTCGAATGAATCCTCCGAATTTTTTGACTTCACAAAAGAAAACGTAAAAAAAATCTATGAACATTTTAAATATTTTAAAAAAATGTGGATTTTGTTTGTAAAATTGGAGGTTCGTCCAAGCTCTAAATTTTTTTAAAATTTTTTGGATTTTTTTCTTTTGACATTTTCTTTTGTGAAGTAAAAAAAGGAGGGTCAGTCCAATGTGAGCACCTTCCCTCAATAGTTTTTGAAAAGATAAAAATAAATAAAAATCTGTGAATATTTTTTAATTTTCTTAAAAAGGATGATGGGCAAATTGGTTGTTGATCCAACAGAATTAAAATATATCTCAAATGAAAGGTCTTGTCCAGTACTTTATTTCATTATATGGCGACAAGAACCAAAACCACCGGAAAATAGAGATAGCCACTTGAATATGAGTATTGCAAACACCATATTTCAGTTTTTTTTTTCGAAATAACTGTTAGTGGGTAAATAGAAATAACTGTTAGTTAGAAATAAATGGTAGTTTTCTCATCTTTCAAATAACAGCAAAGGTATTTTGCTACGCTTTATACACTTTGAAATATTAAGTTTTAAAGTCTTGAATAAAAACTGTTTTAGCACTGGATTTACACACCAATATCTTAAAAACTTCAGTGGTGACGAATACTTTTTTTAGCACCACCAAAAAGCTTTTTTTGAAACCTTTAATTAAATATATAATAAAGCGTCCTTTGCTTAATAAATACCTGCTCATAAACAAAAATTGTTCAAAAGAAAACTTATAATGCTTATAGACCGGGAAAAGTAGATTCTATGTTAAAAACAAAAAATTATACAGTCTAAGGACTGGTATCGAAGTATAATTTCCCTCTACATTTTAGTCTACCTAATTAATTTAAATTAATTAATTACAAATACAATCGGGTTCGGCCGATTAAGTCATTATTTATTTAAAAATCTAAAGAAAAACATCTATCGGACCGGAGTGTATGGTTTAAGTTTTCATGTTTTATAAGAATAAATAATATCTCTGTGACCAAATAAGGTATGCACCAAGTGCCTCCGCCACCAAGGTCCGCTGCCGAGCGGGCGCCGCAAGTGGCTTAGCCACTATTTACTAATATAACTTGTTGTTTGCCCGATGCGTTATATGTTTTTCGATATCGTTAGTTAATTGGGACCTTTAGTACAAACATATCTTATATGGTAGCAGAAATATCTATGGCCATCAAACACAAACTTAAACCATACACTCTGGTTCGGTAGATGTTTTTTTTTAGTTTTTTAAATTAATAAGGACTTAGTCGACCGAACCAGAGTGTATTTGTTTAATTTAAATTAATTTGGTAGATTAAAATGTAGAGTGAAATTATTCGTCAATACCAGTCCTAAGACTGTATAATTCCTTTCTTTTTAACATTGAATCTTCTTTTCCTAGTCTATAATCATAATAAGGTGTCTTTTGAAGCAATTTTTGATTATAAGCAAGTATTTATTGAGGAAAGGACAATTTCTGATATATTAAATTAAAGGCCGCAAAAATAGCTTCTCGATGGTGCTAAAAAAGTAAGAAGCTCAACACGACCAGATTTCATACAAATTTGCCCATCATCCTTTGTGGATTTTGTTTGTAAAATCGGAGGTTCAGTCCAAGGTGAACACCGTCTAAATTTTTGTTTTGATTTTTATTTTTTTGACATTTTCTTTTGTGAAGTAGAAAAAGGAGGAGGGGTCAGCCAACGGCGTATACAGGGGGGGGGGTCACGAGGTCATGCCTGTTAAACCAAATAGAAATCAAAGTCCGGAGTTGTTTCCAACTGTTCACTCAGCAAAGTAAAAACTAATAGGATTTTGAAAAAAAAGAACTTTTTTTATTTCTGAAAATAAAATCTTTAAACACATTATAGAACACATACAGAAATTGTTTTGTTTGATTTCTGTATATAACTTTGGATGTATAGTTATTTTAACCAAAAAATGTTTATGTTAACGAAAAAAGCCATAAATATATAAAACTATGATGACAACCTATTATAAAAGGATTTTCTTTATACTTATTGAACATTTACGTTCGAACAATAATGTTATTGATTGGGATGTGGATTACTTTTACAAAGTAACCTTTGAATCCCATAATGAAAAAGCCAGAAGCTATGGTAAAGGAGATTTTTTTACGTCTTTGCGGTGAACCGTTGGATGGAATCCTTGACGCAAATGAGACTAGGCTCACAGAATTATCCATTAATATTGCATTATTATTTTCAGAAGGACTACTGGTAAGAAAAGGATTACTGGTAAGAAAGATAAAAAGATTAGGTATATTTGATGTACATATTTATTTTGGAAGGTGCCTTTCACTTTGCCATCGTTGCAAAGATTTACCCCTCCTATACTAATACCAATGCAATTTTAAGTTGTCACTTTACAAAATTTTTTGTAGTCTTTGAATTTATTTCGGTTAGTGAAATTTGTGTTCTAAATATAAAGGGAAGCGTTTCTGATATAAAATTGATTGTTTCATTGTTTTCTTCTGAAAGTGCATCAAGTGATGACGAGTTTTGTGATGTTATAAAACATACATAAAATTACAGGCATGCAATGTCAAAAATAAATCAATTTGAATTGGCGTTCGACTCACCACGAAATAAATCAGTTTTTAGATTGAAATCTGAATTTACCAATCGAAGACACCATTAGAGACATACATTTTATTCAAATCATTTTTAAAAATCACTCCTGAACTCTTTCCACAATTTTATTGAAAATCAACGAACACGAATCTTTGTATTGAATTAAAATACTACTGTATAAAAAGATTTGTATAAAAGAACTATTGTTTTCATTTTCAGTAGTGAATATTTATATTTAACTATTTACTTAAATTTCAGAAACAGAGTGCTCAGTACCTAATGATATTTACTTATTTTGTCTACAACTTCCATTCGAATTAGAACTAGCTTAAATAAAAACTTTGATAGGAATAAAAGAAATTCTGAATAAAATTCAAAACAAATGATCAAGCGAATCCAAAATTTTTTTTTCCTCAATATTTTGACAGCTTAACTGAGATTTTCTGTTCAGGCAACTGGAAATTGCTGTATGCTGTTTCTGAGGCCCTCCGAAACAAAAAAAAAATGTAACTTTCAGAAATAAAAACGAAGAGCGTGTTCACTGGTCCGGCTAATAAAAGTTCGTTCGACTCAGTTATTTATTTTACTTTTCCTTGGAACCAAAAATGAGGTAACTTCGCAAATACCAAAAGAGTGTTTTCGTCTTAAATTTGTTATTTTTTTTTTGTATATTTCATGAATTGGCTTTGGCAGTTTAATACTTGTTTTCTCTATCTTATTCATACTAAAGATTTTCAAAGATTTTAAAATGCGTTTGTAAAATCTTCACTTATTTTCGCGCAAATTTGTTTGAAGTTATCTTATTTCGAAACATATATTTTAAACGAAATTGCCTAACTTGAAAATGTATATTATTACATTCGCAGTCTGCTATTTCACGCCGACTTTTGATGATGCTTGAATGTTTTCGAAATTAAATAAATCATTCACTTAAAACGGACGTAATTTTAATATTTTAATATTCAAATTTCTTTATCTTCATTATTAAATGAGTTAAACTAAGATATCTTTTTCCAGGATATGAAGGATTTTAATTTATTTTACCTCATAGGTAATGTATTATAGGGGTTGGGTAGACGAGTTCCAAAATCGTAATCTCCAAACTAAAAATCCCCAAAACCGAAATCTCCAAATTTAATTAAATCCTTAAAACCAAAATCTCTAAGCACCAGAATCCCCATATATTGTCAGTCGCTCTGTTATAAAAGTTTTTTGTACTAAACACTATTTTGGGTGGCCCGCCTCGCGGGTTTAAGGATTTTAACTCCCTATTCGGGTCCTCTGTCCCGCTCACGTGACTCCGTCGCTCGGTCTGTTATCAAAGTTTTGTGTACTTTTTTTAAATTTAATTGTTGGGTATTTTGGTTTGGAGGATTTAGAATATAATCAGGACCGAAACGCATTGGACTAAAGGTCGCTTAAATACTTTTTATTGAATTTCATTCAATACAGTCCACTAATATAAAAACAAAAATAATATAAGTTCTATTGTTTAGGTTTTTCCTTTCTTTATAATCATTTTGGGCTTAGAGATTTTATTTTTGGAAATTTTTCAAAACATGGAGATTTAGGGATTTGGGGATTTTTCGTTTGATTATTTTGAGGGTCTCCCGTATTATAGTATAGTTATTTAAGATTTTTTCCCTTTTCTTTTATATACCCACTTTTTAAAAATATTAGTTTGTGTAATTTTTTTTTTTGGGCGTGACCCCCCCAAGAAGTAAAGCTGTATACGCCCCTGGGTCAGTCCAATGTTAGCACCCTCAATAGTTTAAAAAAAATAGGCGTGTTCAGGAAAGGGAGATTTCTGAGGGCCTCAGCAATCTCGCAGTTGCCTGAACAGGATTTCTCACCAAAAAATCTCAGTTTGGCTGTAAAAATACTTAGGAACAAAATTGTTGGATTCGCTTGCTAAGCTTTTGAAGGAGCAAAATCTCCAATATCTCCCTTTCCTGAACGCGCCTAATAGTTTTCAAACTATCAGTTTTAGTACCGGGAAGAAAAAAATGTTTCAAGAGCATTTGGAGCAAAATTTGCAAAGAGCCCACCAATAAATTAGTTTGCTAAACTAAATTGTTTGCAGATAGTCAGCATCTCAGATAATAAGTTTTTATCTTTGTATAGGTTTTGCTGTGGAAAACAGTTAATTACCATCAAATTTAATGACAATCAGTAACATAAGATGGGTCTACACTTTCTGTATTCAATCATATTAAGGGTAGGCAAAACCCATTTAGTGCGCGCACCGTATAAAAAAGAAATATAAATATCCCGAGAGATCGATGTACATCAATCAATTTTTTGGATTTCACCATCATCGTGATGTTAGTTTTGATTAAAAATTCGATTTTTTTTTTGACACGACACCAATAGTTGCTCTATGAGCAAGTAAATATGTTTATTAAGGCATCTCCGCAAAAAAATTTCAGTGCTCAGGTGGGATTTTTTGTCAAACTTAAAAAAATTATCTCAGATATATTCTTTGATATTCCGATTTCTATCGATTCAGATTGGGTTTCAGAATTTTACTCTGATATAGTTTCACCAGCTATCGAGCTAATATTTATTATATTGATTTAAAAATATTAATCGGTTATAAATTCTAATAAGGCAGTTTAGAGGATTGCAGTAAATATCTCGACAACAAGTAGAGGTTACATATGAAAACTTTATATATATATATGTGTTCATATATAATTCTTTACAATAACTTTTTATAGTAACCATTTTTTAGCTTTCAACAGCAAAGTTGTTACTTGTTTTTGTCACCTGATTTCAAGGTCTTTGTTCATTTTAAATAACTCTATAAGAAAGTTAGTTATAGGCCTACCTCACCTAACCTACCTCATATAAACAAATAAACATACATGTGAGTATTAATATTCAAATGTTTATCGGATTTATTTATACCACCTTTGCTTAAAGTTAAAGGTGTTAGTTTTAAAACTACATTAATATCAAGGTGAATCATTTTTATGTTTGTTTTTCTCAATTTGAAATTATATCAGTTTATTGAGTAATTTTAACGGTTTTGTAAATAGAAACACTTAGCAAAGTGTTTTCTTCAGCAAAAGAATAATACAAATTAAACATTAAATTTAAATTTAGCAGACACTTTAAATAAGACATTTAGAATATATTTGTCTATACGAATGCTAAAAATACAGCACATACTTAAAATGTAAGAGCTGTATCAATAGTAACCTATAGAAGATAATTTCGCTTTAAGCTCCTCTTATTTTTTAACTTTGTACACATACAAACATTTGGTAAAAATGTATCTGAATGTATTTTTTTTTTATAATTAACGCGCACTCAAGGGATTTTTGCTACCCTTATAATGACCACAGCAATGATGCAAACATCGCTTGTTGCACTTAGTTAACATCATGTTTCTTGCCAACACTATTTGACCAATTTAAATCAAGTTTTCGAATTTAGTCTTGTAATACTATAGACTACTTGATTCCAATTTTTTATCAGAATTGGAAAATGTTTGACCTATTTCCTATTTTCAGTTTTTCAGATTTTTTTTTAATTCATGGTTACATAGAAACACAAATATAACATGCATGAATTTAAAACTAATGTGGTCTTGTAAAAAAAATTATAAAAAAAAGTTTGTTTTGGACGGTTTTTTCCTAAGTTGCATGTTTCCAAAGTTATAAAGGAAAACGTTGGAACAAATGGGGTGATTTTAGCGTTTTTTTCACTGTTGCATTTTTCCTGCAGCAAGCACAGGTTTTTCGAAGTTGTAAACTTGGGTATAGACTACTCTAACATGCCTTAACAACATCAAAAATGCAGAACTATATCGCGCTTTGCGATTTCAGCACTTGTTTTTGTGATTGTTGACTGGGCTAACATTCTATAAAACCAAATAAATTAATTTTTTGAAGTCTTCTTTAATTTAAGATTGATTCTTGAATCTTTATTTAAAGTGACATTTATACGCACTTTGTACACATACAAAAATTTGGTAAAAATGTATCTGAATGTATTTTTATTTCATAATTAACGTGCACTCAAGGGATTTTTGCTACCCTTATAATGATTTATAGTGCGAGCAGTTAGGAAATTTATGGAGTTCTAGCGGATTAAGGAGAAACCATTGATCTTAAATGCTTAGACGTTGTAATGAGTGGAAAATATCGAGTTTGGTAAAGTATTTTACATACGTGTGGTGCGGCTAAAGAACGAATCGCTATATTTTACATACGTCCGAAGTTAATTTGAATTAGGTATTTCGAAGGGTTGTTGCCTTTTGATATGAGAGTAATAGTGCTGAGTTGCACAAATTCTCAGCTATTTAAGCTTAATGACTTAATATTTTTTGTCAGGTGCAAGCGGGCGGATTCCGCTATTGCCCACCCCATCATAAATGTATTTTCCAAATATTCCATCATTTCTTTGGTTGCACTTCAAGCCCTATACTATACCGCTCAATCAAATTGTATAATTCTATGTCAATCGGAAGTGCTCCATATAATTGATATCAGTTGGAATGGTAAATCTCAAAATTTTGATTTTTTGCTTTTTACATATGTTTCCTCAAGGCCTACAATTAATACCAAATTTTATCATTCTTCAACAATCGGTAGTGTAGTGAGCCATATACCTACATAATGTGAATGATATCAATTCTGAAAAAATTGGCGATTTTTTTTTTGTAAGCACCAGAAGTACTAGGTACCGTTGTGCAGAATTACAAGATTTCACAGTATCGGGGAAATGAGCGGATGCCGCGACCCCTTAATGAAAGTCTCAAATTTAAATCGTTTCTCTCTGGTTGCATCCTACGCCCTACCGCTCTATCAAATTTCATCATTGTACAACCACAGGTAGTATCCATATCAATTCTGAGAAAACAGCCACGCACCCTGAATGGGAAATTTAAAAATTTAAATTTTGTCTACCGTTGTGCAAAATTACAAGATTCCAAGGTGTCGGGTAGTGTTCCATAGTTTTGATGATCTGTTAGTCAGTCAGTTATGGTTTTTGCGATTTTGTCCGTCCTTTATCTGACTTAATACTTTCAGGGCGCAATATGGTTCAAGACAAAGGATATTTATATGTACTTGTACGTGCCAAAATGGTTAATTTTGATCCTGTAAAAAGGGTGTAGTGCCACAATTTGACTTGACACTACCGTCCATTGATATATGAAATAATGGTCATAATTAACGTCAATCTCAAAATGGCAGGCAAAGGCCAAGAGATTCAAGGTCGAAAAATTGGATCTAAATGTATCTACTTTGCCCTAACGAATTAAGCAAAAATCGGTGTTTTTTAATAAATTCTTGCAATCATCTATATACCTTCCTACTGAATTATATAACAGATTATAATAGTTAACAAATAGCATATTCAATTATTCCCTGCAATAAATGATTATTTGATTAAGCTGTCAGTCTTAACTGTTTTTATCGTTAAAAAATTAGTAAAAATAGGTTTTTCGATAATCACTATGAGCAGCAGTCTGATGGATACAAAAAGTAAGTAGGTTAAAAGTATATTTTTCTTTCTAATCAAGGAAAGAAATTGGAAAACAAAAAAATTGATTTAATCTAGTTATTTGAATATAATACATTAAATAAATCAGGGTTAACTTTGTGTTGGACTTTTGCTCATCTAATTTTGGAAATCCACATGACTTTGTGCACTTGTGTCAAGCATGAACAAAATTAAAGTTCTTGAATAGACATAATTTGTTTTGAATATTTAAATGCAATTCTTATTAAAATGTACAAATAGTATATTTTTATACAATCAGTATAATCAGTAAACGTATACCTATGAATGTGTGCATATGCATATACATACATATTTTGATAGATACATGATTACTTCTCGTGCTAATACTTAATAAACAAAAAACGTAAGCGACTCTATTTACTTGACAAAACAAGCGCAAGATTTGCTCTCATGATTTTGATCAATATTTAAACAATGGTTATTTATAGTAAAAATATTTTGTATTCTTCGTTTACATTTGGTTTCTGGGTTACTAAATTGAAAAACATTACTTATGTAGGTAGGTATCGCGAAACCTAATTGTATAATATTAATATCAATTACACAAAGAAACACAAAGAAACCTTATATATAGTTCATAATGTAACAACTCTAGATAATATATGTACATGTACATACATACATGTAACTTATTATTTTTAATCAATCTACAGAGAAACTGAAACTTAACAATCTTCACAATTATTTTAACAAATGTCTTAGCATGCTTTCAATTCTTTTTTCCTCTTTTCTAAATTTTATAATTTTTTTTTTTCTTTTTATTTTGTAAATTGACTTTAAGGTTTTCGGCTCTGCCTTTGTTTGATCCTCTTTTCTTATTTTAATTATTTTTTTTGTTTTGTTTTTTAAATCTTTCAATAACTGCTTGCATTAAGTAACCCCGGCCTATCTTTACTTCCAATGATACTAGCATCGTTCATTGAAATTTTTACATCATAATTTAATTTTAAATACGTACCGATATGACTTTCAATCGTAATTATTACGCTGCTGATGTGAAACGAAAAATCCCATTCAAAAATGACATGACGAAATCATAAACGAAAAATTTCGTTGTGCTTTTCGTTCTGTGGTTTACTCTGTTAAGCATAGTACGCAGCTGAAGCGAAACGAAAATTTTCGTACAAAAATTAAAACAACGAAATCATAAACGAAACAATTTGTTCTTGTTTTGCTCAACAGTAAAGCATAGTACGCAGCTGAAGCGAAACGAAAATTTTCATACAAATATTGACACAACGAAATCATAAACGAAAAATTTTGTTCTCGATTTGCTCAGCAGTACGCAGTTCGATAGCGAAAATAGAAAATCGTAGTAGATTAATAGAGTCGTCTTTTTTCCGCACAGAATTTATTGTCCGGAACATTATTGCTGGTGAAAAAGTGACAGTTTTTGTTTTTTTTTTAGAAATAAAATGGACGAAAATTATAATTAGTTTAACATTCAATTTTTTAAACAAGAAATAAGTATAAAATAAGCTAAACCATTCTTTAAAACTATCAACACAACAGGAAAAGAAATTGAAAAATATTTTTTGTATGAATAATTTAAAATATCTTTCAATAATTAATTGTTTTTTTTTTATTTTTTGACATACAACTGATAGAGCTCTCTATAAATATTTTTCGAAGCCTTTTCGTTTATGTTTTCGCTAATGATGTGGAGAGCACAGACATTTTTCGTTTCGCTTGAGCTGCGTACTAGGCTTAAACGCGAATATAGAAAATCGTAGTAGATTACTAGAGTCAAATCACCACTTTTTTGCGCACAGAATTTATTGCCCGGAACATTATTGCTGGTGAAAAAGAAACACCACTCTTTAAAACTATTAACAGAAAAAGAAATTGAAAAATATTTTTTCAATTTTTTCAATACTATTTTTTTTTTTATTTTTTGACATACATCTGATAGAGCTCTCCATAAATATTAGCGTTTTCGTTTATGTTTTCGCTATTGATGTGGAGAGCCCAGACATTGTTTTCTTGAGCTGCGTCCTAGGCTTTATATCAGATTGTTTTGACAAGTCTCCACTCTCTTTTCGTACAGAATTAATTGCCCGGACGATTAATTGTGTGCGGAAAAATGACATTTGGGTTTGTTCGTGTATTTATTTGCTGTTTCTTTCATTTCGGCTTTTGTTTGATTTTTTCGTTAAATTTTATTTTATTTATTTGCAATTTGTGAAACTCTAACTGAATATTTTTCCGCTGTGTTTTCGTAAGCATTTCTTTGTCTTTTTGGAGACCACAGGAAAATTTCGTTTCGCATCAGCAGCGTACTAGGCTTAAAGCGAGTTAAAGTTAACTCACTTGCCCTAATTGTGTCAAGAAAGTAAACCAACGACGTTATCACCTTAGAGAACATATCTGCTACCACTTCACCTTGATCATGCTAAGCCCAACACTAAAATTATGGCGTTAATATATCTATATTAAAACAACTATTGGTACATACGGCGGCGTATACGCACTTTTCGTATGGTATTGACATTTTTATCATTTTTATCTCAATTCGAGCGGAAGATTGATTGATTAATTGAACATTTTTGAATGAAACAACAACAACTCAGGTGTTCTACCACTAAGTTATTTGTTTGGCTGAAGTTATAACTATTTCACGAGTGCTAACCCGATCATCAGACTTCTTTGTGTGGTGCTGAGTCTTAATTATGTTCATTTTTATTTGAAAATGCCCGTCATAGGGATTGAACTTAAGACATCAACTGTGACTGGAATTCGGAAGCCAACGGCCTTCCCATCGCGCTACCGAAGCCACATGCCAAGCTCCATCTCAGTGCAGGTTTTGTTGCTTATCAAATGCATTTGAACGACTAGCATTTTTATTAGAGCACACAAGCTTGCTGTTATTGCATTCGGTTTCTTTCTTTTTTCTCCGTACCCGATTCATATGTTTTATTTATTTTAACATTGAACCTTCCAATTAACTCAACTAGATCTCACCATTTAGTTATGTTTTAGTTGTTATTTTTGATTTCATCTGTGTACATTATATTAATACGCTTAGGAAAAAGTTACGGTACACTTTTCTCCCTAAATACGAAACATTAAAAGAGCTACATTATTCGGTACCGTCGGAAAGGTTTTGTCCTGCAGATTTGCAGACACCAAAAATTGTATCCGTCCCTTTTGAACTTACTAAGCGTGAAAATATTTTCATTTTATTTTTATTTTAAAGCTAAACAGTTGTGACTTATTTAATTTATAAATAAAAAAAAGTACGTATACGCCAGAGTGTACGTTATGTCGAATTTCAATTTAGAAATTCATATTTTCATAATTTTAGCAGGATAACATTTGAATCAGTTAAGAAAATAAGTAGTGTAATGTATGCTTCAGACGAATTTAGGTTTACTGTTTAATACTTAATGAACAAAAAAATAACTAACTAAGCACTTTTTTGTTTTAAAGTTCAAGACAAAATTTTAACGTACATATCCGTGAATTTGTTTTATTTTTCGTTTTTTTAATTAGTTTTTGCTTTTATAAAATTTTCATGGATCCAATATAAAATAGTTAAAATAGAATCAATAACTTATCCATGAAAATGGCGTTCGTATCGCTGGCAGAATATTCGGCCACTGGCGATGCTAGTTTAAATTAATAATAAATTTGTCTTTTTAACGCATTTAATATCTTAAATCAGGGTGATTGAATTTAGTAATGTGCTATTGATTCCGGTGAAGCCCTTTCCCTGTTTTACGTGTCTTTAACAATCTTTCTGCTTTATATGATAGCCATGAATCACAATGATTATAATAGAGCTTCTTCGGTTGGTGGTAATGACGGAATTCTCCGTCCAATGGTTAAAATTTTAAGCAAACAGTTTTTTGGTCTTCAGATTTGTCATTTAAACGCACAAAGTTTATATCCCAAAATTGATGAGTTTAGGGATGTGTTTGAGGAATCTATGGTTGATCTTATTTGTATTAGCGAAACTTGGTTCTCTGATTTGAATAGTTATTCAATGTCTAGTCTGGGTGGATATAGACTTTTTCGCACTGATAGACATGGGAGAAGAGGTGGTGGAGCTTCTATATATGTGCGTAATGGTATTACCTGCAAAATAAATTGTAAGTCGGATATCGATTGTGAGATGAATTTTTTGTTTTTAGATATATTTAATGATGAAGGTTCTCTTTTAATAGGAACCGTTTAAAGACCCAATAATCACATCGATATAAATCCATTATTCACCATCTTACAAGCTATTACCCTAGGTCCCTCTAACATTATGCGGTGACTTCAACAGTAACCTTTTGGAACAGACCTCACTAATAGAAAGTATGAGAATATTTAACTTATTTCCGGTAAACACGACGAATGCAACGCTCTTCCTCAGTGATTCTCAAACACTTCTTGATTTATTCTTTGTGAGTGATATAAATGATGTTCAATTGTATGACCAGTTTTCAGCATCAGCATTTTCGAAACACGACCTCATTCTCCTCTCTTTTAAATTCAAATTTCAAAGCTGTGCAAGCTCGTATGAATCCAGAGATTTCCGGCATATTGACTATGGTCATTTGGAATATGACACCCGAAGTATTGTCTGGGAACACATCTACTTTTTACCCTCTCCCGATGACCAAATCGATCTTAATAGAAATATTGTCAATTAATTTGATAGACATGTTCCTTTACGATCCAGAACAATCAGAGAAGGTGAACGACGTTGGTTTTTAAATGAAATTCGTAGGTTATTATTCAAACGTGACCTGACTTACAATAAATGGAAACGTTACAGATTGGACATTGACCTTCTAGTTTATCCCAGTTGCGCAGTCATGTAGTTCCCAAAATAAGACACTCAAAAATTCAATTATTTAGGACCAAGTTAAATCCTTCTATGAATGGGCGTCAATTATGGAAGAATCTGAAAGCTATGGGTCTGGGTAAACAAAATCAAAATTGCTATGAAAATATCAATGTTAATTTATAGAACCATAATTTCTATAACATTCCCCGCAGTTCCTACGTTCTGATTGAGTCTCCTGTTGAGCCCTCCTCCGATGTTACTTTCGATTTTACATGCGTTGATAGTACTGAGATTGTCGAAAGTACATATTGTCTAAAAGGTCCAATTTAGTTGGATTTGATGGCATACATCCGGTCTTTGTCAAATCTATTTTACCTGTTATCCTGCCCTTCATCACACATATTTTCAACACCATTCTAATTACAGGTATTTTTCCTTTCCAATGGAAACTGGCTAAAATTTTACCAATCCCGAAAGGGGGAATGAATTCAGGCCCATTTCGGTGCTTCCTTTCTTGTCTAAAGTTTTCGAGAAGGTAATGCAAAAACAGCTAAATGTCCATCTGAGAGCTCAGAACATCCTCTCCTCCAAGCAGTCAGGCTTTCGTAAGAACAACAGCCATTTTAAGATGAAGATCTCAGGCTTGCTTTGGATGATAACCATGTCACTTTTATTATGCTTTTGGACTTCTCGAAAGCTTTTGACACTGTGTACAACACTAAGCTATGCCAAAAACTCGTAGATTACTATGGTATTTCATCTTCTGCAGTGCGTCTCTTTGAATCCTACCTTCGGGAAAGCAAACAAGCAGCTTCTATCGGTAACACTTTTTCAAATTTCCTTCCCACTACTAGGATGTCCCCTAGAGTTCGATTTTGGGACCCCTCCTTTTCTCACTATATATTAATGACCTCCCTAATCAAATTTCAAGATCTTCTATTCAAATGTACCTATGTTGTCTTGGACTAATCGAAGATTGTGCATACACAATTAACAAAGATCTTGAAGACATTTCGCGATGGTCAGCATGTAATGGTCTGTTTCCTAATCCTCTGAAATCAAAGTGTCTCATTATTAGTAGGAAATCCTTAAACACGGACTTCTTTCCATGTTTATATCTGAATAATTAGCCTATATCCTATGTTTCAACTACGGAAAACCTTGGTATGTTGTTCAATAACACACTGACTTGGGATAACCACATAAACGCCAACGTTGGGAAAGTTCACGGTGTGCTCCGCTTGTTATGGTCCTCTCAATTCTATAATCCTCTAAAAACACGAATGCTGTTAGCGAAAATACTCGTTATACCCATACTCACATACGGATGTGAAGTTTTTTGTCACTGTGATGCAATCAGCAAGAGAAGGCTCAATGTAGCATTCAACAATACCGCGCGCTATATTTTCGGCTTGCGTAGATTCGGTCATATATCAAGCTTTTCAATCCAAATCTTTAATATCTCACTTGATCACCTTATAAATTTCCGAACCTTGCTATTACTATTTAACATTATCCAGACGGAGCAACCATGTAGTATCTTCAATAGGATACAGTTCGGTTCCTCCAACAGGTCCCTCAACTTAATTCATCCGCGTTATTCCTGTCTGACTTCTCAGAGACAATTTTTCGTCAATGCCATCCGACTGTGGAACTCCCTGCCAAGACACCTTAGGAGAGTGAGATGTGAAGCACAGTTTCGTAGAGAGCTTCGAATTTATTTTCAAAATTATTCCTAATTTAAACAAAACCGGCCATCACATTAAATATGTCGAAATAACACAAAGATAAAGCAATATGCTAGCTTTACCACAATCCCCTTACAGATAAAGAAAATTGAAATTGCAAATTTTAGATTAACCACAAATTAAAAAAAAAAATCGTTTCACTCGTTTAGGCTCTAGTCGTGACGAAAATTACTTTTTTGGGCTTCTCCATGATCGTTTTGTTAGGTATGGTTACATATCGAAGTTTGGACTGACAAAACAATTCTAACTATTTGCTTGATGGAATGCACAAATTGTCAAAATTTGATTTTTGACACATCCAAATCTGTTTAAAATAAGAAATCGTAGATAGTAAAAAAAAATTGGGTTTATTGAGATTTGTTAAAAGTTTTTTTTTTCTAATATGTCTATATGTATTTATAACAAATCGTCTAAAAGAAATGCATTCAAATATTATTTCACTGATAGAAAAGTAGAAATAGGTTATTTCTGTTCCTAAGTTATTGTTTAACAAGATGTATTCGGGTGAACAAAATAAAACTTTCGTTTTAAAAATGCAATAAAAGCAATTTTCCGAGACCTTGTTGATGGTTTTGGGCTGTAGCTCACGGATTGCTTGGATGATATTGGCCTTAAGTGATTGAATCGTTTCCAGATTGTTGGCATAACATTGGTCCTTCACAGTTCCCCACAAAAAAAAGTACGAAGGGGTCAAATCGCAGCTCTGAGGCGGCCAATTAGAATCGCCAAGACAGCTGATAACACGATTTGAGAATTTGGCGTGCAAAAGATCGATTGTGTGATGGGCTGTGTCGGATGGCTCTGTAACGTCCACCGTTGACGGAAACGTTGTTCCCAGCCTCATTTTCGAAGAAAAAGGGTCTAACGATGCCACCACTCCATAAAATCCACACCAAACTGTTACTAAGGCGATGCATTGGCTTTTCATCAATCAAGTGCGGGTTTTTGATCCCCAGATGCTCCAATTATGTTAACATTGCAGGCTCGCTGTGGGTGCTTCATTTCGATCAAAAATTCTTTTCGAAAAACCGCACAGTTTGGACTAGCAACCACTTTGAAAATAAGGTTTAAATATTTCCCAATGTTATTCAAGCGTAATAGCCAAATCACAATCACGCGTTAGGTCGCTCCGACTTTGACAAATTGAAAAGAAACAATGAATTCGTATGAAACAAACCAACATGTTACCTCAGGCGTTGCGTCGCTTCAGATCGTAAATATCGTAAGCGCGAGCTCCAACACCCGAATAGATCTATTTTCTATTCTGGCTTCGCTTTGACAGTTCACAATTCTCATTTTATTTTTGTTGTGGTTAGATTTAATTTGGGTGCGAAAGTTTTTATTCAATTTAGCATTTCTTATTTAAAAAAAAACTTTCAATAATTTGTATCAATAAAAACTAAATATTTTATTTATCTGAGTGACTCGATTAATAAATACAAAAACAGCAGCAGTGAAATTATCTAGTTAATATGAGTTTTTTTTATTGTGGTTCAATATCTAGAACTTCGTATGGAGATTCTGCAAACTAAATTGCATACATAATTATGTATTTTCATTTTAATTATTCCAGCAGATACCTACATTTTATAGTTGTATTGATTGAATCAAAATACATATTATTAACATTACCAAAAGCAATAAAATTAATCAATTTCCTGTGAAATATATTCTATATTTTGTTTCATTTCAAAAGAAAAACAAAATGTTTGATTCTTCACAGCTGTTTTGTCAGTACCTACCCTCCTTGGAATGAATTTAGGTTCCGGAGAGTAAATTCACTCCGGTTTGCGTACCTCTGATGCCAGAGTATTTTTATTCTTCAATGTAGGTTTTCTTAATAGAAATTAAAAGACACTATTTTATTTAACTGCAATACATACCTAGTGACTAAACGCACAATATAATGTATATACATAAATAAGGTAAGTTTTGCATTTTAATGAAATGATATTTTGATATAATAGTTTATTAGGTATCCACTATACGATGGTAGACAGGAAAAAAAGTAAGTTCTGTGTCTGATGAGTACTTTTCAGTCCATTTTCAGCGTCTGCTTTTGCACGACGACTTTTGAGCCATGACTTGTCGAAATTTGTTAGATTATCGCGAAGGTGAGTTCAGATTTTGTTCTCGTTCGCACGCATTTAATTTCAAAAAAAGGCATGACTCAAAAGTCGTCGTGCAAATGTAGACGAGAGAACGAACATATTCTGCAACATCTACAAAGTTGCGGAGATTGTATAAAAATTTTTAGGCCTAATTTATTCACTCAAAGTTGAATATAACTTTGGAATTTGTACAGTCAACTTGAGAAATAGTTTTTATACACTCTAAGGCCTAATTCATTCAGTTAAAGTTGAACATAACTCTGGGATTTTTACAGTCAACTTGAGAAATAGTTTTTATTCACTCAAAGTTAAGACATTTCCACTTTTTATTTTCAACTCTAGAGTTGATCAACTTTGGATTTTCTCAACTTCCCGAAATAGTAGAAGTTGGCGAGCAAAACTTGGGATTTATCTTCAACTGCATGCTATTCAGTTCTCGACCGATCACCGAAATCAAGCATCGTCGGGTCAGATAGTACTAAGATGGAGGACCGCATGAGTTTTTTTTGGTTTCATATTTTTTTTAGGTATAATTGAAATTTGTTTATAAAAATGGTGCCTTTCCCCCACCAAAAATAGAACAAGTGTACAATTTCCATAAACAGATCACTTCAGTATTGTGTTCCATGTTATATATGGAATGATTTGCTGGTCTTGTGATGTTTAAGTAGTGGGCGACGATTTCGCCGGAAAAGTGTAAAAACATACTCATGAACATCGATCAATTCATGATTCTATTTCACAACAACAGTTCTTACGTTTCATGGAGTTCTTGATCTTTGTTTGGCTTTTCCTATTTGACCCTGAATTATTCTTCTCAAACATTTGACAAATTTCTACACACCAAAAAATAAAATAAAAACAGAGACTTGCTTCTCCATATTCCGCAAGGAAATTATGAGAAATTAATTTAAAGAAACAGATCTTTTATTCTGTCAAATTCCTATCTTGTCAAAGCCCGAAGCCTGACGCGACATTCTGTTTTCCAAATTTTAGGGTCGCGCTTAATGACACATGATATCGTAAAGTCGGTAAAATGCCTGTCAAAGTCGGAGCGACCTAACGCGTGATTGTGATTTGGCCATAAAGCAACTTCATCAACATCACGATCTAGTACAATGACGGGAAATAGAGAAGAACATCAGGGTACTTCGCATTCAGGTGCTGATACTGTAGCATATTTCAATGTTAAAAATTATAATTAGGTAAAAGCCGTCTGCCAAAATTATGTATTCATAAAAATTAGAATTGTAAGTTATAATATTGCAGGCTTAAAGGTTCGACCGCACATAACTGCAGCGGAACTACACTTCACGACGCGGCAAAACATTAGTTGTATGAAATTGTATGAGCTATATCGCACTAAGGGGCAACTGAACTTCATTAAATTTCATACAAATTATTTTGAATCGCAGTTCCGCTGCAGTGCAGTTCCGCCTAGTGCGGTCTAACCTTAAGTAATAAGTTAGAAGTAATAGATTTTATAAATTTTATTAATCAATATGAAATTTTTATACTAATTGAAACTCATGTAACTAGTGATAATAAAAATTCGAACCAAATTTCTCAGAATACAACTTAATGTGGGTACCAGCAAGTAAAATAAATAAAAAAGGTCGGGCAAGCGGAGGAATTCTCATGGGATACAAACATAACCTAAAAGGCATTAATTGCTCTTATAAGCAAACAGGGGACTTGTATTTAATGGAAATAAAGATGGATCGACACATATTCAATTTAATACCGGTGTACTTGAATTGCAATAACTGGGACAGCGATTTCATTAAACTTGAAGATAATCTGTTTACTAGTTACTTATCTAACACTCTGCTGATTGGGGATTTCAATGCACGAACAGGGGATTTAGAAAGTGAAATTAAGCTTATGGAAAGGGATCGTTGTTCGAGAGATGTGGTGGTTAACAGGGAAGGAAGAAGAGCTTTGGATCTATGCAACTCCTTTGGACTTAGCATATGCAATGGAACTACGGACTGTGATGCATCAGGTGACTTCATATTTATAGGATCACAAGGTAACTCAGTGATAGATTATGCAATGGTGTCAGGCGAATGGAGTAACGTGATGGACGAATTCGAAGTCTTAACTGAAATACATTCCGATCATTTACCGATTCAAATGACAGTTAATGTCAACAATAATCAAAGCCAATCAGAAGAGTCTCCTGTACGGGTGAAATACAAGTGGAAAAATGCATTTGCCAACAAATACGCAGAAGCTTTAAATAATGCACTTCTTCTACATGAAAGCAATTCCTTGGTTCATGAACCCAATTTAGCGGAACTTGATCAAATGGTTAAGTACTCGATACCTGTGCAATGCATGCCAAATACCAATAGTGCAATCCTTTTTCAGAAAAAGTGGTATGACAAAGATTGTAAAGATGCCCGAACCAAATCATTCGCATGGTTAAGATTATTAAGGAGTTTTCCAAATAATACTTACTTTAAAACACAATACATAGCTATGAACAAAATTTACAAGGAAGTATTAAAGAATAAAAGGCAAATATACTCAAAGAACATTGCACGAGACCTTGCAGGCTGTAGAAATACCGGGGAATTCTGGAAAACTGTTCGAACAATCAATAATAAAGCGAAAAAGCAAGCTGTTGGGTTTCTTGAAATGGATGACTTGGTTGAACATTTCAGAACGCTAACGATTGAAAATTTCTCTTCACCGTTTCAATTTGCTAGACCCTACATCGAGAACGACGATCTGGATGAACCATTTTCTTGCTTAGAGGTACAAATAGTGTTAAATGAGCTCCAAAACAATAAGTCTCCGGGATCGAATGGAATACCCCAAGAATTCTATAAATTCAGCACTTTCCTTTTCATAGAAAGTATAACCAAAGCTTTAAACCAAGCTTATGATAGCTTCTGTTTACCAGACTGTTTCAGAGAGGCTATTACGTGTCCCATTTTCAAGAAAGGTGACAACAGAGTTCCGGCTAACTACAGAGGCATATCGTTGCTGAATTCTTCAATGAACATTTTTGCAAAATTACTTTTAAAACGGCTTTAGAAATGGGTTCAGAATAACAACTTGTGGAGTGAGTCGCAAGCTGGCTTTCGGGAAAATTATTCAACAATTGATCAAATCTATTCGCTCACCAACATAGCAGAAATATTTGTAGGAAACAAAAAGAAGCTCTACGCTTTTTTTTTACTGATTTTAAGGCGGCATTCGACACCATAGACAGGAAAGCACTAATTCTGAAGCTGTACAACAAAAGAATCTCGACAAAGTTTGGAAACGTTTTAGAACAACTGTACGATTCAACAACCTCTGCAATTACATATGGAAAGAAATTTCCGAACAATTTCGAATTGAAATAGGGCTGAGACAAGGCTGCAGCTTGGGTCCTCTGTTGTTCGCCCTGTTTATAGATGACATAGAAGATGTGTTGCAAGGAGGAGCCCGCATTTCAGCTGATCTTCTAATCAAAGTCTTAATGTTCGCTGATGACATCGTTGTCTTGGCTGAGTCGCCTGGAAGTCTCCAATTGATGATCAATAGATTGTTCGAGTACTGCAACAAATGGAGGCTCCAGGTAAATATCGCCAAGTCAAAAGTAATGATATTTCGGAACGGTGGAGGTCGCAACTGTCGCAATGAAACCTGGAAATTTGGAGACCATATATTGAGGTAGTTAAGGAATATAATTATCTCGAAGTAAGGATCTCCAGAAACTTAAACCTGAAAAACCATATGGTAGACAAACTAGCGAAGTCCAAAAGTGCCCGAAACGCAACTTGGAAGAGTGTCATGCAGTGCAAGGATGTTGAATACGAAGCCAAATATCGTATTTTCAAAACAACAGCGAAAGCAATCATGTGTTATGCAGCTCAAGTTTGGGGACACAAGCAGTTCGAAGAAGTGGAGCAGCTCTTGAGATACTTCTTAAAACGAACCTTGAGGCTACCAAATAGTACGGCTAACCACATTCCTATGCTAGAGACGGGTCTTTCTCCTTTGTTCACATCAACACTCAAAATGCAGATTGATTACATACTCAGAACGATCGAAATGGAGGATAGTCGTCTACCAAAAAAAATAACCATGCTGGTGATACGAAATAGAATATCATGGTTCGAATCTTGGAGAAACTTAGCCGAGTACTGTGGACTCCAAGTTTCACTTCAAGTTGATAGGATGGACACGTGGAAAAGCGAACTTTATCGTTTAATAAGTTTGGTAGACGAAAGGAAAAGATAAGATTATGCTGAGAAAGCCAGAAGCTCGACTTATAGGTGTATATATGCGCAACTTAACTACAACTTGGCAGCTAACAATTACTTCAGGGTGGAGTACCCAACCGACCTCATGACACTCATTTTAAAAGCACGAGAAGAGTTACTCCCCCTGAACTACATGCCGCATAGAAGTGATTTACGAGAAACGTGTGAGATATGTTATCTTGGAGAGAAAGAGGACGTTTTTCACTTTTTGGGCAGATGTCCGATTCTGGTAGAAACGAGAAGAAGTACCTTTGGAAAGAATTACCTAAGCAATGCTGAAACAGTTGATATTCTTAACGGAGTAATTGACTGGGATGTTTTGTACCAATATACTAGAATAGCTCTTAGCTACAGAAAACGAATTTTTGATGAACTTTTTTATATATAAAAAAAAAAAAAAAAACTGAATACTTATGTATTATGTTATATCAATTTATTTTAATATTCGCCAACTGGCAGACGGCGTATATGCCATGTCATATAATGAATGGAAACCAAAATATTGTATATTGTATTATGAAATAAAAAAATAAAGCGACTCATTTCGTTCTGCGGAGGTATAATTCTGACTTTCTGTCAAGATTTCGAGAGGAAATAAGCTTTTAATGTCAAAATAACCTATGATTTAAAAAAGAAACAACTAGATGGCCCACCCTTTATGGCAGAACCGATATTGGAGACTGATGCTTCTATGAGTTAGAGTAGTTGAGGGGATCTCCTGTTGAGAATCGGACAAACAACGCTCAGGTTCCTTTCATCGACCATATTTTCTAGATGAGCAAGGCTTTCCATTTCAAATATGTTACACTTCGGTGTTCTCTTGAATACACGTGTCTAGCCTTTGAACATCACAACAAATAAAGGGTTTTTCAACAGGGACGCTACAAAAGTAGAGCAACAGGGACAGCGAACGACGCCATATTTCTTGCCGCTCTTTTGACATTTTTCTTCAGTAAGGCCATTTCATGATGGAAAATATACGAGCCAACAACGAGTCGAAATTATTAAAATTTACTAAAATTCGGAGTCGGTGGCCTCAACGTTAAGAGCGCTACGTCCAATTTATGGTCGTCATAATCGTCCTAGTAGATCAACAATTGAGCGTCTAGTGGAAAAATTTGAATCCAGAGGCACAGTACAAAATGTTTCCGTGCCAGTGAGACAAAGAAGTGCCCGTATTGTCGAGAATATTGCTGCCACTGAGTCTTCAGTTGCAGAAAGCCCAAATGTGTCTCTCACACGTCGTTCTCAAGCGTTGGGCATCTCTGTGACGTCGTTGTGGCGAATTTTGCGAAAAGATCTTAGCCTACATCCTAACAAGATAAAAATGACGCAAGAACTGAAGCCGCTTGACCACCAGAAGCGTCGTATGTTCGTGAATTGGGCTGAACAACAACTTGAAAATGATTCGGATTTTCATCGAAAAATCATCTTCAGCGATGAGGCTCATTTCAGGCTGAATGGCTTCGTCAATAAACAAAATATGCGGTATTGTTCAGGCAGCAATCCACACGTACTCCAAGAGTCATCATTGCATCCCGAAAAAATTACGGTTTGGTGTGGTTTATGGGCGTCATTGGGCCGTACTTCTTCCGTGATGATGAAGCCCGGCACGTTACTGTGAATGGAGATAGCTATACCGTTCAATGATAACCGAATATTTTTGGCCCCAATTGGATGATATGGACTTGAAGGGCATGTGGTTCCAACAGGATTACGCCACAAGCTACACAGTGAATGTCGCAATCAATTTATTGGAAACCAAGTTTGGAGAACGTGTTATCTCACGAAATGGTCCAGTCGCTTGGCCGCCTCGGTCGTGCGATATAACGCCGTTAGACTATTTCCTGTGGGGCTACGTCAAGCCTATGGTCTATGCCAACAAGCCAGCGACGATTGATGAACTTCGTATGAATATCGAACGTGAAATTGCAGCAGTATTGGCCGATTTATGCTTGAAAACCGTCGAAAATTGGGTTCAGCGTCTGGACTTCTGTAAGCGTGCCCGTGGTGGCCATGCAAAAGAAATCGAGTTCCATACATAACCGCATCGAACGTACTTTCACAGGAATAAAGAATTTTATTGATATCCAAAACTGTTTTTGTTTTATTTAAAAAGCTTTTGTAGTGCTCTTATTGAAAAACCCGATACTTACCGAATAAAAAACATGTACCAAATAGGTTAAAAATTAATAAATCGGGTGGCACAACGGCTCATGAAAAACCAGGGCCTAGTGACTAACAACTCGCAACCATTCCTGTGTGCGCCTATCGACAGGAATGGAAGGGACCTACAATTTTATGCCGAATCCGAACGGCTAGACGAGAAGCACTTATTCGTGACAAGTGATACTCTTGGAGGATTTGTCAATTCCTCGCAAGAGGCAGTAGCCCTGAAAAAAAACTTTTAAGTTTTTAGGTGGACGAGGCTGGGAAGCGATCCCAGACCTCCAGCGTGACAGTCGAACGCACTAACCATTACGCTACGGGCTACTACGTACCAAATAGGTTGTTTACAATAAATTACACTCCCTGTCACTTGTTTGAGGCCACTATTTTCACAAAAGTTTTTTCTCGATAAATACCTCTAGAAAATATTTTTCCTGGAAATTTTTGATACGTGTGAGTAGGTAATTATATTTTGCAATAAAAAAGTATAAATTTAAAGGGGTAACTTGGAAATTCCATTGGAATTTCACAAATTATAAGAATGGACTGCAAAAATAGGTATACAAAAATGCGTCACTTGATTGAGGCCACTTGAAAAATCTTATATAAAATGAACAAAACTATAAAAATGTTTACTTTGTTTTGTTTTTAACATTAATATACTATGTTTGTGTGAATTAATAATAAGTATGACCACCATTTTTTGAAATTAGCTCTATTAGACGGTTTGGATTTAAATTATACAGTTTTTTGGAATAATCCAGTGAAATCTGGGTGCAGGCATCGCAGTTAGCTTCGACCAAGACGTCCTTATCTCCAAACTGTCTACAAGCATCAGAAACTTTTCGAAATAGCCAGGCCCGAACGTTTTCGATGATGTTTGAGTCCGGTGAATAGGGTGGCCATGGTAAAAGTCCAACGTTTTCCAACTGAATCCAGCTACTAGCTACCCAGGAAGTATGGATAGGGGCGTTGTCTTGTTGGAATATCCAAGGTAGAGTTTCCAGAATATTCTTTAGCTTTGGAAATACCCGTTACAGCAGGCATTTGTAACTATTTCCGTTCATTGTTGTAGTTATAAATTCAAATTCAAATGTTCCATAATAGGTGATAGCTCCCCACACCATAACACCTGATGTATGACTGTGATGTCTTGACAAAATAAGTTCTTCTTTTTTTTAATCGTGAAAATAAAAGTTGTATACATCGGGTCCGTCAAGATTAAACTTTTTTTCACCTGAAAAGACAACCTTTTTCCATGCGTTTCTACAGGCAACATGCTCCCTGGCGAAATTCATCCGTAGTTCCTTATGTAGCTGCCGTAGATCCGGTTTCTTTTTGATTTTCATACTACCACTGGTTTTAATTATCCTTAAAACCGTCGAAATACTGGCTGATATCCCACTTTTTGACCTTATTTTATGCTCTGATAGTGTGGAATTTGAAGCTAGCCGCTGAATGAGTCGCTTTTAGCGGATTTTTGTTGCTTGAGCTGTGCGTACTTTTTGTTTTTTTTTTCATAGTTTTCAGTGTCTGCTAGATAGTTGTTGACAATGGTCTTACTTCTGTTCGGTCTCCTAGCTTTTTCTCGGCCTGAGAATCCCAGTTCCTTTAAAGCATCTATTGATACTCTTTCTCCTATTGTCGACGTGTTTCCAGAGCCCATTTTAACTTGAAATTTAATATGAAATATAGTTTTCTATCCTTTCTTAAATATTTTTAACTTTTGTTTGAAATAAAGCGGTGATGTTAACTTTTGCCAAGCAATTTTTGGAATGGCCTCAATCAAGTAACTTTTTATATCCATTTTTTGCAGTCCATTCACATAATTTGGGAAATTTCTATGAATTTTCCGAGGCAACTCTTTAACTTTATCCTTTTTTATTGCTAAATTTATATACCTACTCACACGTATCAAAAATTTCCAGGAAAAATATTGCTTACAGGTAAAATAGTGGCCTCAAACAAGTGCCAGGGAGTGTATGTATGTTCATATGTATATCAAATTTACAAATAATGTCATAGAAAATAAAATTTCCTACCAAAATTGAATGCATTTATTTTGTTATGAGATCAGCTAAACTTGAGATAATGAGAATGTATATAACTTTGTTCAAGGTCAAATAGCATGTGTTGTGTACGTAACGTATACTTAATTCCCAAAAGTGCTATTTATACAGAAACAAATGCAGAGCGAGCTTATTTTTTTCTATATAAATACAAAATTAAGATTAGGAATTAGGAATTTAAATTAAAACCTAATAAGGAGTTAAATAATTTCTACAAAACCAAAGGTTCTAATTTTAAGATAGCTTTATCGTGAATTTTAAATCATCAATCATAAATTAAATTAGGAAGCCGTTAAGAATTTCATTTGTTAACATCTTTACTACCGAATAAATGATATTAAATTGTTTGCAAAGTGTAGCTTCTTATCAATAAATCTGAAAGTAAATTCATAAGTACCTACCTACTAAAGCTACTGATAAGAAAACGTCACTTTTATTTAACTTAAAGCGATAACAACATAACCGCTTATCTCTTAATTCAAAGTATTAATCATAATCTTAACAAGATTTGGCTTTACAAATCGTTTTAAATAATAATGTTATCTGTCTGGTAATTGTTTCATAAATCTGTTTACGAAAACTTTGCAATTTTGTTTATTGATTATCTTTTTTTTTCAGAATGCCCTCGCAACGTAACGTAAGTATAGAATGTTTAGACAAATCTAGAAATAATGGCAAATCAGCAATAGAACGTATAACCAAGGAAGAAATATTGGAAGAGGATGAAATTGAAGACTCAGCCGAAGTTATTGTACCACCGGATGGAGGATGGGCTTGGGTAGTGATGGTAGCATCATTTCTCTGCAATACTGTAGTCGATGGGATTGTGTTAAGTTCGGGAATGATTCAACAGTCACTGATTGATGAATTTCACGTATCTAAGGGATATGTGGCACTTGTCAGTTCACTATTGAGCGGCTTCTATTTGATGGCTGGACCGTTTGTAAGTGCTTTAGCTAACCGATATGGGTTTCGGCCGGTAACGGTTGTGGGAGCGTTTTTTGCTGCTGCATCATTTGGACTGTCATATTACGCTACAAGTGTCGAATTCCTGTTTATATCGTATGGATTTCTTGGAGGCATAGGTTTTTGCATGGTTTACATACCATCGGTGATAACAATTGGATATTATTTTGAAAAATGGCGAGCTTTAGCTACTGGCATTGCAATGTGTGGTTCAGGGGTGGGTACATTTATTTTTGTACCACTTACGAGCCATTTGGCAAAAGAATACGGCTGGCGAATGACAATGGTCATTCAAGCTGTAATTATTTCTTCGTGTGCTATCTATGGTGCTGCTTTCAGGCCAATACAACCAATACAACTCGCAATAGCTGAAGAAGATTCCGACAAGAATCAAGAAAATGGTAACATATCAGAGAAACCTAGACTTTTAACGATCTCACAAAAACCACTACCAGAGGGTCGTTTCGCATACTCAGTGCCCAACAGTGCACACAATACTTACATGGGCGCCACACCTAAACATCACTATCCAACAGCTTCGGAGATATTCCGAGGCGCAAATTTTGAACGTCGTCTATCGGGTACTCCAGGCAAGGGAACAGAATTAAAGAATCTTCGGAAGTCACAGCCGACCACTCCTAACGGCGAATCACATCCAATATACAATCTAAATAAAGAACTGACAACGGTCGGAGAGAACGAAGAAGAAGCCGAAGGTCAAAACCTGTTAGAGCCTGAGATCAAACCGGTATCATTGCAGGCAAGGCGTCATACCGTCTCCGGTCGCAGACCGATAGATATGCATAAAAAAGCGAATACTCAACACCAAGAAACACAACACAATACTCGTCCAATGTACCGAGATGATATTTTCTTTTCTGGATCACTCGTGAGAATTCCCCAATACACATCACAATCATCCTTAGGCTACCACATGTCCGTAACCAGACTTCCAACTAAAAAGGACATATTAGAAGAACGACAGAAAGGTTGCCAGTTATGCCCGGAAGCTGTGCGAAGGACCCTGTCCACTATGCTGGACACCAGTTTACTTAAATCACCGTCATTTATGCTGTTGTCTATCAGTGGGTTTCTTACAATGATGGGATTCTTTGTGCCATTTATATTCGTAGCGAGACGTGCACAATTGGCTGGAATGGTTGAGAGTAAAGCTTTGTTTATTGTATCGGTTATTGGAATAACGAACACATTTGCTAGGATCGGATGTGGATTGATGAGTTCGTTTGATGGAATCTCACCGTTGTATTTGAATAATATTGCAATTACTGCGGGGGGTTTCGCAACTATATTCAGTGGACATTTAATCACGGATACCACTCAGTACATATTTGCAGCTATATTTGGAATTTGTATCGCATGTTTTTCAGCGTTGCGCTCTTTGATTGCTGTGGAATTGATGGGTCTGGAGAAATTAACAAATGCTTTTGGATTTTTAATGCTGTTTCAAGGATTAGCTGCAGCCATGGGTGCTCCTATTGCAGGTAATAAATAATTCTATAAATATTAATGTACTTGTTTATTTTGCTTTTTTTGTTATATGAACATATCTAGAGGTGGTTCGCCTCTGGTTAGTTATTTAATAGTTTGGAATTTGGAATTGTTAATAAGGCCCATCAGAGACATAATGCCCAATTTTTATTTTTGGGGCTTATGTCCCACTTGAGTGGGTCATAAAGCCGAAGACTTCAATCATTTTGGTTAAATGAAACCAGAGCTATTAAACGCTGCAAATAGATTTGTCTACAGTTATACGTCAAGAAGCAGTTTTTAAGTAGAGGGTGAATGCAATAAGTCTTAAAAACAAAGAAGATAGAATAACAGAAGCATATGTTTAGTTAATCCAGTGTTACCCGCGCAGAAAAACAATATAGTTTTCGATAAGGCACTAGAGAGTCTTACATAGATTCTTGCAAGGCTTTAGTTTGATTTAGCAAAGGCTATAACACGGGCCTTGGCGATTATGAACCCTTCTGGCTCGCCAGGCAAAAAAAAAAAAAGAAAAGAAAAGCGGGCTTATGTAGGACTTGATGTTCTTGATTTTCTGATTGTCAGTCCAATTTTCACTAATATTGCATAACAAATACGTACACAGAATAGAACCGGATTTTATGTACTTGCTTTCTAGGTAGAACAATTTAGAACAGGTTTTTCCACATTGAACAATTCTATATCTACAGATGTCTCACACCCAAAGTAAAGTGTGATACCAAAAAAAAGATAAAGGAAAGAGAGAAAAAAGTGTCGTATGATGCTGAAATTGCACGGTGCTTATATAAAATTTTTGTTTTTGGTGTATAAGAGACATTCTTGATGGGGTCCCGAAACGTGTTAAACAACTTTTTACTAGAGATTGCTTCACGAGTGTTTGAAAAGTTTTCCTCGACTAAATTTTTGGTACTGAAATCCAGAAAGGGCTTGTTAAGTATCTGACAAGTTTTCCTTATCTATATTTACCCTACTGAAAACTAAGTAGGGCCTTGCCCAAACTAGACAGAAACTTGGGACTTTTCCAGCCGGGTAGCTCATCAAATTTGGTGAGTTAACTCGAGTGAGTTAACTCGAGTTTAACTTTAACCACGCACTGAAAAACTGGCCCTTAGAGACATAAGACAGTAAAAAGTTTAAATAAAAGTTTTAAAAACAATTTAAAATATAAATGATTACTATGAATTATTATAAATTAGTAATTTTAATAGCTAAAACAGATAGAGCTCAAAAAAAGTGTGCCACCTCATTTACGTAATAAATATGAATTTATGAAAAAAAATCAAAAATCGTTAGAGCGTTTTTTTTTAATTAATTTTGTATATAGTTATTAAAAATTTTGAACATTTTTTAAAATAAAATTTGGTATGCCAACTTTGAGTGTTCAATAAAATACAGTTTTTCAAAAAATTGAAAAAAAAAAAAAAATCATTAGCCCTTTTTCAAAAAAAAAAATTCAATATTTTTTTAAAAATCTAAAAAATTATTTTTTCGAAAACTTTTATATGCAAAATTGTTAAAATTGTAAGAGACCTTTTGCATAAAAATTTTGGTTGAAATCGGTGTAGCAGTTAACGAGAAATTTGAAAACCAAAAAATCGGTTGTATGACAGGTACCGTTAATAACCGTTATAAAAATTTTTTTTTCTGCCAAAATATTTATTTTAGTAATTTTAGTACCTCGAAATTTTTTTTTTGAAAATCGTTAGAGCCGTTTTTGATATAAACAAATTTTTGTATATTGGTTGTATGGCAGGTACCGTTATTTTTTGAGCTAAAAAAAAGTTCAATTTCCCCTCTAGGGAATTCCATAAAAACCATAAGTCCAAAGTTTGAAGAAAATCGCTTCAGCCGTTTAGGTTGCAGGTCAAGGTACAGACAGACAGAAGGATAGACAGACAGAATTGCGAGACCCACTTTTTTCGCGTTCTTAGTTAGGGAAAATTATTAACTCGAATTTTTTGTTTGCACTATTTCTAAACATGCCCTATACTCAGAGATCAGAAATAACTGTCAGCCTTTATTTTCAATTGGTTTCACTCAGAGAGTTACTACATTACTAAAGATTGATTTTGGTTTCGGGTTGAGATTTATTAAAAAAAAAAATTTAGGTCATCGATTGAGATTTATTTTTTATTTTCAGAAATATCTCTCAATGGTTGAGATTTTTACGAAAAAATTAAAGGAAAAGGTCAACCTTTAACCTTTTTCGCTGAAAATAAATCAAAAATGGTTAATGCAGAAAAATTTGGAATTTGCCGAGAACATGTTTATTTTTCAAAAATAAATACATATGAGCTTTTTTTCTTATTTTAGATATCAAGTCTTACTAATAATCGCTTAAAATAAAATGTAAAGACGAAATGCCTTTTTGACTGTGACTTGAGCTACTGGGACGCCAAGCACAACCAATGCAACCCGAATTTTCGCATGAATCAGTGCTTTCAAAATACTAACGGTCATACTAACGGGCATTCTGATTGATAAAATTGCAGATGAGATTTATTTTTTTTCTCGCAGAGATACATCTGACTGTAAGGATAGTTCCTCAACCCCTGCTGCGGCAAGACTACACAAAGCTCTTGAAAAGGAGAAGACAATAACATCATTAGCACTTCGCTACAATGATGGGAGCTTCACCGAAAATGAAGAGCAGAGGGCCACTCTACTACTTAATACGCACTTTCCAGGTAGCCTTCCATTGGTAGGAAACTCAGTAGAGAGAATACCTCTCAAACCTAATAGAGGAGACTGGAAAATTGCTGCAAATATTTGCTCAGGCAAAAGGATTGAGTGGGCGAATTGTACCTTTCAACCTTTTAAGTCACCACGTGCAGATGGTATCTTCCCAGCCCTTTTGCAAAAGGGTAAGGATGATCTTATGCCCTACCTTACTAGTATTCTTCGAAGTAGTATTGCTCTTGGGTATATACCAAGACTATGGAGGAGAGCTAAAGTAATCTTTATTCCTAAAATTGGGAAAAAAGTTACAACCGATCCAAAGTCTTTCAGGCCAATAAGCTTAACATCCTTCGTACTGAAAACTTTAAAGAAAATAATAGACAACTTCATAAGAACAGAAGTTTTAATAACCAGGCCTCTTAATCTGCGACAACATGCCTATAGAGCGGGTAGATCCACAGAAACCGCTCTTTTCGAGCTCACTAATACTTTACAAAAAGCTTTAGATGCAAGGGAAACGGCATTAGCTGCCTCCCTAGATATAGAAGGAGCGTTCGATAACACATCCCATGATTCCGTAAATAAAGCCCTTGTCAGGGAGTGTGTTCCCATCACCATAACCAGATGGATTAGGGAAATGTTAGGTACCAGAACAGCAGAGGCACAAGCAAGAACGAACATACAGATTGTCGTTACCACAAGAGGTTGTCCTCAGAGAGGGGTACTATCACCCTTGCTGTGGAGCCTCGTAGTGGATGAACTGTTAGAAAATCTAACGTCCCAAGGCATACGAGTCATCGGCTTCGCCGATGACATCGTTATCACAGCCCTCGGGAAGTTCGAAGAAACTCTATGTGATATTATCCAAAGAGGACTAATAATTACAAGGAAATGGTGTCTACCTGTAGGGCTAATTATTAACCCCACAAAAACTACCATTTACCAAGAAAAGACTTCTACCACACATGAAACCTATTCGGTTAGCTGGCGAAGTAATTTTAACAAAAAGGGAGGTAAAATATATAGGAATTACACTAGACAGTAAACTCCTCTGGAACAAGCATGTATAAATAACCGTCGGGAAAGCCACAAAGGCCCTTATGATATGCAAGAGACTTGTAGGAAAATCTTGGGGTTGCAAGCCTAACATCCTTAGATGGATGTACACCATGATGGTAAGACCCATCATTACCTATGGTGCGGTTGCTTGGCACAAACGAACCGAATTAGTAACTACTAGGAAAGCTCTAGGAAAATTACAAATGCTCGCATGTTTATGCATAACTGGAGCCATGAGAACTTGCCCTACAGCAGCTATTGAGGTTATCCTCCATCTATCCCCTCTACACGAGGTTATTGTTAGTGCTGCAAAGGGAGCCATTATGAGATTTGCCAAGGAGGGAACGGGTACTGGAAAATGCATCAGTCTGAGGGAAAGAGACTGTATTCCGAAATCCTCAATAACAAACCTTATTGACATTCCAAGAGATGGTATGATTAAAAAATATAACTTCGTCAAAAACTTTCAAACGAAGCTAAGGTGCAAAAAAGACTGGGTAGGCGAAACAGTGAACTACACTTTTAATGCAAATACCATCAAGTGGTACACTGATGGATCGAGAACGGCAGAAGGGACTGGTGCGGAAATTTTTGGGCCAAGAACCAAACTTTCCATACCGATGGGACAGTCCTCTAGCATATTTCAAGCTGAAGTTCAAGCGATAGGAGCATGCGCATGTCAAAATCTCGAAAGAAATTACAAGAAACAAAACATTGCCATTATGTCAGACAGCCAAGCCGCACTCAAAGCTCTGAGCTCCTACTCCATCAGTTCTAAGCTGATATGGGAATGTGTAGGAAGGCTAAATGAACTCGGCAAAAATAACACTGTCACACTCCATTGGGTACCTGGCCACGTAGGTGTCCAGGGCAACGAAGAGGCAGACTCCCTAGCAAAAATAGGTGCAACAACTCCCTTAACGGGACCTGAACCATATTGCGGAATAGGAGAAAATGTTATAAGAAACAAAATGAAAAAAGAAGAACTCCCAAAGCTAAGACAGGCTAAACTATTACTTGGGAATTATAACCAACAACGTTTTACAGACTGTATCAATTTAAGTAGGAACAACCTAAGAATTATAACGGGTCTCCTCACTGGACACTGCAAACTAGTAGTGCCACTGCCTAGTAAGTAGTGCCACATGCAGATTCTGTGACACAGATGAGGAAACGCCGGGCCACATTCTAGGCAGATGTAGCACACTCATACATCAAAGAAATAAATACCTGGGACGCTACCAGGTAGAAGAGAGCGATTTACCATCTCTTAAAATATTCCAAATACTCCAATTATTGAGAGGAATACATCTGGAGGAAGAGCTGTGAGATGAGCAGGCCTCATCCAGCTCTAGGTGGGGCACAATAGATTTCAAGGTCGCAGTGCAATATCCCTCAAATTTTCTATTCATTCATCTGACTGGTTGACCTAACCTAAAAAAAATAGCAAAATAAAGGTTCCTCCCAGACCTTAACCAATATTTTTGTTTGTTGGGAATAAAGGTTATAGTGTGACCTTTATTGAAAATGACAACAAATAACAGACGTATATCGCAAGTGAAAATAGTGCCGAACTTCAGCATTTTACCTCTACAGTTAGAAAACTAGTTTTTGGTAAAATTGTTATTTGATTATTTACATACTATTTTTAACTATTTTGAATGACAGTAATAAAATGTGGTTTTTGGAACTAAAATTGTTCACCATAACTCTAACAATTATTTAATTCAATTTAAAATTACAAGTGACCTCAACTCCAGAAATTAACGTGTTTCGCCCAGATATGACAGTGGGATCTTCAGGCAGTCTGTCATACCGTACTAAGACACAAATTTTGGTAGATGTTTACCGACTCTTATAAAAATCACAGCAAGAAGATACTGTGAAATTTATTATTCCATATCTCTGGGCGAAAAACATTAATTTCTGGAGTTGAGATCACTTGACTTTTTAATTGAATTATATTCATTCATTCCACTTAAAACAAAGGTAATTTGAGTATTTTAATGTATACATTTCTTCATCTTCATTACTAAAATTTTAAAAATTTTTCCTGTTTTTTGTCCTCATATTTCACACAAAAATTTTTCTGTTAATTCTGTAATTAGATTTGTCATATAATTATTTAAGATTATGAAGAAATCGTAAAAAGTTGTTTGAAAAAATCTGTATTTAAACCAATGACCAGGAATGTATTTATTTTTTTTTCTTAGCTACTTTGGTAGTAATCTTATCTGTTCGAAAAATGTTCTCTGTTGTATAAATACAACCAACTTATGTGTCCTAATTTGACCACACCAATTATGCAAACATTGCGTGGTGTATACCTATGTAGTAAACATCATGTTTCTTGCCATAACTATTAGCCCTATTTGGAATGGATTATAGAATTTCATCTTGTAATACTCTAGAGTGGTTGGTTCCAAGTTTGTTGTAGAATTGGACAATTTCTTATCCGTGTTTTGAGTGCTTAGTTTTTCATAGTTTTTGTTAAGCTGTATGTTTAGATAGCAACAAAAATATATATGATGTATGAATTTGAAAGTGCACACTTTTGGAGTAGCCCAGTCAATAATAACAAAAAAGGGCTAAAATCGCAAAGCGCAATATAGTTATGCATTTTTGATACATTGTGGGGGCATGTTAGATAGAGGAGTCTGTAGCTAAGTTTGCAGCTTCAAAAAATCTGTGCTCGCTGCAGGAATGCAACAGTGAGAAATAAAATAAAATGGTATTGTAAAAATTTTATAACACACAAATTTAAAGTGGATGGTTTTTTCCTAAATTGCATATTTCCAAAGTTATAAAGGAAAATATCTGAAAAAATAGGGTGATTTTAGCGTTTTTTTCACTGTTGCATTTTTCCTGCAGCAAGCACAGGTTTTTCGAAGCTGCAAACTTTGCTACAGACTCTACTCTTACTATGTCCCAACAACATATCAAAAATGCAGAATTACATCGCGCTTTGCGATTTCAGTCCGTATTTTGTAATTATTTACTGGGCTGTAGGTATAATTTTCGAGTTATTTAGAATAAAGACTCTCCTTAAGATTTTTGTTCCACCCCAAACTTAGGGTAATTTTCAGGAATTGTTTATGAAAGCAAAAATTAAGCTCTCCACCAAAACTCAGCTTTGTCTACTATGGGGAAATGGACCAAAAATAAAAATTATTGAGTTCAGCTTGTGCTTGTCTGGTTCTAATGCTCCAACGGAGAGGATTTTTTCAATAATGAACAATAAGTGGACGTCTAAAAAATCTCAGCTTAATAACTCTTAAGACCTTGTTAACTGTTTAATGTAATAACAATTTAAGCTGTCATGAATAAGAAGAAATTTGTTCAGCAAAGAAGTACATTTACGTTGTTAATTTAGATTAATGTGCATTACGAAATGTTATGATTATTGTAGCTTTACATAATGTTCACTTTAATAAAAAAAAAACTTATTTACTTTGTTAACAGAAGACTGAATTATGTTAAAAATGCAAATAGAAACCAAATTAGATTTTTTTTTTTTTTTAGTTTTGAGTTTTGTTATGTTGTGATGACATTATAATTTATCCTTTCCTTTTAAACATTTCTTTTCGTTTGTTTTTATTTTATTATTTTTTAATATACATATAGCCCAGTCAAATTCGACAAAAAATTCCCAAAGTGCGATGTAGTTCTGTCAAAAATTGTCCAATTGTGCTCGAAATTTGCAATCAAATAGCCTAGAGTATTATAAGACAAAATTTGAAAATTCGATCCAAAACGGTCAAATAGTTTTGGCAAGAAACATGATGTTAACTAAGTGCAACAAGCAATGTTTGCATCATTGCTGTGGCCAAAGTAGGACACTTAAGTTGGCACTGATTACACGTTCTTGGAACCCTTAACTATGATAAAATATAGTAATAATATTTATTTCATTTTGTAAGCAACTTTGGTAGCGCTTTAAAATGTTTGAAAAATTTCAAAAATGATTAACGAAATTATTTTTTATTTAGACAGTGCAAAATGTTCGTAATTTTTAAAATCGCTACCAATGTTGCTTACAAAAAGATGTAACTATATTTTATCATAATTAAGGGTTCCAAGTACGTGTACAAAAATAAGTGCCAACTTAAGCGTCCTACTTTGAGCACAGCAATGACCGATTTAGATCGAATTTTCGAATTTCGTCTTATAATTTATAAATTTTTAGCAGAATTGGACAATTTTTGACTTAATTTTTATGTGCTTCAAAATAATTAAGTTTTTCAGATTTCTTTTTTGTATTCATAGTTAGATAGCAACTCAAATATATCATACATGAATTTTAAACTTATGTGGTGTTATAGAAAATGTTATAACAAACAAGAGTATAATGGATGGTTTTTTCCTAAGTTGCATATTTCCAAAGTTATAGAGGAAAATATCGGAAAAATTGGGCTGATTTTAACGTTTTTTTCACTGTTGCATTTTTCCTGCAGCGATCACAGGTTTTTCGAATTTGCAAACTTAGCTACAAACTACTCTAAGGTGCCAGTTATAGCTATCTTTGAAAACCATAATTGAAAATATTAATTGTCAATTTTGAGAGATTTTGAAAAAAAAAATAAATGATTATTTTGATGCAAAAGTAAAGCTAATTGACTTAATAATTATTTCTAGGTAAAACAAAATTCAATTTGGCTCAACCTTTCTCATAAAATGACTTTTAATTTTTCAATGATGAACTACCTTACCAATGATCATTGAAAAAATTAAAAGTTACTTTATGTGGAAGATAAAGATCAAAATTAATTTTTTTTGGAGGAGAAATTATTTTGAAGTCGTAAGATATATTTCTGCATTTAAATATTCAATTATTAAACAATCGAAGGTTCCAAAATCAACAGCTAACTTTTTCAATTATGGTTTTCAATGATAGCTATAAATGGGGCCTAACATGCCCCAACAACATATCAAAAATGCAGAACTACATCGCGCTTTGCGAATTTAGCCCCAATTTTTGTAATTATTGACTGGGCTAATAAGAAAAAATAAACAAAGCCTAATATACACTCCGCTCCACTTGAATAGAAACAAACTTTTTTTTTTAACTATCAGAGCGTGTAGCGCGCTGGTAAGTTTATAAATTCACCTTTTGGTTTCAGTTTCTAAAAGAGGGATCTATTACGAATAAAACTATAGGGACTAAATAATTCAGGAAAATACCATTAAGTTATTTTTTACCACTTTTCTAATTACTTCATGAAATACACTGTTTTTTTTTGCGCCACTTGAATAGAAACAGTGTGCGTTTTGTCTCTATAGGTTACGGTATGAAGAAAAAAGATTGTTTTAATAATGGAAGTGTGGATTAACAATAATAATTGTTTTATCAAAGAAAAGATGGGCCGCGGAAAACCATTAAACCCTACAGAAAAAGCTTAAATAGAAGTACGCGCGGAAAACAAGCTTCCCCTACGCACAATTGTTAAAAAAAATAATTAGAAGTGTGAAAATTGTTTGGTAAAACCTTAGAAATAATGAAAACTATGGAAAAATATGTAAGGTAGACAATCAAGAGCCACAACAGATGCAGACCGAAGAAAGATAATAAGACTGTCTTCTAATTCAATCGACTCTGCTGCTAAAATCAAGGCGAAGAATGGTATTACAGCGAGTCTTTACACTATTAGACGTGTTATTCGTTGGTCAAAACATTTAAAGCGCCTAAAATTGACGAAAAACCCACCATTAAATCCAACACGAAGACACAATATAAACGATTTTTGTAGGAAGAATCTGACGTGGAAGGAAGAGTGGACAAAAGTGGTATTTTCCGACGAACAAAATCAATTTCGATGGCCCGGACGGATAGAATTACTATTTTCATGTTATAAGAAAGAAACCCAAGTTTCTGGAGCACCACCATAGCAGAGAAGGCGGTATAATGGCGTGAGGTGCGATTTTCTGGTTTTAAACAATTATTCTGGATGGCAAACTCCTACAAGGAAATATTGCAAGAAGATTTCCCTTAGTTTACTGATGTCCTTGGACCAATACCATGGACATTTCAACAAGAATAGGTACCAATCCTCAACGTAAGGATCATTAACAGTTGGATATCCGAGAAAAATGTTACCTTACTTCAATGGCCACCGTATTCTACGGACCTAGATATTATTGAAAACGTATGGGGATGGATGGTTCATAAAGTTTTCGATTCTGACCGACAATATGAGGACAAAGAATCACTTACTGCTGCAATCAGAAAAGCATAAAGTGCAATTTCTTTAAGTTATATAAAATAACTGCATTATTCAGTCTTTAACTGCGTTTTTCAAGTTATTTCAAATAAAGGTGGTAGCAAACATATTAAAATATGATTACAAATAGAAAACTAACCAATTTTACTGCACTTTTTCAAATTGTTTTCTTATTTAAGAGAATGTTTCTATTTAAGTGGCGCAAAAAAAACAGTGTTTTAAATGAAGTAATTAGAAAAGTGGTAAAAAAATAACCTAATGGTATTTTCCTGAATTATTCTGTCTCTGCAGTTTTATTCGCAAAAAATTCCTCTTATAGGAACTAAATCCAAAAGGTGAATTTATAAATTTACCAAGGCGCTACACGCTCAGACAGTAAACAAAAAGTTTGTTCCTATTCAAGTGGAGCGGAGTGTACAAGTATTGAATTTTTTAGTGTTTTTTTTTTTTAATGTTTACTTTTTATCCCGGGTTTTGTTCCCAGAAATATGGTCACAGTAGGTAGAGTTCTGCTTTTTTGGCGAGGTGTGTGGCCTAATGAATAAATCTATATTTTCAACCTCGAGCAACGAACGCTAGTAAAACCGCGAAATTTTTGTTGATGCTTTAAGTCATTTTCAGTGTATCTATATATATGTACCTCGCTCTACGATAGGAAAGTAATTAATTAAATTATGATATTTTTTAAGTACAAAATTAAAATAGAACGCAACTTAAACGACAAATGACATATATATTTAAAAAAGAACAAACTTCAAACAATTTTTTGTTTTAATAAATAAGGAGATCAGAAAAAAATGTGCATAGGTACTAACATTTTTTTTAATAAACCTTAAAAAAAAATCAGCCTCAATAGTATTATGCTAGGTTTCCACTTGTCATTGAAAAGACGCAAATTAACAAGCTTTTCAAGACAGGGTGAGTTAATGCTACCCGCTACTACTACTTTCTTTGCTTTTTGTGTTGGTAAAGGGCACCCTGTCCTGGAAAGTTTGTCAATTTGCGTCTTTTCAATGACAAGTGGACTTCCTCGCCATACAATTTCACTCTTAATTTTGAGTTTAAACCCCCCCCCCCCGAAATTTGTGCACCCCCCCACCCCCCCTTTTTTTCAACATCTTCCCATTTAATGGCTGCTTTTACACAATCCCATATTGTTTTAATAAATAATTCTGAGATGTCTATTTCTCTAAGTACTGCATACAGTTTTTGTAAAAATTTCTTACATGCAACATAAATGTCTGTTTATCTATTTGTCCGGACTCTGTTAAATTATTTAAAATTTGTTTGACTGGGGTGGAAATAAAATCGGCGGCCAACCTATCTTCCAATTTAGATATAAGATAAAAAATCTGTCCGCTCACCTCCATTATGGTGTTTTTATTCCCTTCAATTGCTAAAATTGTGTTGTGTTGTGTTGTGCTGTGTTGTGTTATAAAACATGACAGACTGATTATGAAGAAACATCAACCATAGTTCTGAACTTGGGTCTTCGAAAATCTTCTGAAGAACAATGGTACACTTATTTATTGAGAGAAAATATGATTTCAGGGGCTCGTACATCTTAAGCACACGCTCTATAGCAGGCAATATCGCTAGCCATCTAGATTTGCAATTGTATTTACATCTGAGCAAAACTCCAATTTTTTCAATACGAACGGTGTACCTATTTAGAAGTGGGCGTATATCTTTATTATAATATTTTCCACGTCTAGTGGCATGTAAAAAAGTATTTATATAATTGCTTCATTTTGAGAATTGTTTTTTACAAACTTCATAGGAAAAGCGGGACATTTAAGACTAGTTCACAGATAACAGAGATTACACCGCACGTTTTGTAAGCTGTACACATCCGAATTTTACAGGTAAACACGTTTTTTGCAAAAAAATCATTGTGTGAAGAGTTCTATATAAATGTATTTGCCACGGCTCATTTGTTCGGATGTTTACAGCTAAAAACCGTGCGGTGTAATCTCGTGTGAACTAGGCCTTAGCGGGACAGTTGTGGCCGCGGTACAGAGACCCGAAATAGGGACTGTCCCGCTGAAAACGGGACGTGTGATCATTATACACTATCCCCCGTATTTATAAATAAAAAATAGTTATTTCAGCTCCCGTGTTTAGGAAAACTATTCCATGGAATAAGAATTAAGAATGTTCTGGACTCAAATGAAGCAGTAAGCAATAGCCTTATTCCATGGTGTAGTTTTCCTAAACACGGGAGCTGAAATAACTATTTTTTTTTAATAAATACGGGGGTATATTTATAGGCCCAATAGTTTTTAAAATATGCAGCTTTTGGAAAAAAAATGATAGCAGAAATGTTTTAAAATTAATTTCAGTGAAGTTGTTATTACATACATACATAGATATGAACATATTATGTAAATACATTAATTATTATTAATATATTTTTTTTTTTTTAATTTCAGGACTTCTTTTTGATTTGACCGATAGTTATGACGTTTCTTTTTATTTTGCTGGGACCCTAATAACCCTTTCGGCATTCCTGTGCTATCCTTTAAACTACGTCAGCAAATGGGAAAAACAGAAAGAACAACAACAACAAGGATTTCAGCAAGCCTAATCAAAGACTAAGCAACCTAATAATAAATAATTATGATAATGGTGTGCCTTAACTAAGTGACTTTAAGACAATTTTAAATTGGCCTACTTAAATTCTTTAAGAAAATAATAAAGTTACCTGCTAATTTAATTTTTATTTTATTTTAAATGACTGCCAATGATGAAGAAGAATTATGTAGCTAGTACAAATTTTATGTGCTATTAACAATTTTTTTTTATTGATTGAAAGAAGAAAAATATACATATTTGTTAATAAATAAATTCATTTCTGACTGTAATGTTTTAAGGTTAAATAAATCGAAATTTAAAATGAATTTATAATTTGTATTCAATTATTTTGAAATTTTGAAAGAAGATACGCTTATACTACCGTCCGATTTTTAAAGGAAAATGTAGATAATAATTAATATCAGCAATAATTTGCTAAGTTAGTAGAGTATTTATTGGTCTCTTTCCCCTGTGTCACATATATTAACGGAAAATCTGTATGGATAACAGATATATAGATAACATCAACAAAAAATAAATAAAGATATTCAAACAACCCGTTAACATTATACCTACAGCGTGATTCAACTTAGGTGTGAGCGTATAGGTTTGGTCGAGACAAACAAAAAATCCTTAAAAAGGGGGTCTATTCCGCCTAGTTTCGTTTTCTAAAAAAATTAATTAATATAGAAAACAAATTATTAAAGAACAACGGCAATACTTACAATGCATTGTTATATCTTTTTGAAAAGCCAGAAATCCCTTTATTTATTTTGGTTTTAAATAAAGTTCTTTTAATGAACAGTTTTTGAAATATGAAATTTTCAAACTCAAAATCTTGAAAAACATTTTTTTTTTTTCAAAATTTCACTTTACATATAATTTTTTTTTGTTTTAAAAATTCAATGCTCATACGGATGGATGGATGGTTCTAGGACTTTTACTTTTCAAGATATTTACAAAGTCTATCTCTATATAAAAAAAACAAGCTAAACAAAGGAATATAAAAGTAGTTTTTACTCGTACTGACTGGAATTTTAACTGTATTTTTCTCATAATTTGAATAGCAAACAATTGTTTTATTTACACTGCAATTTTTATTTTTCTCTAATAATTTTGTTTCTTAAACTACAGTAGACAATTTTTATTTTAAAGATCCTAACTTTTTACATGGTTGAGCGATCTTTATACTATAACAGTCAAAAGTTAACTAGGCTAAATGGTGGAAGTGTATAAATTGTATACAAATTATTGGGAAGGGACACAAAATTTCATACAAAGGACTGTTCGATTGACGCATCAATTTTAATGTTGATATTGTTTATTCAAAAGTTGAAAAAAAGCTAACATTTAAAAAATAATACTACTACAAAACAAAAATTTATTTTATTAAATTACCTGTTTTCTCTGACGGACGCAAAGAGATAAATAACCAAGTTTTTTGTAGAAATCCTGATACTATCATCCTTATATAGGGGAAATTATCTGCATTTGTATGTTAATTTCAATGAAAATACCAAAGGGTACAACATCAAAAAAATAAAACAACCTATAGATAAAAAAAAAATATTTTTTTAAAAAGCCACTTTGCCAAAACCAAAACTTTAATCAAAAATTTTTTTCTCAAGTATCTATTGCACCATTTTTGACTTTCACACATTCATATCTCGAGTTGTAAGTTTTTGACAATTTTGTTTGTCTTGTATATATAATTTTTATGTATTTAATAAGATCTATCGATTGCAAAAAATCATAAAAAAATCATTTCTCTATTATTCCGTTTACATGACAGGATTCGACGATCGAATCGAATAGGATTGATATTTCGATCTAGTTATACCACCTCACTGAATCGAATTCAAATATAATCGAAGTACACTTGAAGTGACACTTTAACTTGACTGTGTGCGTGCGAAAATAAGCGTATGAATATGCTGACTACGAGAGAAAAAAAAAAACAACAAAACAAAGCAAATTGAAATACACACACTTAAAATTCGATTCTTTAATTTTTCAATCCAGGTCTACTTGTATTTCTCGATTCGATTCATCTCGCAAAGTGGAATCGGATCGAGAAATCCTGTTTGAATCTGATGCAGGTCTATATGGAATTGTACCCGACTTCAAGTCTGATTCAATTCTCTAACTTCAAAAAACCACATAATCTCAATCAGATAATTGAATAAAGGCAAGAATGGACCTTTAAAGCGTGGCAACCCTATGGTATGCCCACTTTTTTTAGGTAACCCATGGGCAAATTCTTTGTTTGGAAACTATCTAAAAACTGTAGACCTCTCATCTGGTAAAGAGATGAGAGTAGGGTGTCCTATCGAAGGCTCCCCGACTATAAAGACTCAATAGTACTTTTATATTGTTAACAAGAAAATAATAACATCATCTTAAAATAGTAGTTTTTAAATTTTTTAGTTTAATAGAAACAAATTTGGAAAAAAAAGTTAAAATAAAAAAAAAAAGTATTATACATATTTATAAAAATTAAAAAAAAATTATTCATCCAAAATTCAGGCCTATCGGGAATTCCTTGGGAAATATTTTTCTCAAGGAATTTTATAGTTCCCGGGAACGCATTCCTCCTATCGGGAATTCCCCACGAAATGCTTTTCCCTGGGAACAACTTTTACCAACATGAAAATGAAAAAAAAAATATTCGAATATTATTTTCGAAGAGTTTGACATTTGATTTTGCAGTAAACAAAAACAAAAGTTTATTTATTTTGTGAGGTGTTTAAATTATAAACAAAATGATTGATAAATGCACAGAATATGGTTTTTATTATTAATTGACGACAAAGGGAAAAGAGGACGAAATGAGCAGAGAATAATAAGGCGAGTTTAAGGGATCATTTAAATCCTTTAGAGCTACCAGAACCACTGAAAGTTGAAACATTTTATTGACTCATTCAATTTTGATATAGTTTTGATCTACATATTCCATCGTTGTTATAGAGTTAACAAGCCATTGTTTAAATTTTTGATAGATACCCTCTCTGATTTCTTGCCTCAATCAAAGAAACCTATCGCTATTCCTCCTTTCATTAAGAAAAGTGCGCGCTTACGTTTCTTTGCAGAAGGTGGGTATCAGACAGGAGTGGGAAAAGACCATCATGAGGTCGGGTTGGCTCAATCTTTCTTTTCAAAAGTCCTTTCAAATGTATTAGACCATCGTAGGACAACCTACAACAACTGGAAGCACAGGCAGTACCAGCCACAGTACCCCTGTGTTTCAACCGACCAAACCAAAAGTACCCTCGGGAAGCAACGCCAGCCATAGCGGTGCTGCCCGGGGTAAAAAGCAATCAGCGGGTGTTCTTCGCAGGTTGGATTTCAAGAAGGCCACCTTTATTCTTGACAAGATTGCCAAGAATGAGGAGGCTGGAATTATTCTTGAGAAGGACCTCGCTGACAAAATTACGTACCAGAAGATCGTTGAAGAGTACAACTGTCTTCTGGCTACTAAAGCCAAAAACACCGCCAAGCGCAATAGGTCTCGTGAAGAGACCAGCCAGCCTTTGAAAAAAAGCATGCTTGACGGTATGAAAGGGTCTACCAAAGCACCATCTTCCGGAGCAGCGCAACCGCGTGCTCTAAGTGAGGTTTTCAGAGACGACCTTCAAGTAGCGGTTGTGGATGAGCTCACCACAACCAGCAGAGCTCTGCTTATTGTGTGGAACTCCATCGAGGCCAAGCTCTCGTAGATGTTGTTCTCGTATACTATTTTGGCGAACGAGGGCCCTTACCCTAGTTTTGACTCTGACTGGGTGCTCCGACAGGGTAATCAGGTGCGCTGACGTGTTTTCTAGGGAGTTACTTAGGACCTGCATCGCTAAGATTAGCAATGACTGGGAGGGCTTGAAGCTCAAGCTCATCCCAGCTAAAGACATCCCTAGACGACCAAAGGCTCGCATCTGGTTGCCCCTCATGATCATTAAGCCAAGCGGACAGGAGCTGATCCGTGGTCTTTAGAGATTAAATCCACTGATTCCGATGCACGACTGGACATTCATTTAGGCGGAGGAGCCACAAACGAACAGTGCATCTGACCTTCTGTTGATCAGCGAGGAAAGCATTGGGGCTGTCGAGAAAGCCGAATTCAAGCTGCGTTTTGGTATAAGATGTGCTAAAATTAAGATTCTGCAGAACCAGGGAGCAAACCCCGGCAAAGTTGGTGACAACGTTGAGCTAGACGATGTCACTGATGATGTCGAGGTCTCTCTCTCTCTCTTGCAGAATCGAAAGAAAATTTAAAAAAAACGCGCTGCTAAAAGTCATTCAGATTAACCTGAAGGACTCAAAATGTGCCTTGGATAATCTGAGTTTTCCTGAGTGAGGAAAACATAGATGTAGGCATCGTTCAAGAACCATGGGTCAATCGCTCTAGAGTGAGAGGCCTCCAAGACAGACAATACGACCTGCTCTACAAGATCGCAAACACAAACGATGGTAAGCCTAGAACTTGTAGTTAAGCTAAAAAACACTTGAAAGCTTTTTTGTGTCCAAATCTTAGCACTCCTGACTTGACAGTCGTCTGGTTGGAAGCAAAAAATGCAGACGGTTTACTCTTGGCATCTGCTTACTTCGGGCATAACCAGCAGTCACCACCAGAAGAAGTGTGCGCACTCATAGCCGAGGCGAAAGCACAAAAAACAAACCTCCTGATTGGATGTGATGCAAACGCAAGGCACACCCTTTGGGGAAGTTCCGAGATAAACGAACGAGGTGAGTCTCTTTTTAATTTCGTCATTGAAAATTATTTAACTGTTTGTAACAGAGGTAATACTCCCACTTTTGTCTTTCCGAGCTCTGAAAATTTTGAAGGTTGGGAGGATGTGCTTGATGTTACTATTGTTAACAATAACTTTAATCTATTAGTGGAAAATTGGAGGGTATCCCTTCTGAATTCGTTTTCGGATCACAGGTGGATACTCTTCAGCATAGATTTTGAGTTTGAAACCCCTCCTCCTTATAGAAATCCTAAACGAATTGACTGGAAGAAGTTCAGTAAATTTTTTAATTCTAAACTGCGCAATATACGAAATCTGAGTCCAGAATCGGTTGCAGATCTAGAGTCAAAGGTGAAAACCTTTGAAGCATCTATGAACACGGCGTTCAAGATCTCTTGCCCAGTTAAATATAGCCGAAAATCTGTCTGAACTCAGGAAAGCGACAAGGACAATTTTCAACATCTGCCACAAAAACAAATTCTATTAACCGTATAAATTAAGCCTTAAGGTTAGACCGCACTAGGCGGAACTGCACTGCAGCGGAACTGCGATTCACAATAATTTGTATGAAATTTTATGAAGTTCAGTTGCCGCTTAGTGCGATATAGCTCATACAATTTCATACAAATTATGTTTTGCCGCGTCGTGAAGTGTAGTTCCGCTGCAGTTGTGTGCGGTCTAACCTTTAGAGTTTACAAGCGAGCTGTCGCATCAGCCAAGAAACAAGGCTGGAGAGGGTACTGCGAGTCAATAGAAAACATAAAAGACTCAGCAAGACTTGGTAGAGTGCTATCAAAAGAACATTGCAACCCTCCTTTTTTGTAAAAGAACGATGGGAAGTGGGCAGTCTCTCCAGCTGAATCCTTAGAACTACTGATGACGACACACTTTCCGGGGTGTGAAAACAGTAAACCGGAATCACTTGAAACTCACATCACACCGTTAGCTCATGAAGAGCATATCAATACCGTCATAACAAGAGAAAATATTGCCTGGGCAATTAATTCTTTCTCTCCATACTGCCTATTATGCTTCAAAAACTGCAGGATGTGATTGTTCCTTGTCTGGAAATAATTTTCAAAGGTTGCCTCTATCTCAACCATGTACCCGAGCCATGGAGACATTTTAGAATAGTTTTTATCCCGAAGGTCGGTAGACGGGGCCATGAATCCGCGAAGGATTTTCGACCAATTAGTCTGACCTCTTTCGTGCTTAAAACGATGGAGCGCATCCTAGACAAACACATCAGGGACATCCTAGTTGGATGCCCTCTCGAAAACTCTCAACACGCATACCTAAAGGGTAAGTCCACGGAGACGGCCCTTCACGAGGTAGTTCGTACGATTTAGAAAACTATTAACTTCAAAGAACATACACTCGCCACCTTCTTAAATGTAGAATGGGCTTTCAACAACGCACGTCCTAACTGAGTCCATTCAAGAAGCCCTTATTGACTTTGGTGTAGAGTTCTATATCCGGGAGTGGATAGTTTTTATGCTCAGGGATAGAAGGATTCAATCTACGTTAGGAAATACTATTTCAATCAAATACGTTAGTAGAGGAATACCCCAGGGTGGTGTTCTTTCTCCTCTTCTTTGGCTTTTAGTCATGAATAAAATTCTCGCTAAGTAAGAGAGGGGTGGAGTGAAGACTAGGTATTAATCAAAGTTAAACTGAACGTATGCTTTTTACTACCAAAACAAAGATAGACCCCTTCAATCTACCTCGACTCAACGGTCAAACACTTTCGCTCTCCTCCAGTGCAAAATATCTGGGTGTAGTTCTCGACCCTAAATTAAACTGGAAATTAAACATTGAAGAACGGGTTAAGAAGGCCTGCATAGCTTTCTATGCCTGTAGCAAAATTTTTGGTAAAAGGTGGGGCCTCCAGACAAAAATGATTTTATGGACATACACAGCCGTGTTGCGACCTATTCTCACGTATGGTTCGATTGTGTGGTGGCCAGCATTAAATAATTTGTATAATATCAACAAACTTAGGAAGGTTCAAAGAACAGCTAGCATTGGCACCACGGGGGCTATTCGATCTTGTCCAACAGATGCTTTAGGAGTTTTTCTGCCCCTTTTACCACTAGATTTACACAGGCCGGAACCAGAACCGAAATACAGCTATTTTCTCAGACAGTCAAGCGGCTGTCAAAGCCATCAATTCGGCTACATCATCCTCAAAATTAGTACGACAATGCCAGGATGAGCTTCTGAGTCTGAACACTAACCTCAGGGTCACTCTTATCTGGGTTCCGGGTCACAGTGGCATTGAGGGGAATGAACGGGCTGACGAGCTGGCCAGGCAAGGTTCAGCCCTTCATAACTCACTTGCGGAAAGAGTCAATATTCCTCTCGGAGTTATGAAGGGCAATATATTCTCAATTTTGCTCTCAGAATCTAATCTTAGGTGGAATAGTTTAACTTACTGCATTATTGCTAGAAAAATCTGGCCTACCTATAATAAATCCCGAACTATTAACCTAATGTGCAGACCCACCCGAGACATAGCAAGGATTGTTGCAACATGCACTGGACACTGGCCAATAGGAGAACATGCGGCGAAGCTTGGCATCCCCTACAATACTCACTGTCGTAGTTGTGGGGACCAGCAGGAAAAGGAAACAGTCTTTCATTTCCTCTGTAAATGTCCCGCTTTGGCCAGAATAAGGCAACAATCTTTTGGGAAGCCCTTTTTTGACGACCTTAACGAACTCCCCGGAACGAAGATCAAAGATTTGACTTCTTTCCTCAACGCGACGAAACGGATCTAGGATTTACTTCGGTTTCTTCTTGCACCATCTTCTTCCCCAAACTCTTATGACTGTGAGCTAGCAGACTAGGTGGCTCATGGTGCACGAGGACCGGACGATCACAGAATTAGGCCGATCTCCGCTTCAATAACAGTCAACAAGTGCCTAGATGGCACAATGTAGATGGCTCTTAGTTGCGAATTTCGACCCTTTTGAGTGTTTTCCTATGTTCAAGTCCAAGAAAGTTTTATTGGATCTAGAATTAACTTTGGTTTCCTTTTGCAATATTTTCTTCCTCAAACTCCTATGACTGTGAGCTAGCATACTACTGGTTTTTGAAGGTGGCTCATGGTGCACGAGGACCGGAGGATCACATGGTTATGCCAACCTTCGCTTCAATACCAGTCAAGAAGTTGCCTAGTTGGCAGTGTAGATGGTTTTTAGTTGCGAACTTTGGTCCTATCGGGTGTTTTTCCTATGTCCAAATCCTTAACAAGTTTCATCACTTGTCTTAATCCAATAAAAGCGTCTGGTCATACAGGCGGGTGATACTTTCTCTGGTAACCACAAGTCAGATTGTGCAAACAGACGAAGGTGTACAGAGATTACCATATCCGAGTGTGCGACTAGATGATCACCCTAAGGGATCAGATCGTATGCGTCCTGGGCAAATCAGCAAATTGCTTAGCGTAGCATACTGCAGCCGAGCTCGTGCGTAGACGATGATCCGTTGGGAGATCTATCACCAAATACCCTCATTATCTTAAAAAAATGTTCTTTTAATCCACAGTTCAAACGAGTTATGGTATCAAAACCGCGCATTACAGCGTTAATTGGGTCATCGAGCGAGGATGCTTGTGACCGCCATCTCTACCTACCTATTAGATTTCTTTGAGAAAAAAATTTGCCCGTTAGGTATGGATCAAGAGGCAAATGACCAAATGAACCAAAAGTAGAAGCATTTGAAAATCTTTGCTCTGAATCGCCCATTTCACAAATCCTAATGATGGTTTCTTCCAATGAACTGAACTTATACTCTTTGCAAGGAATTCCACCAGTCGCTTGTTTGTTTCTTAAATTTTCTGACATTTTCTTACTCACATATTTTTGTTTATCAAGCCAAAACTTAAATTAGTTTTTTTTTATGAAAACACCATTATAATAATTAACCACTTACTTTTTCCACTCGGCAACTGATTTTACTGGAGGGCCAATGCAGTTAAGATCTCTTTCAACTTTTTTCCAAAATGTTTGGACATCTTACTTCGGTCTATATGTAGCAAATCCATTGGTATAATCGCGGTTTTTTCCATAATGTTAATTAAAACTTCTATTTGCTTCGAATTTGACCTTATATATGACTCTATTTTTTAGTTTTATTAATTTTTTTTTTCTAGAGAATAACTTACATTGTTGTTTATTTAGGGCTATCGGGAATTTTGTTTCCCATGAAATTTTTCCCATATTCGAAAAATAGGTCGTGAACCTCTTTCGAAATTAGGGAAAAATTCTGAGAGAAAAAACTGCCTATTGTGAACAATTTTTGTATGGGAAATTTTTTGCTTTTTCCCTCGGAATATTCCCCTGTCATTTAACGTGGGAATTCAAAATAATAAACAACAATTATCTAGAAAAAAAATTAATAAAACTAAAAAAAAAAAGAATTTTTTTTGATATCAATTTCTTCAAATTTGAAGAAAATAGAAGTTTTAATTAACTTAATGGAAAAAAAAAGCAATATTGCCAATGGATTTACTACAAATTGACCGAAGAAAAATGTCCAAACATTTTGGAAAAACGTTGAAAGTGTTCTCAACTCCATTGGCCTCCAGTAAAATCAGTTGCCGAGTGGAAAAAAGTAAGTGGTTAATTATTATTATAATGGTGTTTTCATAAAAAAAAAATAATTTAAGGTTTGGCTTGATAAACAAAAATATGTGAGTAAAAAAATGTCAGAAAATTTAAGAAACAAAAAAGCGACTGGCGGAGTTCCTTGCACAAAGTATAAGTTTAGCTCATTGGAAGAAACCATCGTTAGGATTTGTGCAATGCGCGATTCAGTGCAAAGATTTCCAAATGCTTCTTCTTTTGGTTCATTTGGTCATTTGCCTCTTGATCCATAACCGGCAAATTTTGTTCTCAAAGAAATCTAATACATTTGAAAGGACTTTCGAAAATGAAGATTGAGCCAACCCGACCTCATGGTCTTTTCCCACTCCTGTCTGATACCCACCTTCTGCAAAGAAACGCAAGCGCGCACTTTTCTTAATGAAAGGAGGAATAGCGATAGGTTTCCTTGATTGAGGCAAGAAATTAAACAGGGTATCTATCAAATGTTTGAACAATGGCTTGTTAACTCTATAACAACGATGGAATATGTAGATCAAAACTATATCAAAATTGAATGAGTCAATAAAATGTTTCAAGTTAAGTCTGATACACATCTGTGTCGTATGTTGTGTTGTGGAGTCGTGTGTCGTGTGTCGCTATCGCGTCAATGTCATATTCGTAGAACCATATTTCTCTCGTGTGTTGTGTTGCAGTGTGGCGCATAAAATATATGGAATGACAGCGACACACGGTTCCACAACACAACACACGACACAGATGTGGATCAGGCTTTACAGTGGTTCTGGTAGCTCTTAAGGATTTAAATGATCCCTTAAACTCGCCTTATTATTCTTTGCTCATTTCGTCCTCTTTGCTCTTTGTCGTCAATTAATAATAAAAACCATATTCTGTGCATTATCTATCATTTTTTTTATAATTTAAACACCTCACAAAATAAATAAACTTTTGTTTTTGTTTACTGCAAAATCATATGTCAAACTCTTCGAAAACAATATTCGAATATTTTTTTTTTCTCATTTTCATGCTGGTAAAAGTTGTTCCCAGGGAAAATCATTCCGTGGGGAATTCCCGATAGGAGGAATGCGTTCCCGGGAACTATAAAATTCCGTGGGAAAAATATTTCCCAAGGAATTCCCGATAGGCCTGATTATTTTGAATTCCCACGTAAAATGACAGGGGAATATTCCGAGGGAAAAGGCAAAAAATTTCCCCTACAAAAATTGTTCACGATAGGTATTTTTTTCTCTCGGAATTTTTCCCTAATTTCGAAAGAGGTTTACGATACCTATTTTTCGAATATGGGAAAAATTTCACAATTCCCGATAGCCCCATATATTTTTAACGAATTTCAATAAAATATATCTTATTCGCTTGCCAACATTATTTTGGTAGCAGTGCAATAGGTAAAAGCTTCACATAATGTTCTTAGAACAATTTATAAAAAAAAGACTAAAATAGTTCCGAATATGGCCCCTAATCTTCAAAAATGAGTTATTACATAAAAGATTAAATAAACCTTAAAAAAAAAATGATAAAAATAAGTTGCCAAAAAAGTTTAAAATCAAATAGTATCCGACTCTAATAACTATTTTACTCGCTACCAAGGAAAAATGTTACTCTTTCTCTGACTACTCCTACTCGATCGCTTTTTTTTTACTATAGTCAATATCCACCTGTTCCGGTAGGAAATTACTTAAAACTTAATAAAATACTCAGAAACAACGACGTTACTTAAACCTGCTTAAATAAATTCCATTCCAAAAATGATCTTTAAGCCTAAATTGTAAAAAAGATTCAATTTAATAAATGTTGGTAGTATTTTATTTTCATTCTTTGATGGAAATAATAAATATGGTTTAGCTGTAAGAAATTATCCAACTTAAAAAATAACAATTCAAATAAACAGAAAAAACTACGACTAGAAGAATTGAGAACTTTTTGGTGTTACTAATAAATTACTTTTCTTGATTTAATGAGTTTATGAATTCTTCCAATTTTTCTTGAATATGACGCACTTTAACTGCAATTAAAAAAAAATTAATTTAGTGTTAGTAGATACATTAATAAGTCTACAGGGACATACTCAATTCTTCTGCTAAGGTGACTCGTTTTCCTGTTAAAAGTTGGGATTTCTTCTCATTATCTTCACTGAACTCGTCTAAGACTTCTTTAATTTCTTTGTCTAAACGTCGAGCTTCTCGGTTGATTACTTGTTGTCTTAATGCATTTGAAGTTACTTTAATCACTTGTTGTATTCGCCAAAATAATACAACATCATTACAGCTTATCTAGTTAAAAGAATAAAAATATTATTATTTTTTCTTTAATTTTTTTGTCGATATAAGCTGAAGCCTAATTTACAGTTCTGTTTATTTTGTATGTGTATAAAATTTTTTCTTTTGCAGACTAAAATCACAAAATTTTATGGATTAATTCCAAGTTAACTCTAGATTTGAATTGACTGAAAAATATATTTCAGAAGTTAACTAGAACTCAATCCATTAGAACGATTAACCACACACTTTAAGAAAACTACGCCTAAATAAATGAAACCATGCCTGAAATTGTTAGTATATTTACCTCACAATCAGCTCCTTGTTGACTGTAGAGGTAGAAAGCTTTTCGGCAGTCACTTGCCCTGTGTAATGACTGTTTTAAGAAGTGTCTAAATTAGAAAAATAAAACGTAATTAAATATATTTTTATCATTAAATTTATAATGATAAGAAACTGACTTTCTATAAACTGGGAACCAAGTTTGCCTTATATAATCAGTATCAACTTCTACACCAGACCTTTGGAGGTTCTTACGAACAGTTGTTAATTCGTCATATGAGAGTGTTGGAAGATGTTTCTAAAATAAACTTATTCCGTTAAATTTTATGATATATTTTTTAAAGCAATCAGTAAATAAAAAACCTCATCGCTGTGGAGTATTTTGTCTAGTTCATTCTTAACGTTGCGTCGACGATTTTGGTCTTCTGTTAGGTATTTCCATTGTGTGATACGAGTAAATTGTGAAGGACCAAGCATTTCATTTAGAGTCTCTTCGGTGTATTGCAACTTATTTTTAACGGAATTTTCTAGAAACTTCACAGCCTGATCCCATTCGCTTTTATCGTGGACGAAACGATCTTCTAAGGTATTCAGTTGTATTACTCGAAGCATATCAATTGCTTTGTCTTCCCATGCATGGCGACGAATTGATTCGTCCACAACAGCTGTTTTAAGATTATCAAATATGTCATCATGATCTGGTGATTTCTTAGCCTTTTCAATGAGATCTGTAAATTCTTTTTGAAGCGTTTCCCAACCTATAGAAAAAAAAATAGATTATAGTGATTATTTTATGAACTGGATTGGCGCTCAAAAAGCGTATAGTTAACTAAAGGCTATAGAGCGAGTATAGTTTTCTTTTCCTTATGAGGGCATACTATGAAGAAGAAGGTCCAAGAACTGATCTGACGATCGTCGAAAATGTATTAGAAATATTTATGTTTTCAATTAATAAGTGGTTGGCCACTCAGACTTTCGGAATTAAAAAAATGTGTTTTTGTTGAAATTCAAAAAGTATACAGTTGGACATCGACCGACTGTGAGATAGACGGAAAATGTCGAAGCGTTGAGAAAAAATAATGACAAATAGTTGCATTAAAAGGTAAGTAGCATTACAATTTGTCAAGATTGCATATTTTAGTAAAATTACCCAAATTGTTCCTGAGTGTCGTAACTTTTTCAGTAGTTCTAAAATGGTGTGCGAGTGTGTAGCCAGGTAAAATGATTTGGACAAGTATTATAATAATGTCAGACTTCACTGCGTACCGAAACTTTTGTGTCCAGGGAAATGATGACTGAAGAGGCAGACACCCCTAACGGGATCCAAAAGCGGAATAGGAGAAAACTTGGCTAAACGCAAAATTAAAACGAGGCCTAAGATCAGAAATTCTGGAGAAAAAAACTCCCCCAACTGAGCCAGGTAATAATGCTACTTGTGAATTAGACATTTTGACAATATGATTTTAAAAACGGCAAATTTATGCCTCTACTTGGCTTAATAGCAAAAACTAGGTGTTGACATTTTAAAAGGGAAGATAAAAGAAGAAAGTAGTACAAAAAAGTATTAATAATAAGATGCAACAAACCAAATTATTTTCAAATTAAGATTATGCTGATTTGTAAGGACGCTGGACTGTTTGCAAGTTAAATTTTTGTTTAATTTGACATGTTACTATTTAAGTGTTTATTGAGATGTGACTACTCATAGAAGTAATGACAGGGAAAGTACTTTATATCAAAAATATTTTCATTTGTTTTGTTCTGTTTTTTAGTTTTTTTTTTTTTTTTAGTTTAGTTTTAGTTTTTTGCGCATTTTGTAGGGTCTTTTATTGCGGAGTGTAAGGGATGGTTTATATCTGTTATAGCCTTGGAACCTAAGGAGATGGCTCTTTTTTGACTGAAGTTGATGAAAGGAACGTACCCCGCTTCAACTCTCAAGGCGTCAATTGGTGTGGTTTTCAAAGCACCCGTCGCTGTTCTATAACATTGATTTATAGCAAACATCAATATTTTTGATGTTTTTATCAGTCGTGCACATATAGGTAGTTAACCCATGCTGAAGTGTTCCTTCAACCAAGGCTGTTTCAATGTGAGGACCTTTTCTCCGGGAACATATTATTTTCAATATATTGTTGCGAAGTTTTAGTTTATCTGCAATTTTCTTAGTTTTCTGGTTCCATTTAAGTTTTTAGTTAAGATAACTCCTAATATGCGAGGGTCATTTTTGAGAGGAATTATTTGATTTCGGAGGCTTACTGTTGATGATTTGCATTTTCGATTTCTTCACAGTTGAAGAGCTTCCATTATGTATGGGTACTATAGCTCCTTGTTTATTTGATCATCCTTGTATGCTCAACTTGGACGAGATTCTTATCATCTCTGCAATTGATTAATAACTGATGTTGCGATTACTTGGTCAAATGCTTTCTAAAGATATCGGCTGAAAGTAGTACGCTGTGTTTTGATGAATTTAAATTAACAATTTTTTTCTTTTCAGTTCTTATATGAGTTAGTCGACATAGACATTATAAGTTACAACGGATAAAGGAGATCCTTGTGGTATACCATTTTTCACTATAACCAATCAACATCGACTAGAAAACTTATTCCTCCAAGAAAGGACCATAGAAGTTTGGCAATCATTTTTGGAACTTCCCATCTCTGCAATTGATTAATAACTGATGTTGCGATTACTTGGTCAAATGCTTTCTAAAGATATCGGCTGAAAGTAGTACGCTGTGTTTTGATGAATTTAAATTAACAATTTTTTTCTTTTAGGTGGTGTACAAGCGAGTGTACACCTCTTTTATGCGAACAAAATGCGTTCCTAGGAGTTGGTTTTAGTTGAGATCGTTTCCAATTATGTGAATAGTTTCCGGTACTTAATATACTGTTGTATAAATTACAGAGTCTAAGCTTGAAATTATTTCCACTGGATTTTATCATTTTATATGTAATTTTGTCTTCACCGGGTGTTGTTTCCTTGGATGATCTAAGAACCGTAGGCAGTTCAATCAGAGTTATATTTTGCGTTAATGGACTCACATCGTTTTCAATAAAGTTAATTTCATTAAAATTGAAGTTGATTTTTTCATCAATAGCTTTCTTTGAATACGTCGTGTCAGCACTATATGCTTTCCATTTTGCCCCAAAAGTATTAGCTATAAGTTCAAGGTCTGTTTGTACAGTATCAACTGCAAACATATATGGAACATTTTGGATAGTTTTTTTTTGCACTGAAGAGATCTTATTCTTTCCCATAGAGACTATATATCCAATGAAGGATCCATTGTGTTAATAAAACGCTCCCAAGATTTTCTCTTTGCTTGGATGGTATGGCTTCTGAACTGAGCGCATATTTTTCTGTATATAATAAAATTTTGTGAAGAGGCACTACGTCGAAGGTTTTCCAAGGTTTTACATTTATCTTTAACTATTTTCGATATATCTTTTCTAAACCAAATGGGTGTTGTTTTTTTATATTCTTTGGCGACTGGAATACTTAGGGCTGCTGATGTTCTTATTATTTTTTAAATTCTTGATGCTTCTTGCTCTGACAATGTGTTTGTTTTCTGTTCAAAAAGTTTCCAATTTGCCTCTTCTTTCTTGAATCTTGCCTTCAATTTTTTGCTAGTTTTTTTTTTTTTTTCTATTCCACGAATAATGATAGGGAAATGATTTTTGGAAGTTGCACTAACCACTACTTCCTTATTTAAACGGGAGGCAAGGTGGGTGGAGGCAAGCGTTACATCTATAGCTTTGAAGGTGTTTCTGGTTAAAAAGAGAGTAGGGAGTCGTCGTTTAAAATAACAAGGTTACGATCATTTGCGAAATTTTCAAATATTGAACCTAATAAATTTGTGTTATTGGATCCCCATAGTGTGTTAGCGGCATTGAAGTCTCCAAGTATGATATGGTTGTTGGAATTATATTTAGGTATGTCATGAAGGTGGACGACTGTTATACTTACATCTCCTTCCTTGGTATTTCTACGGTTTGAAAGAGTAAATCCGACAAGGAAATAGAATGGGAAGTTACTGGGATGTTATTTTTGATGAGTATACCAATACCTGCCTAGGCATATTGGTAATCTTTATTGTGGTAAAATATTTTGCATTTTTTAATTTTGAAATATTTTAAGTTATTAGTTGTTATGTGGGTTGATTGGGTTGAATGTTTGTGTGTGTTTCAGTAAAGGGTAGTTGGGTTGAGTTGGCTTATGGGTTTGATTGTATTGATTGAAAGATGTTTTTGTGTGGTGTTTTTTGATTTGTGTTGGTAGGTGTTGTAAGTGTTCGACAGGTTGACTGGGTGCTATTGGTTTTGGAATCGAACAGGTGGGTTGGTTGTTGGTGCCCTCAGTAGATTTTGCACCAGTTTTAAGAACAGCGACAACGGGATGGTTAGCTACTTGACGTTTTTTGGGAGGAGGAAGTTGGTGATGGTCTGGGTTATCATTAAATATTTGCCACCCCTCTCGGACACCGCCGCCGGTAGGCTTTAATTTTGTTTACTGATTTACACCTGAGGAGAGATGGATAGGAAGAGTCGTATGAAGCATGACTTTTGTTCTTGCAGTTAATGCAATACTTTTCTGGTGCATTCATCATGTGGAGGATCGTAATAATCTTTGCGTGTGGCCAAGTTTTTGACATACAACGCATCTGATCGGATTGGCTTTTCCTATTTTGATGTCATTGGATCGACGAATTAAGTCAGATGTCAAAATCGCAGATCCTGTTGGTTTAAGTTTTCTATTTTCTTTTTTCGTTATTTTACGAAATATATAAATATGTGATAAATACTTTGTTTTTTTAAGTTCGCTTAGAAGTTCTTCTCCTGAAATATCGATGATAAGTGGTGAGAATATTCTTTCTTAAACACAGTTCAATGTAGTATGGGAAGTAATTTTCACAGGTATAGAGTCGATAAGTTTTGCTTTTAGGAAGAGGTCAGCTGTTATACGGTTGGGAACCTTGATCAAGAGATCCCCGGACCGCATGGCCTTTACCTCTAAAATTTTCTTGGATATATATTCTAATCCGCGGTTAATTTGGAAGGGATTATAAGTGGAGAGCTTTCGAATGTTTTTATCTTGCATTTCCAACCAAGTAACGAGGAATATTATTGTCATGCCATAATTGAAGGAAGTGATGGGAAAAATTCATTAGTAAATTTAGTCTTCTTATGTTTGTTCATCCTGTCTAAAGTAGTATCAGGATCGAGTAATTCGAAACGTCCTCCTTTTCAGTTTTTCGTTTTAATTAAGGAAACAAAAAACTAGAAAATTAATAAGGTTTCATAAGAAAAGAAAAGATGGACGCGTGGCAGAATGACAGGAGAACAAAAATAATGTTATTGCGTTCTTTTCACACGTCTATACACGGCATTTGCCAGAAGGCGACTGTGCCCATATATATAAAATTGAATTAATATTATCCGATTACATACCTGCTTCTACCGATTTAGCTGGAAGTGCTTGTTGTGCCCATTGTCTCAATTTAATATCCACCATTGTATTAAAAGAATCTAAAAATTAAATATTAAGATAAAATTTAAAAATAAAAAAATTACACCCTCTTAAATAGTAAGTTATTAAGAAAATTTCACGTGATATTGATGAAGTCAGGTCAGGTATTACTTTATGAACAAACAAGATTTTTAAATGAATTGATTCACAAACAATTTAGTGAAATTGGTTGGTGATCCACAAGGACTACATAAATGAAACTTTCTTATACTAAATATTACTTTGAGAACCTGACTGAGCGGCCGGAAGATAAATATTTTCAAACACATAATTCGATAGTTTATCCCACAGTTTATTTGTAAGCGCCTCCTCCCATTTTTTAGCCGAGATCTGTGAAAGGCTAATAACTTCGTCGAGAATTTCACCTTTGGCTTTGTCAAATAATTCATCTTTTCCTGACTCTCTTAGCCTGACAACAAATAAAAAAATAAACAAAAATTGAAACTTAAAATAAATAAAACGATTGTTATTATTGTATTTTTGAACCTCGGAAAATTGTTTTTCCATTCGGTTTCAAGATTGAATCTTGTTGCTTTAAACGCATCTGCCTGCTGTTCAATTGTTTCACGAACCATTTTCCAAAAACGATCTGATATGGCTAAACTCAAGTTTCGGCTCGTTACTTGATGTGGCATAATAACACCTCTGCGACTTTAATGAAAAATAAAATTAATTTATTTTTTGCTTTATATTTTTGAAGTCGAACTTACTGGAAAAGTTTGGAGTTTTTGAAAAAGTCTTCTTCGTACTGGCGAATAGCTTCAATACTATCATCTTTTCTTCCTCTGCCGGTAACTACCGCATAATAACCCAAAGCTTTCATAGGAAACAGTTTTCCAGAGAGAATTTTTCTAATCTATTAATCCTTAACATGAAAAAAATATTATATCAGAAAGCAGTTTAATTATTACCCTATCGGGATCTGCCAGTTCTTCTGCTAAATCCACTTTTGTAAGGACAAATATGGTTCGTTTCCCCAAGGGATCACATTGGGTTACCATTTCAGTTACATTGCTTCTCTCAGCATCAACAGAACCATCTTGAATGCACAAAATAATAGCATTGGGGTTGCTCATGTAATGCTTTGTCATCTGGTGGATGGAATCTTTGGTATCAGCTGCCATGTCAACTGTCATTGTCTTAAATGCAAAAAGTTATATATAAATATGTGTGTATACAAATTTTGTTAAGTAAAGTAAAAATGTCGTACACAACCCGAAATGAAAATAAAATACACTTTCGTTTCAAAATAACGAAGGTCCTCTGAAGATCCGACAGTGAATCTTTTGTTATCGATCGAATCAAAAAAAAAAAAATAACATTCGGAGCAACAAGTCAACTTGTTGAAACCCAATTTGATTCAATACGCGTGTCCAGCCAAAGGAGATCTCAGTGGATTCGGCAATCTAACTTGCCTGAAGAGGATCCCTCAGAAAAATTTCTCAGTTTGTGCGTCAAAATATTGAGGAAAAAAGATCTTGGATTCGTTTGCTATCAAAACATGGATATAGCCAAATCTTTGAGATATCATTTTCTGAACACACCAAATAATTCGTAAGCTTAAAAAATTGTTTAATGGAAAATCAAATATTTTTTCATATCCCGGGTTTTGCAATTTTGATATTAATAAAAATTACTTTAAGAAAACTTACAGCAATAATACCTGGCAAATCTACCAGAACCATCCTCTGCAGTCCCGGACCTTTCACAGTCATCGCAATCACCTCGTTACTAACTGTCTTACCTCCACGTACCGAGGCCCGCATTCTAAGTTCAATTTCTCTGCGGAGATCAGACAGATCAGATTCCTTAGTTAAATCGTACTCTCTATCTGAGTCACGAAATTGTGCTATATGGTAGGGCCCCTCTGACAGAGTAACTTTTACCGGAGCCCGAGTCATCATTTCTCCACTTCCGCGAGGAAAGATTCTTGCTTTGGCAATTGACTCAAGAACAGATGTCTTCCCACTGCTTTGATCTCCTACCACAACTACTCGAGGTAAGTGATCAGCCGTTGAATAACTAGTATCATAACCTGATAGCTCATCCAGCACTTCTGAATACATGTCAATAAGAGATTTCTTAATTTTCTTAATAGAAGTTTTTCTGTTAGTCTTGAGTATTAAGTATTGTTGACGTAGCTCTCGATTTTCTTTCTCCATTTTTTCGAGTTCCTTTTGGTACTTAATCTGAACGGTCATTATTTCAGTTTGTAAAGTTTCCACTTGTGCTTGAAGAGTTTCTAAAAAAAAAAAAACATTTTTTTTAACGGATTTAAAAAAAAAATAATTCGTACAACAATGCTACTTACCATACTTTTTTCGACTGTCATCTGTAGATAAGCCTATTGCATTTACAGTGGCTTTTGTCTTTAAGTCGTCCGTTGCTGAAAGAATGTATGCATATATTTAAAAAAAAAATATTAAATGATACAAAACAATTGAGCATTAATGTAAAAACTAAGGAATTTCGAAAAGGTAGTATTCAGAAAATTATATTTGCTGTGCGAATTAATTTTTTTTTTTTATGGAATGAATTAAATAGTAAATTTTTAAATGTACAACATACATTCTTCAATGATATTGGTTCCTTGATATTCGGCAGCCTCAATAGCGTCGTCCAAGCGGTTATCAAACCACATTCTCCATTCGGCTAATTTTTCTTCCCCGAGTTGTTTTAGTTTTGGATCTAGATATATGCAAAACAGACAACGACAGGGATTTTGGTTTAGTACTTAACTACTTGTTTAAAAATAATTTTTTATACAAATATAATTGTCTGAATACAACCAGAGCTTGTGAATGTAATTTATAATTATTTTTTTTAAGAAATATGATATTTAAATGAAATATGACATTTGAGGAGCTGGCGAACAAAAGTGGACTCGTCTATTAATTTTCGTGATAATTAAAAAACTTGCGGGCTATTACCGGTTTGTATAAAAACAGGTCCATTTTTGTTGGCCAGTTTCTCATTTTGTAATGTTAAACATAGTTTCGAAATACATTATAAATAAAATGATTAAGATACAAAAACAAATCGATTCTATCAAGCGCCAGTTATAGCTTTCATTGAAAATTTTGTCTTTCAATTTTCATGCACTTATACAGTTAAAACTGATGGCATTTCGGTACCAAAATGAAGCTTTTGAGTTATATCATTTGTTTGGTCAAAAAAATATTAAATTTGTTTAACCACTTTTTTACTTTTTTTTAAATGAGCAAAATCAATTTCAATGAACAGCTGAAATTTTGTTCCCAAAATATGATAACGTTATTCGATATTTTTAAATATTTTATTTGTTTTTCGCTCGATTTAATCCATTTTTTTGAATTAAGTTCTTTGAAACCATGATACACTACCTGAATTATTTCAGATATTTAAAATTATTTTAAGGGGTCGCAGTCATCAATTTTATGCAAAAAGCAGTTTTAGGAGTATTTATTTTGTAAAATATACAAATATTGGTTTTTGAATAATATTTTTGATGTCAAAACCATCTCTGGAAAGGAGCAAATAAATATCAATTTTTACCTCATTTATCAGAATAAAAATAGGTATTGTTTTTAAGGTTCGTTTGCAATTCGTAAAAGTAAAGCAAAACTAGTCACAAAACGACCCTCAAAACCACGCCTATATATTATTATAAGGGGTTGAAATATTTTTATCTTATTCCTTATTTAGTAACGAAAAAATTGGTATTACTTTTATTACGGGCTGATCAGAAAATAGATCATAAACAAAAAATATAATATTTTATTTGATTTTTATGGTACTAAAAGATTTTTAACTCAGTCAGTTCCTTACCGATTTTTAGTTTTTTCGCGATTTTTCAAAGAAGAATGTTAGTCTCTTCTTTATCATATACACAACTCACTAATACAGGTCTTTGTTTTACACAAAAATCACTAAATAGTCTAGAATCAAAATCAGGTCGCCGTTTTTGAACAAGTAGACGAAAAAAAACATATTTACACTAAATCTTCATTTTCATTATCGTAAGTTTAGCAAAACTGTTAAACTTGTACTTGATTCTGTAGGTTGAGCAAAAGATGTATATAATAAAAAAGGTCTAACATTTTTCTCTGAAAAACCACAAAGACACTTAAAATCGGAACAAAACTGACTGAGTTAAAAATCTTTTAGTACCATAAAAAGGAAAAAAAAAATATTCTATTTTTTGTTAATATTTTTTGTATCTGTTGGGGAATCATTTCGTAAAAAATGTACAACCATTTTTTTCGTTACTAAATAAGGAATAAGTTAAAAAAAATTTAACCCCTATTAGTATATGTATAAGGGTGGTTTGTGTGTGGTTTTGTGGGTTGTTTTGTCCAATTTGTACGAATTGCAATTTAAAACCTTGACAATAATACCCATTTTTATTACGATAAATGAGATACAAATTGATATTTGTTTGTCGTTTTTTAGAGATGATTTCGACATAAAGGTGTATCATGGGTTCAAGGAACTTAATTCCAAAAAATGGCTTAAATCGAGCGAAAAATACAAAAAATACTAAAGAAAAACTATAAAAAAAAGTAATTGTGACCCTAAAACTGATTTTATTCAAAATTAAATTACTTTTGTCACACAGTGAATTTGGACAAAAGGTTAACTGATGTTGAATGCATAAACATGTACCTATATACGATATAAAGGGCGTTCTTATTGGTGCTGGGCCCATTCTCCATACACCTCTGCCCATTGTCCTTCGTTTATATGCAAGATCTTTAATTTATTAAAATTCCTAGAAAATTTTTTAAAGTGTAATAAGGAAACTCATAATTTAAAAAATATTTTTTAAAATTTTAATGGCCGTATTGAGGAAAATAAAACTTTAAACTAAATTAAACTAGTTGAAACTAGAAATAAGTTGAAAGCTAAGCACTCTTTCCAATGTGCGATTGCTACCCAAAATTCAAAAAATGTGGAAAAAGCGGCTTGCGAGATTAAAAAGAAACCCATAGCCAAAAAATTAGAAAAATACACAAACTGGCAACATAATAAAATCAATTTTCAGAAATCATATTTTGATGGTAAAGGGATTTTCAACAAGGACGCTACAAAAGTAGAGCAATAGGGACAGCAAACGACGCCATATTTCTTGCCGTTCTTTTAACATTTCTCCTCAGTAAGGTTTGCCATTTCATGATGGAAAGATATACAAGCCAAAAACGAGTCGAAATTATTAAAATTTACTACCGAAATTCGGACTCAGTGGCCTCAACGTTAAGAGCGCTACGTCCAATTTACGGTCGTCATAATCGTCCTAGCAGATCATCAATTGAGCGTCTAGTGGAAAAATTTGAATCCACAGGCACAGTTCAAAATGAAGAAGAAATGAAATGAAGAAGTGCCCGTAGTGCCGAGAATATTGCTGCCGCTGAGGCTTCAGTTGCAGATAGCCCAAATGTGTCTCTCCCACGTCGTTCTCAAGCGTTGGGCGTCTCTGTGACGTCGTTGTGGCAATTTTTCGAAAAGATCTTGGCCTACATCCTTACAAGATTAAATTGACGCAAGAACTGAAGCCGCTTGACTACCAGAAGCTTGTATGTTCGTAAATTGGGCTGAGCAACAACTTGAAAATGATTCGGATTTTCATCGAAAAATCATCTTCAGCGATGAGGCTCATTTCTGGCTGAATGGCTTCGTCAATAAACAAAATATGCGGTATTGGTCAGGCAGCAATCCACACGTACTCCAAGAGTCATCATTGCATCCCGAAAAAATTACGGTTTGGTGTGGTGATCCGTGATGATCAAGACCGGCACGTTACTGTGAATGGGGATCGCTACCGTTCAATGATAACCGAATATTTTTGGCCCCAATTGGATGATATGGACTTGGAGGACATGTGGTTCCAACAGCACGGCACCACAAGTCACACAGCAAATGTCACAATCAATTTATTGGAAACCAATCCTGCGGGGCTACGTCAAGTCTATGGTCTATGCCAACAAGCCAGCAACAATTGGTGAACTTCGTAAGAATATCGAACGTGAAATTGCAGCTGTATCGGCCGATTTATGCTTGAAAACCGTCGAAAATTGGGTTCAGCGTCTGGACTTCTGCAAGCGTGTTCATGGTGGTCTTGCAAAATAAGTCGAGTTTCATAACTAATGGCATGAAACGTTCTTTCACAGGAATAAAGAATTTCATTGATATCCAAAACTGTTTTTGTTTTATTTAAAAAAAACTTTTGTAGCGCTCTTATTGAAAAACCCGATATAACGCAAACAAAATTGCAAAAGAGAGATGAATAACTTTATATCACCAAAGAAAACCAACAAATCTAATCTTCCCTACGTAGGATCTGAACACAAATCTATAATATATTATTTCAGAATTCTAAAATATTAAAAAAAAAATGGATGGATTCGAATGGTGGGTTCTTTAAGATCAAAAAATAAATGAAACAAAGGGAGGTGAAGTTCTGATCTGACTGAAAAGAATATTTTAAATGCATCGCACCAACAGTCCCTTTGCATGTCAATATGTGACCGAATTGTAAGACATATTTAGTCAGTTTTTTTTAGGCCAATGAGTCACTTGAAAAAATTACATAAATGATGTACATATGTATATCTTTGTTAATCGGGCGGATTGTCAAAGTCAGTGTCGTTAGACTGAGCAAACACGACGAAGCACAACTTAATTTTTAATATATGAATTGATGTGGTTACACACCCCTGACTCAGGAAAGTCGGTATTTTTAACCACCCACCCTCACAACAAGCTTAAATACTTCTTAATTCACTTTTAAAATTGTCTGTTAGCTCTTAAAAGACTATAGTTATTCTAGCAAAAAAACATAATTGTTTTTACCTATTTCGATTGCATTTTTCATTAGCCCTCCCATTTCTATAAGTTTTTTATTGAAGCCAGTCCATTTTTCGCCCTGTGGTAAAGCATCTTGTAGCCATTTAAAGTCGGGTAAACCATCCTTCCACTCATCATATTTCTGAAGAATTAAGTTTTGTATTCAGTACATGGATTATATAAGAAAAATTAAAGTTTGTAAACGCACCTTACCAAGTGTGACACCTCCACTGATTGCACCACCCAAAACAATGTATCGGAGTTTTAATGCACCTCGTAAGATTCGCACCACCAGCATTCCATATCCTCTGGAGTTTTGTCGGTGTGGTGGTTGTGTTGGGCCAAATCGGTGGCCATACACGTCAAGTATTGGCCTTCGATTTTGTCCTCCTTTAATGTTGTAGATAGTTGAGTATTTAAGTGATATGGCTTTCGCGGACATAGCCACAACACGTTTTCTTGTTTCCCTATCGCGATTTGTATTAATAAAAAATGTGAAAATTGTGTGTACATAGAGAAAATATGTAAGTTTGCAGAGGAACCGGCTAAATTTCTGGTTTATTACGAGACAATATTAATTTACCTGTTTGCATTTCCATAAGCTAGACGCAACATTTTCGATAATTACGGGTTCTTTTTCCAGCTATTTCAAATACAAATTTATTTTTTAACTACCAATTGCAAATTTTTGCAATAATTTTGGAAGCAAATGGGATTGACATCATGCAACACAGAAGGAAAAAAATAGATTTTCACTTTTACAGATTGCTTGACAGTTTTTATGTCATTTGAGACGCGTTTGGCAACTTGAAAAATATTTTCGCAATTATCTGTCAAAACCCATAGGAAAAAAAAACTAGTTTGTGAATATTTATAAAAATGCTAAGTTGTCAAACAGAACTTTTATTTGGCAGTTTAGTGTTGTTCAATGAGGCTGTTCTGGACAGTGGTTCCAGAATGATCGGGACAAAAATGTGCAAACTTTGTTTTCATTTAAAGGCCTTCCACACTAGCCCACTATGTATTAATACATGTCAAAAAAGTGGGAACAAATCATGCAGAATAGTGTGTGAACAAAATATGAAAGCCCAGCCTACACAACCCGACAGTTAGGCCTATTCGGCGCAATCTTTTATTCTTTTATTCTGTTATTCTTTTATCAATTTCCATACTAATTTTCGAACTGTCAAAAAACCTTTTATTCATTTATTAATTGGTATTCTGCATATCGAATTCTGTTACGAAATCTGTTATAAACCATAACAGAATAAAAGAAGATTTCAATATATGAGGTAAAAACTCCAAACCAATGCGGAACATTTGTTGCGGCGAAAAAACATTCGCATGTCAAAATTAATTTACATGGTGATATATGAGCGTGCCCACACCAACGCGGTCGAGAAACATATGAAATAATTTTGACTGACGAATGTTTCTTCGCCGCAACGAATGTTTCGCATTGGTTTGGAGAGCCTTTAAATGAATTGTTCTTAAAAGGAGACAGATATAACAAATTAATAAAATGCATAATTACAGACACAAATAAGTAGTTTCAAACTGAATTATTTTTATACACGAAAGCACAGAACACAGTTGATGGATGAAACCTAAAAAAAAGTAGTCGCTTTATCTTGCCAGTGTACATTTCGTTTACCTTTTTAATTGGATATATTAATTTCACGAACTGTTATAGACACATAAAAAAGAACAATAATTTATCTACGCGAAACAAAACACAACTATTCCACGGGTTAATTTTATTTTGGTCACTCGTCAGTCTCGATTTTTTGTATTTACTACAGCTGATAGCAGATTTTAGGTCTGTTCGTATAAATGTTTCTTTTTCGAAGTTCCATAAAAGACTTTTATAAAAGATCGAACTCCTGAATACCAATTTTAAGAATATTTTATGGTGGAGATCTGTTATGCATCATAACAGACAATTCATAGCAGAATAACAGATATGGCAGAATAGGCCTAATTATTCTATCCCACACGATTTGACATGTGTTAATACATGAATAATTTTAGGAACACTTCTAATTCTATCCCACATGCTATCACACTTTTTTTTAGGTTAAGGTAATGTATTGTGTAATGCAAGTGTGGAAGCAAAATATGAAAAGTCATATCTTTCACACAAATTTGGCAGCCGCGTGGAATTCTTTCCCACTTTCAATTTGACATGTATTAATACACAGTAGGGTAGTGCGGAAGGACTATTATCAAATTTGCTAATTTCGTTTGAACCTCATTTAGTTTGACTTTTAGAAGTTGTTTTCTGTTGTGTTCTCTTTGTGTTTTCGTTTTTTGTGCTTTGTGTTTTGATATTTAAATACAATAATGGCAACTTTCATTCACACATTCGTCTGAATGCGGTATTACTTATACCACGTTTAAGCTTATTCAGGTGCATTGAGTACTTCTTTACCCTACCCCTTTATTATCCCTTATAAATTAAATGAGCGCTGAAGCCTGAAAATTGTTGCTCGTTCGTGTGTTGCTGTCTTGGGCTTCTACACGTTTATTTAAAAAAAAATTATTGTTTATTTCTTTAGTTTGTTTTTATAAAAAAATAGTTAAACTCACAATTTTATTTTATTTTTAAAGAAAATAACAAAATACCTGAGTAGAGATGCAAACGATACATCGATGTTTTTGGAACATCGATGTTTTTGTCTTAAAACATCGGTGTTTGCCATCGATGTTTCGAATCCGAAAAAGTCGATGTATCGATGTTATTTGGAGTGATGTTTTAACATCGATGTTTTTGGTTTTCGTGTCTCACAGAATTTTTAAAATTGCCTGCTTTTGCACGCAGAGTGTGTGTTGCTTGGTTTGTGACCACAACCAAATACTTGTTTTTGCATTGAAGGCGCCCATTCCTTCTTCCCGAATATAGTTGGCAGAACAGTGGCCACGTTGGGGTGGTAAGCAGATACGTATCTGAGATACGTTAGAATCTGATATGTTTTCGAACGACCAAAACCGGATACGTAACCAAACCAAACAAAAAGAAGAAAATGAACAGATGAGACGTCAGCTGGTAGTATAATCCAAACAAATCCGAACATTTTTGGGATAGCTTTAGATTTCTTTTTGATATCAGCTGTTTGGTTCGTTTTTTTCTTAAAGCCCTTCCACACTACCCCACTGTGTATTAATACATGTTAAATTGAAAGTGGGAAAGAATTCCACGCAACTGCCAAACTTGTGGGAATGAAATGACTTTTCATATTTTGCTTCCATACTTGCTTGTATTAATAAATTACCTTAACCTAAAAAAAGTGTGATAGAGTGTGGGATAGAATTAGAACCATTCCTTAAATCATACATGTCAAATCGTGTGGGATAGAATGTCGGGTTGTGTAGGCAGTGTTTTCATATTTTGTTTCCACACTATTCTACATGATTTGTTTCCCACTTTTTTGACATGTATTAATACACAGTGGGCTAGTGTGGAAGGCCTTTTAGCATTACAACAACACGAACAAATCCAGATACCTTTGATAACGTATCCGAACGCGGCCAGTGACAGCTGATAATGTCATTCAAAAAGCGGAAATAAAAAAATAAAGAACCAAATAATATGAACAAACGATTTCAAAAAATTGAATTCAATTCGATTTTGGCACTAGCAACTACATTAGATCCAAGATTCAAATTACTCCATTGAAAGGATCATCCCTTGGCTAAAAGTTAAATAATTTCTTATTTGAATGACGTCATAAGAGATGAAAGGAGTGTGGCCAATATTTCAGATTCTTCCGAAGAGCCCGAAAAAGAAAAAAGGCTTTTTGATATTTTTACATATCAAAAACATTTTGTGCATCTAAACATCAAGTCCAAACAGCCCTCTTCCTCCATCTTCACAACAACGGAGTGCAGATGTATCTGGGGTCAGCTGTACCAGATATAACTCAAAATCTGGTAGAAATGTATGTAGAATGAAATGAAAAATGTGTGTCCGGGACTTTATAAACAGGCTACCAAATATTTGCCCATTGTGGCCACGTCAGTTCGAAGTGAACGACTTTTTACTTAAGCTGTGGCAACTATTAACCAACAACGAAACCGTTTCACAGGGAAAAGATTGTCCAAGTTGTTATTTTTAAATTCTGTTTTGAATAAATAAAGTAGTACATATTTCCTTATTTCAAAATGACTGCTTATCTGTTTTCTTTTGGGTAGAACTTAGGCACTTTATAGTTACTTTTAAAATGACTCGCTACAAAATTAAAGAAAAGAATAATGAGTAGTCCGTAGCTTTACTTTTTGCTTTGAGTATATACATATAATATGGAGTGCTCGTTTAAATTCCAAAAACGTAACCATCAAAGGGGGCGCGGTAATCTATGCAGTAATTGAATTTTCAATATAGAGAGGGTTTTTACAACAACACCATCATAGCTGCCAGCTGTCAAAATACCCTGTCTATATTGAAATCACGCCCCTATCACATGCTCAAGTACTACAATGCATTAGGGATAGGAACAAGCACTCCATATTTTATATCCTCAAGACTTTTTGGGCTTTTGAAAAAACATCAATGTTTCGAAACATCGATGTTTTTGAGGCCGATGTTTTTGGTATCGATGTCTTTTTTTGGAAACATCGATACATCGAACCATCGATGTTTTTTTTACGATGTTTGCATCCCTATTCCTGATCAACTTGCTCGCGTCAACTGGCTTGCCAATTTCGAAGCCAGTTGGGAAGCCAGTAGAGAAGACAGTGGCCTCGTTCAGACCTGTATATAAAGCTATATGGATAGCTTTTCGTTGAAAATTTATTGCTACGGAGATGATGCATTGAAAAACTTAAAGATATCTGAATTTTTTGAGATTAAATTGCGCAGAAAAAGCGATTTTAGCACCTTCGGGTGACATTTTGGAACGAAATATTCCTCGTACGACGTAATTTAGTTTCTTACATATTTTCCAACGCATGAACTGTCAAATTCCATTAAAGGATGGCTTCCATGATGATGGATTAAAAAACCTCCAAAAAATCAATTTTTTTTAAATTATTTAAAAAAAAATCAAATTTTTGAATTAGATGAAAATCAATCCATGTTAATTTGGAAAGTCAGCATCTTTGACGGATGCATTATCCGTCAACGCATTGGCAGTACTATGCGTTGACCATCGCAAGACTTGATGCAGAATTCGACGTCATTTTTTGTTTAACAAAAAATCGAAGTCCGATGCCAAAGCAAATTCAATAAAATTGTGTATTTAGAATCCTAAAAGCTGAGCGTGACCGCAGATATTTGAAAGCAACTTGCTTTCATGTTGCCTGCCGCCTACGTCACAGCATATTCACGTATACGAACTTGACAGTCGTCTATGTAGCCAACTGGCTTGCCAGTACTGGCTCGTGTAGCCTCATGGTTAGAAGAAGAAAGGGAGGAACTGCCCTTGAGCCTGATTATACGGTTCGTTTTTCCTTTCGTTTCGTCTTTCCTCTTTTTGACACGCATGCACGTTCCCGAAAATACGTACGTATCCTTCCTTTCGTCATTTTGATGTTCATGGAATTTGGAGTTGTTTTGTAAGGCTCGTTTCACACACATTTGGTTTCATTCGGTTCGGTCTCTATTCGGTTTGTATTCGGCTGTGCCTGATATAATGTGAAACGATAAATAGGCAAAAATGAAAACCCAATAGACACCGTATAGCACCGAACGATCCCTCAACACGAATCGGGTCTAGACGGAAACCGAAATCGAACGGAATACAGACCGAACCGAATGAAACCGAATATGTGTGAAACAAGCCTTAGTGAGTACAAACCGTTGAGTATATATAATATGCCGTGCTCGTTTACATTCCAAAAACGTGACCATCATAGGGGGCGCGGTAATCTATGCGGAAATTCAATTCTCAATATAGAGAGGGTTTTTACAACAACACCATCATAGTAGCAGTCAAAATACCCTCTATTTTGAAATCACGCCCCCTATCACAGGCTCAAGTACTACAATGCATTAGGGATAGGAACGAGCACTGCATATAGTATATAGTCACAGGTACAAACCGAATAAGAACCGTCTGTGTGTGAAGGGGTCTCTAGACGGAAACCGAAATCGAACAGAATACAGACCGAACCGAATGAAACCAAATATGTGTGAAACGAGCCTAAGAAAATATTCAGTAGTAATAAATAAAAATATTTTGTAATAACTTATTTCTCAAATATAATCGTATATCTAATTACGAAAAACAATTTGCATTACAGCAGGGATGGAGTGATCTTTGACGGCAACTCACCATCAGAATAATCATTTTTGCTATTTTCCGAAGTTTTTTTAGTGGTATGTTCTTAGAAAAACAAAGAGTACGTCAGTGAAGCAATATTTGTCTGAAATGTCAAATCGTGATTATAAAAAAAAAAACAATCAAAAAGTGATGCAAGTTAAGACATATATAAAGCTATCTTTAACTCGTGGATTAGAAGTAAGATTTCTGCCACTTACGAGCTAGCTAAACCACTCGCTTCGTTTATTCATATGGGGGTAACAGTGTTATTTATAAACACAGTTGAACGCACGCTTTAAAATGCCTCTGAACGCAAAAACATGATTTATAAAATGTATGCAACGTTGTATAGAGGCAATATAAGCTAAACGCGTTTGGAGGTTGCTTAGAGCCTACATAAAGGCTGTTTAGTATTCAAATGTCACTTTGACTTACACACAACATCAATAATGTAGAAAGATATTAGGGAGGTGCTTATTTGTGCAATGTTTGTGTTGAAATCTCACTTTCATAATCTAATGTCGTTTTCGGTTGGAGGTTCGGAGTTACTCCTTTTTGACTCCGCTTACTCCAAAATAATTCGATTGGCTGTCCCGAGTAATGTTTTCGGAGTATTTTTCTGTTCCGGAATTAATAAAGGAGTAGACCCGGAACACACATATACATATAAACCCTTTCATCGGATTATTTGTCAAATACATTTTGCTTGACTGAACGTGTTAATATGTTAACGTTAACCAGTTTCAGTACAATTCCTCACAAAATTACGTTGATCACTTTACGGACAAATACAAATGAAATATAAGCATTGTTAAATAAGAGCCACCCTTATATTTTTCTCAACAAAAACATAACGCTGTAAGTGAATGGAATTATTCATTCAAAAAGTCAACAAACACACATTCTTTTCTTTTGAATACATTTTACTATATTTGTAAACACAAAAAAAACAGGCAAAACAACTCGATAACTATAATAACAACAAAAGAAATAAAGAAAAAATCAAAAAGAATCCTATCGTCAGCAAAATTATTTTATTGATTTTTCACAAACAGCTGGGTCTCGTTGTCAGTTTTGAAAGCGAATCGTAATAGATTTCTACTTCTTGGTACTTTATTTGACGCAAAGCCTGTATAACTATACAGGGTGAGGAAATGTTTTATAAATCACTATTTATGCAACGTTGTATAGAGGCTACATAAATCCTTATACACTGCATAACTATTCAGCCGTTTAGAGCTGTTTAGCGAATTCTATTAAATACGTCTGTAAATACTTAAAAAAAAACAAACATTTTCAAGTGAATTAATTAGACATTGTTGCAAAAATGAAAACAAAAAAAAAACATTAAGGGTCAGTTTTTTAGTTCGGGGTTAAAGTTAAACCCGAGTTAACTCACCAAATTTGGTTGGTGTGTTAATTATCTCAACAAATGCTTTTGATATTTCATCTTTCGTGGTTTTTAAGCCTCTTTGCATTTATTCTCCACTTTTAAACTGCTTTTTGACGCAACTATAAAAAATCTATTTCTACAGTTAACTAAAGCCTTAAATACATAGACCTACTTTTGTAAAAAAGTGAGAAATTAAAATGCTCACTAAAGAAACAAGCTTGCAAAAAAACATACGAAAATTGTTCTGACACGTCAATTAAAACACCATGCACAATTTTCCATTGTTTTTTTTGCAAGCAGATGTCTTCAGAATAGATATTTATTTCTCACTTTTGTACTTTTATTTAAAAGTAGGCCTATGTAGTTAAGCCTTAACTCTTGCTTTACTCGCCACTGAAATAATGGGCCTAATAGCCTTATTCTGGCAACCTCACTGATGACTCACAAGTCACAATTACCTCACAACTCGCGATGAACTCGCCTCATAAAATTATTTTAAAATTATGATCTGCTCCTTGGCAGATCACAACTCATGTTGTTCTTTTGAGGTTTATTTTGAGGGCTTCCATAGAAAACGAAATTGTGACCGCCTTTTAAGAAAACAAACTCACAAAGAATTGTGACTTGTGAGCCTCACAACGGCAGAATAGGGCTGTAAGTGTGTTGTTAAGTCGTGTGAAAATCGACAAAATAAGGCGGTAAGAGCATTTCCTCTCACAAGTGAGTTTTATTATATTTCTCTCAAAGCAAGTGCTTTTGGAGATAGCAACATTCTTCGGTGTCTAGCTCCCTGTGGGTACGATGAAATTTCGTATATGTATATTCTTGTTGGCTTTAAGCTAACTTTTCACTTTGAACTTTTCACAATAAAAACGTCTTTGCCGAGATATTTTAAAAGTGGAAAATTCAATTACCTAAGTTAGTGCATTCAGAGAGTGATTTGTAATTTATGTAATTTAAAAAAGTTATACACTTATTTCTAATATGTTAATTTTACATATATATGTATGTAACGAAGAAAAATATTTAGGCTAGTATTCACCGATCGCTCATAAACTGCTCTTAACTTTATGAGCTTCTTAACTTGGAAATTATTTGTGCTATTCACCAACCACTCATAAGTATTTTTCCACTTTCGAAAAAGAGAGACAATGTTTGAATATGAGAGCCAATTTTCGAAAAACCAACCAATCATTCCCAATTGGAAACGATAGATAGCTGGCTAGGAAGACGCCAAAAGAATATTAATAAACTATAATCATTTTAAACTTTTGTCTGTAAATAGTTATAATCTCATTATACCTTACAATTATACATTACAATATTATGTTGTTCTATTATCATCTAAAAATAACTCTTTTGAATGCTTTAATTTTGACTTCTTTAAACAAAAAATAATAACAAAAGATGATTGTGAGCTGTGACGTCATAGAAATGCCCAGAAATACCATGATGGCGAATTGGGTGTGTCAAATGATCATACTTTTTCTGTTTATCTTGGGGAGAAGGGACGTTTTTTTGCGAAAGTTTTCGGACAGCCTTTCGAAGAGAGCGCTCGTAACTTAGGAGTGCTCCAGACCACTCATAACTTTTGCGAGCGCTCATAAATGTTCACTAATATTGCTTGGTGAATAGGTTTATGAGGCTCTTAAGTTATGAGCGCTCGGTGAATACCAGCCTTAATTACCATTCCATTTTCAAAATGTAGATACTGGAAAAAAAAGAAAATATTCCATTACTATTAGGTAGGGGAGACTGGGTACGGTTGAGACAATTTTGCTTATACCGTCCATAGCCATTTGAACAACGAGCGATGTTGATGGTATGTTAAATGAAAGATCATGTTTTTATCCACATATGGACAGTTGTATTTTAGAACCATGTGTATTATTTTAAGTATACGTCAAATTTAAAAAAAAAAATCGAATTTGTTTTAACCGTACCCATATCAGGGGCGGTTGAAACAGTGATTGGGGGCAGCTGAAACAAATGCAAATAGTGCATAATATTACATAGTTATACATGTTTGTGATATTGTTTTAATTATTACATAAAGTATGACATTGTTTGACAAGATTTATTAGACTTCAGTGTTTCAATGTTTAAAAAAAAAAAAAAAAAACTAAACTAAACAATAACGCTCGTTTCACACACATTCATTTTCATTCGATTCGGTCTCTATTCGGTTTGTATTCGGCTGTGTGCCTGATATGTGTGAAACGATAAAACGGTGCTCTACGCTTTCTATAGGTTAAACAAGTCAGACTAAATATTCCCCATATCTGCATTGAAAGCTGCTGCATCTCTGTGGATATATAGGCTCTCGTACGCATCAAGTCTTCGGCTATCGTTCACACATTTCAAGAGCCGAACATTAGCAATTGTTGTTGATAAATGTTGTTCTTGTATTGCATGCATTGAAAAAGCTGAGTTTGTTGGCTCGTTATTTCTAATGTTGTTGTTATGCTCTTTGAATCTCGTTTTTACACAGCGTTTGGTTTGACCATAATATTTTCTGTCGCATTCATTACTACTTGTTGAGAGTAGTATGTTCTTTAATTTGTGTGGGTTAGAGAAGGTAAGTTGCATTTCGTTCTTACTAAATGATGTTTTTACAGATTGGTACAACTTTTTACATAATGTCGCTGCTGTAACTGATTCCCTGTCTGAGTGCAAACGTCAAAGACAAAATAGAAAATTTACGATTTTGATTGGAAATAACCGAGCATCGCAAAGTAAATTTCATCAACCCCAAATGGTAGCACATGCTGTTATTAACATCTCAAATGCAGAACTTTCGAATGAAGAACTAAGGGTCTTAGTTTTGCAATAAAACCAAACAAAATACCTCTAGACGATTTGATTGTTGACATTCAGACTAGTTTGAAGTTCAAACCCCACCCAGTTCGCGACGAAATCCGTGAGAAAACAAAAGATTGTATTCAAAAATATAAAGAGACAAGAAATACAAAAAAAATTAATAATAATCATTCAGAAATTGTTAAGAACATAAATAAAAAAGACATTTTTGTGATGAAAGCCGATAAAGGAAACAAAATTGTGGTGATGGATAAAGGCGAATATGAAAAGCGAACACTGAAACTAATAAATGAACGTGGTTACAAAGAAATTAAAAGCTCTCCGTTAAATCGAATGAATACAGCCGCCAATTCAATAAGGACACAAATAAGTCTTGTTTTCGGTGAAAGATTCAAATGGAGAAACCTAGTATCGAACCCAGAAGTACCAAAATTATATTGTCTGCCAAAATTCCATAAGCCAGGAGAACAAATGCGTGAAATCGTAGCTTGTGTTCAATCATCGTGTGCTTTGATCGCAAAATGGTTAGTGAACGAAATGAATACCATACCAAGATTTGAAAGCTCTTCATTAAAAACTCTATTGAACTCTCAACAATGTTGAAAACGGTCACCTTAGCTGAGGACGAAGTAATGGTGTCTTTCGATGTGGAATATTTGTTTCCCTCGATTCCATTGCAACACGCATTATCAGCGCTTAAAGCCCATCTTATAAAACACAACGTTCCAACAGAGAAGAGAGACGTTTATATGAAAGCAGCCGAAATGTGTATGAACATGAATTACTTCGAGTACAAGAATCGCTTTTATAAAATTGAATCAGGTACCAGTATGGGAAATCCACTCACTTCCCTGATTGCCCTTCAAGCAAGCGAGCTCGTTTTCGGTCCGCAAACGTATCAAACAACGTATGGACGCCTTCGCATTCGGATCCAAATACGGATCGAAAAACTGCGTTTTGCGGCTCAAATTAGTATGGAAATTAGAATCACCACGGAGCCATTATGTGAATGTATTGTGAGAGAGAGAGTTTTTCAATTCACCATACTCGGAGAACCGAAACCAAATGGAATCTAAAACGGTTCCAAAAAAAATGAATGAATTGAGGCATCCCTTCAAGCAAAATCGCGGACCCAAATTTCTCGGTTCACTTGGGACTCAAAAAAAAATGAGTGTCTCACACACAATAACAAATTTTCTGTGTATGCATGTAAAAAGAACGAGAATCGAGAGTATTTTTTTCAAGCATCGAGAAATAGAGAGAGTATAGGCGAAGTATACAATCATTTTGCCTTAATTTCCACCACTTTTTTTTTAGTTCAGTTTTGTAGGTAGCGTGGCGAAGACGAGACGGTTGCTTTTTTATCTCTTTTTTCTTGTTAAAACTTTTAAACATTTCCAATCAGAAATGCAAGTTTCTATTTATTAAATTTAAATTTATATTTTTGGAAATATGTCATGTTTATTAGTGCGAAATAGTCTTTAGAAAACCTTTTATGAATGATAAATAAAAAAAACTCTTGAAATGAAAAAATTCGGTTTGTTTTATTTTTGTAGGCAATGGAGAAACTGGAATAGATGGGAAGTTTTTTTTAATACTTTTGGGTTGGGTATGCCTCAATTCATTCATTTTTTTTGGAACCGTTTTAGATTCCATTTGGTTTCGGTTCTCCGAGTATGGTGAATTGAAAAACTCTCTCTCTCACAATACATTCACATAATGGCTCCGTGGTGATTCTAATTTCCATACTAATTTGAGCCGCAAAACGCAGTTTTTCGATCCGTATTTGGATCCGAATGCGAAGTCGTCCATACGTTGTTTGATACGTTTGCGGACCGAAAACGAGCTCGCTTGCTTGAAGGGATACCACCTATTCCAGTTCTCCATTGCCTACAAAAATAAAACAAACAGAATTTTTTCATTTCAAGAGTTTTTTTTATTTATCATTCATAAAAGGTTTTCTAAAGACTATTTCGCACTAATAAACATGACATATTTCCACAAATATAAATTTACATTTAATAAATAGAAACTTGCATTTCTGATTGGAAATGTTTAAAAGTTTTAACAAGAAACAAGAGATAAAAAAGCAACCGTCTCGTCTTCGCCACGCTACCTACAAAACTGAACTAAAAAAAAAAAAGTGGTGGAAATTAAGGCAAAATGATTGTATACATCGCCTATACTCTCTCTATTTCTCGATGCTTGAAAAAAATACTCTCGATTCTCGTTCTTTTTACATGCGTACACAGAAAATTTGTTATTGTGTGTGAGACACTCATTTTTTTTGGAGTCCCAAGTGAACCGAGAAATTTGGGTCCGTGATTTTGCTTGAAGGGTGCCGAAGCTTCTATGTCAAAATTTGAAATGGAATTACGGGAAAAAAAATATACTGCCTGTTTTTTGGAAGCGCTACGTTGATGACATCTTAACGATCATAAAACGTTCCGAAGTAGACAACTTACTTTCAACCCTAAACCAACAATATACCGAGATAAATTTCACATGTGAAATTGAAGAAAATAAAATTGTCTTTCTCGATTTAGAACTGCACCGATTGAACAACAGAATAGAAATTGCGATTCATCACAAAATACAAACACCTAACGCTTCTTTCCCAGTGACTCTTACACCCCCATACAACATAAACTAGCAGCATTCAACTCGTTAGCTCATCGGTTAGTCAGTCTATCTCTTTCGATGATTAACTATACCAAAGAGTACAACTACATAAAAAACGCCGCAGCCGTCGATGGTTACAGCCAAATTATTATCGACAACATAATCCGCCGACATTCTATGAAAAGAAAAAGATCAAATCTATCAACATTATTTACACAAAACAGAAGACTAGAAAGGGAAAAGAAAAGAGTTGTCGTAACGTTTACTCCAGAGATCCCCAACTCTTTAAAAACATCATTTAAAAGGCGTGTACCATCAACTGAGCGCTTCGAGCGCTCAAGGATTTTATAAGTGAGACAAAAATCTCAACTGAGCACTGAGATTTTTTGCGGAGATTTCTGATCCAAAGAATTCTTGGATTCACTATTCAATTTTTTTTCTCAGTTGAAACAGCTGTTTGTTTGACAACCAAGTTATAATTTTTTGAGGATGTGCAAATAAGGAAGTGGTAAATAAATACAAAATAAAGATGAAATGTTGGTGAAAACTTAAACTAATTGAATAAGCTATAATCATTTTCATTAATTTCAATAAAATTTTTGCTTCAACAATTAAATATTTAAAGAAAAGTTGAAATCTTATTTCCAAACTTGTATGAGAATAATAACACATGTTTTTTTTTAAAGAGAGCGGAGAATGTTGTCCCACCAAATGATTCTGCCTCCGTTAATCTGACATTGAGCGTTCAATGAGCGCTCAGTTTGTGGTACACGCCTAATAAGAACGAAATGCAACTTACCTTCTCTAACCCACACAAATTAAAGACCATGGTACACTCAACAAAAGACAAAAAAGGACAACTTGACAAAGCAGGGATCTTCGAAATTTCTTGTAATGAATGCGACAGAAAATATTATGGTCAAACCAAACGCTGTGTAAAAACGAGATTCAAAGAGCATAACAACAACATTAGAAATAACGAGCCAACAAAGTCAGCTTTTGCAATGCATGCAATACAAGAACAACATTTATCAACAACAATTGCTAATATTCGGCTCTTGAAATGTGTGAACGATAGCCGAAGACTTGATGCGTACGAGAGCCTATATATCCACAGAAATGCAGCAGCTTTGAATGCAGATATGGGGAATATAGAGTCTAACTTGTTTAACCTATAATAATGTATTTTTTCAATTATATTTCTTTCTCTTTTCATCTTTTTCTCACTTAATTTTAAATTAAATGATTTGTTTTTGTTTTTATTTACAAAAAGCTCTAGGCTATATCCTAAGGCTATATCCTAAAAATGTTAGTATTTAGGAATAAAAAAAAAAATCTATTTGTTCTGTAACTCTCTGTGTCTTTAAGAAAATGACTTCCTGCCCCGGCGTATACCTATAGGTACATAGGTATAATAATGGATTTCGCAATCAATATGATGAAATATACAAACAATATTTTAACTCTTTTACAATTTTAAATCATTCCAACTGACAAATAATTCAAAAGTTAGTATTTGTTTACCCCAGAACAAAATTAGCCACATTATTGACACATTGGTTCACATGGTCTAAAAATAGTTTTTGACATGAAAGACACGAATATCTGCCTACCTCTCTACTTTCAGGTTTTTTACTATTCAACTTAAACAGAGTATTTTAGAAAATTTATTGAAACGGAACACATTTTTCACTGGTGCTTTGGTTATAAAAATAGCTACTTTACTTACCTTAAGTGCTGTTAAAACTGAAGGAAAAACTAATTTTCTCCAATAAAAATTATACTAGAAAATATTTCAATATGACCGATTTAAAAACCGGATTTTGTAAAGTTTGCTCTAAAGAAACCAAATCAAAGTGTTCTAACTGCAACCAAGTGTTTTATTGTTCAGGGGAACATCAAAAAAGTGATTGGAAAGTGCACAAACCAATGTGCAACCCATTTAAGGTATACTTTTACGTTTTATTCTTTTTTTTAAAGTTTGTTAGATAATTTAAAATTGGGGAAATGATTGTTAATATGTATATCTTTGATTAAAATATTTAAGTTAAAAAAAAAAAGAATGAAAATTGATAGATTTATAAAAAAGAAAAATCTATTCACATACATATGTAACTATTTAGTACCAACCTATGTATGTACATTGTACATATATATTTAAAACATACCTACAATAATAGAAATAGAAATAAGACTTAAGTGTCCGTCTTGCCGTTTCTTGAGCACATTTACGCCAGTGCCGGTTCGGTATTCAGTTTTTTGTTGTCTACAACCTCTTCCTGATAGGATCTAAAACCAAAACAATTTCAGTCAAGTTCTAGGAACTCCCTCTCTCTAACATCGTACAATTTAATAATCTTGCACAACGGTAGTTTCTGTGGTGCAATGTAATGGAATAAATAAATTATAAATATCTTAAACGCAAATATTTATTTAAGACTTTATCACAACACATTTTATTTTTTTTTTGTCCGTTGCGTTTCGGAAATTAAAGTTCTATCTTCAGGTTCAATTTTGTTTGGCACTTGTCTTTAATATTTATGTCAAATTAAACAAATGTGACAAAAAAAAACAAATGTCGTTTTCGATTTGAGTTATTTCCTATTGACTCCTATTACTCCAAAACACTTCGATGGACTGTTCTGAGTCAAGATACATATATTACAGGTAATATCACTAGCATGTTCATTTTTGTTCAGTTCTGCGAATGTTGTCAAAATCAATAGAAAAAAATTGAATTTCAAACAATCACCACAAATTTGTTTTTATTTACTGTGTACTTTCACAAAGGGCATCTTATAATTTGACAAGCTGCGCCTGTTGGATGCCCCTTGGCTAGGGGCCCCAACGGAGAACTCTTTATGTACGTTGCAATCGATATTAACTTTGTGAAGTTAGCTTAGTTCTGCTCAATCTCACTGAGTTATTGCAACTAAAATCCAATTTAGGAATAAAATCTAACCATAATCAACTCTAACTTAGATCTTACATATAAATCCATTTAACCGATGTATTATACCAATAGTAAGTTTATCCACTAATGTTCGCAAGTATTTGTTGTTTAGTTTTGTGTATTATGTGACCTACGAAATATTCATTTGTAAGATTAAAATAAAAGAATCGGGCGAAAATTCTAAAAATCATGTCGGTTACCCAATCCGCAAAATTTTATTCCCGGGGAGTTGAATCGATCCGCAACGACTTTGGTACAGATTTGAAATGTCAAAAATTATATGGATGCGGATGGGCATTCTTCTGTATTGACATCGGTATTTCAAAGAGTATCAGTAGGTACACGACCAAAAACCACATTTTGCACAGTTGTTCCTAGTGTCGTTATGCCTCCATCTTGTTTTTAATGGCTAATTCTACTCTCACATGTAACGCACTTTTTTTTTTAAGCCAGACATTTTTGTCTTTATACCAAACTTTAATGTTCTTTACCATTCCACCACAACAAAAGCGACAAGATCTTTTTCAAATCTAAAATTCATAAAAAATTACTTCCGAAGCACCATATGGAACAAGAACGGCTTAACATAACAATTTATCATTGATATCGATTGAAAATCTAAGAGCCCGGCAAATAGATATGAGAAAAGTAATTGATAAGTTCACTTCTATAAAATTCAGTAAAAAATAATTTTAGTAGTAGTAAGTAGTTTATAATGTTATCAACTTACCCCTGTATTTATAATGAAAAAATAGTTATTTCAGCCCCCCTTGTTTAGAAAAACAACACCATGGAATAAGAATTTTCCGGACTCAAACTAAAGGCAATTGCATACTGCTCCATTTGACTCCTGAATATTCTTATTCCATGGTATAGTTTTCGTAAACACTGGAGCTGAAATAACTATTTTTTCTTTATAAATAGGGGGGTTAATGTATATAAACACATTTAAATTATTTTTGTTGTAATTCTTTTAACCAAATATTGGTAATAATTAGGAAAATAGGGCCCCATATTTGGTTTTGCCCGGGGCCCCACAAGCTCTAGGTACGGCCCTGATTAGTACTGTTCCAAAATCCAATCGAAAATACAAGAAAGGCTAAAAAGTTAAAGTCTAAAAGATAAAGTTTTAAACATATATTTAATTTATAATTTATAAAAGTATTTTTCTTTTACTTAAAATTTCAAATGAATCAATATAAATAAATATAAGGCGCCTCCCACACTAGCCCACTGTGTATTAATACATGTCAAAAAAGTGGGAAACAAATCATGTAGAATAGTGTGGAAACAAAATATGAAAACACAGCCTACACAACCCGACATTCTATCCCACACGATTTGACATGTGTTTATACAAGAATAATTTTAGGAATGGTTCTAATTCTATCACACTTTTTTTAGGTTAAGGTTATGTATTAATACATGCAAGTATGGAAGCAAAATATGAAAAGTCATTTCTTTCCCACAAATTTGGTAGTCGCGTGGAATTCTTTCCCACTTTCAATTTGACATGTATGAATACACAGTGGGGTAGTGTGGAAGGGCTTTAAATGAATAAATATAATAATAAATATAAAATAATAAGTATAAACATTTCATTTTAACTAGAACTGTGTGGCAGTCTATTTGAGTCTCATATATTATTATTTATTAAAAAAGTAAGCACAGATTATTTATTAGAAACGTAAGCACAGTTTTTCAGTATGAGATCATAAAACTTTCAGAGTTCAACTCGAGTTAAACCTTTGAATTTGATGACTTTAACTTAAGTTCAACTTTAACATTGCCACTGAAAAACTGGGTCTTAAAAAATGACAGTTCCTATACCTTATAATCTTTCTTATCATGTACTTTTATGTTTTATATTTCACAGATTGAACAAAATGAAAAGCTGGGGCGACATCTTGTGACAACAAGAAAAATTAAACCATATGAAATAATTTTGAGAGAGCCACCCTTAACTAGGGGCCCATCACAAGTCACTGGGCCTGTATGTCTAGGTTGTCTGGATGGTATTGATGAAAAGGAGTATATTACCTGTCAACAATGCGGATGGCCTCTTTGCTCAAAAGAATGTGAAGGAAGTGCTGAACATATAGAAGAGTGTAAACTTACACAAAAAAGGGAGCAGAAAAAAGTAATTTAAATAATACCTAGATAAGTATCATAGTTACGCTGTGGCTCCATTAGAAATTTTTGGGGCAATGGCAAAAGCAATGTGTACCTATGTCAATTTATTGCTTGGGTGGGTATTCTGCCGTCCTAAGTAAAAAGGGCCTAAGCGCCAAAAATCAAAAATTGAGTTTGAGGCATATTTGGAATCATTAAACATTGTCTTATTTTGTACGAAAAAAATTATATTTCCAATTCCAAATGGCTCAAAATCACGTTTGAAAATGGGCATAGAACCATTTTCGTATGGTTTTCAAAAAAAAACAGAAAAACACATTAATCTCAAAACTACAAAAATGGAGATGTGCCCTTTTTACTTAGGACGGCAGTATTGCATTGCCCGGCAATTTCAGTTAAATTAGCTGTTTTTGATAATATAAAACTTTAATTCGCAAGTGTTTTTCACGAGTTCTCATATTTTCACTTTTAATTTAAAAACAATAATATCACTCCATCTACCGGGCAGGGGCCCAACTATGTAACTCGATTCTATAGTAAAAATGTTCGAATTCGCAAAATCTCAAATAATTTATTCCACATATTAAAACTTAATTAAAATAGCGGTTATTGGGGATTCTGTGGCAAAAAGTCGGAAGTAATAAGTTTTTCCCTAACATATTGCACTTTGAATAAGCATTGAAACCAACTTTCGAATGGCATTATTCAAGGCAATGTCAATGAGTGAGGCAATTTATTGCCTCAAATATATATGTATACGGAAGTTCACCAAATTTATTCAAAAATAAATAAATTAATTAAATTGGGTGGCACAACGGCTCGTGAAGAACCAGGGCCTAGTGACTAACAACTCGCAACCATTCCTGTGGAATGGAAGGGACCTACAATTTTATGCCGAATCCAAACGGCTAGTCGAGAAGCACTTATTCGTGACAAGTGATACTCTTGGAGGATTATTAATTCCTCACAAGAGGCAGTAGCCCTGAAAAAATAGCTAAATTTATTCATATAACTAAAAATTTATAAGTTCTATTTGATGTGTACCGACAAAAACCTGAGTTTTGATCTGAGAAATAATCTGGCCATACATGAGCGATCCAAACGGCTCGGAGCAAATTTAGTTCGTGGATTTCCGAAAGGCTGAAAGTCAAAATGGTTCGTCACCGAAACGTCAAACGTACTATACAGGCCCGGTAAATAAAAGATAACCTTGCACTCGGGTATAGCCGGCCTTAGGACCTTTCAGAAGAAACACACTCGCAGTTAGGCTGCATAGCTTTTGCTCCGTCATATATTATTTACTAGATTAAAATAAGCGTTATTTCCCCTGAAGTAAGAAAAATGCATACACTTATGTTTAATTTTACTGCATTTCATTAGTTCCTACAGTTATTCTTCTAAAACACTGTCAAAATAAAAAATAATGAAAATCTTCCATTTATCGAAGTGCTTAGATATTTGACCAGTCGTACTAAATTCAGAAATTAATAATTTAAACTTCTCTGAAAAAACTACATAGTAAATATTTTTGTGTTAATGGTTTTAAGGCCTGCTTTAACCCGCTGCAAGGTTATTCATTAATTACACAGAGACCCTGTATACATATATCTTATCACAAGTACAAACTAACAACGGGCACCTGAATTGAAAATACATAAATTACCTTTTGTTTGACAGAATATTATCGATCAAATACACCAATAGTTCGTTGACTGTTTCGCAATATCAAAAGAGGAACAGATTGGCCTGACAAATCACCGTTCAGATGTTGTACATACACACTACTATATTAGTCATGACATGAGCAAACTGTCAGCCAAGATCGATTATGTTTACCGTCACCGTGTACCTCAATTAAAACGTAGCAATAGCATTGGTGATACCAATACTTTTTTACATTTTTATTTCTGAGAAACTTTAAAAAAATCTCACTATACTCTTTCTTACAAAAATAGTCTGTACAGGCTTTTGGGTAATCTTTTTGAAATACACTGGTGCCTGTTTCTTATGGCGTTTTTCATTGGTTTCACTCAAGGTTTCACTCATTCCGAAATCCAATGGAACGCTTCATGTTGCTTCTACTCAATTCTTAGTTTTGGTATGTGTATAGGTGAATCACCAAATAGAGATTATTTGATGCCACACAAAACGTAAAATGTAAAACACGACTATATCAACTCCAAACTTTCAAATAATATTTTTTTATTAAATTTTTCTTGATTTTTTAATTAATCTTTATGAAATACTTTAATTTTGGATGCTTAATAAATTAAAATGGGAATTTAAAAAAATATGAAGTGCATTGCAGTTTGTTGTGACGTTTGAGTTTGAATGTGTTAGTGCTTCTTGAGTTGATTCTGATTTCAAATCCAGAATCGAATTTCTCTTCTCAGAATCGTCAGAAGCGTATTTTTTGTGCCAATGGAATGGTTTCAGAAGACTTTCGGACGCTTCCGGACGTCCAAAGGAAAACGCCATTAATTTAAGTAAAGAATTTGCTACTGAATTACAAAAAAATCATATGACACATGTTTTTAGGGGGCTTTTCTAAAGAGACCAGAACTGAAAAGATACATGTATCCTGTAGAGAGTAAAAGTCCTTTTTATGAAATGATGACTTTTTTAAGTACAACAAGTAAAATATTACACAAAACCATTTTAAAATAATGGGATATTAATGAAATTTGATATAAATGTTTCATTTGGCATGTTTACCAAGAATCAAAAGAGTTCCCAAAAGTATCTGTGGTTAAAGGCTGAATGCGATGCACGTGAGTGATTATTACCATAACATCCATAAGCAAATTCTAACACTTATGAAATTTGCTTATAATATAAAATTTATGTTTGCAACCAAGGATAAAAGAAATCATAGAAATATCTTAGGTACAAGGGTGTTTCTTGGTGGTGTAATTTTTGACATGCTTAACGGAAAATATTCATTTTTGGTTCAATTTTTTTTAAACTTTTTTTAGGGTGTTTGTATCATATTGAATTTTCTTTTCATAGATTTGGCGTTAAAAAATGCCTTTAAATCATATATCATGCTTCATATATACTATCTCGATTATATGAAAATACAATTTTTCGTAAGACCTAACGCTACACTCGACTAACATTTTGCTCCGTAGGGCAGGTCAAACATAAACACTCTAAAACCACTCTTTGGATCAAGTTATTTTAATGGAATCTTTTGATTCTTGTGAACCATGACATATTTAATATTTTTAGCAAATTTCATCAGTGTCAAAATTTATTCATAGTTTTTATGGTAATAATGACGCTGAAACACCTCGCCCTCAAAAAAACACCCTTTCCCCACGGTTATTCTTAGGGACTCTTTTGATCCTTGGTAAACATACCAAATGAAACATTTATACCAAATTTCATTAATATCCCATTATATAAAATTGGTTTTGGGAAATATTTTACTTGTTGTACTTAAAAAAAGTCATCATTCCATAAAAAGGACTTTAACTTTCTACAGCATATGAAGGTCTGTATCACAGTACACATATCTAAGGAATATTATCAGGCGCAGCTTGTCAAATTTCAAGATGGGTACCCCTTCTGTAAGTACGCAGTAAACAAAAACAAATTATGACTGCCCCTTATGTAAGTACACAGTAAACAAAAACAAATTTGTAGTGATTGTTTGAAATTCAACTTTTTTGCTATTGATTTTGACAACATGCGCAGAACCGAACAAGAATGAAAACGCTAGTGATATTACCTCTATATGTATCTTGGGTCTGTATAACTGAATGTGATTAGCTAAATTTATGAACTTACAATTTTGAACTAAAAAAACACTCTCTTTTTCGGCTGACGGCAAAAGCCAATGCTTACTGTGAACTATGTACAATTTTAAATGAAGAACAAAAATAAGAAAATCACAATTACTTACTTACTTACTTGTAGGTACATGTACCTATCTTTTCAATTTTGGTCTTTGAATATTTTGAACAGGATGGAATTCTGCCTCGATACCAGCAAAATATTTTATAAATTAATTTGTTCCCTGTCAGATCCTGTCTTTCTTAGACTAATAGTAATAGAACTCTTTACCAAATACCAATATCGCTCTCGTTAATTTACAGGTGTAAAAATCACCACTCTGTGGGGATATGTCATGTGTTCACCTGTGCATCTGACAGTACTACAAAATGCTCGCTGTAAACAGCTTTATTTTCGGCTGAAATATCTTAAAAAAATATATGCACAGGCGGACTTCTTGTTGAAAATCACTTTTTTTAACTTCTCCATCATCGTAATGTTAGTTTTAATTTAAATCTCGATTTTTTGTTGACATGAAACCAATGCTTCGTACCATAGAGCAAGTGAATAAACATGATATCAGGATAAATACTTGGTCTTCTCTTGGGGATATTATTATAGGGATTTTCTTTTTTAATTAAGTATTAAGGTAAGCATCACTAATAAAAAAATCTATGAAAAGTTCTATAAATATTTCTCTTCAAGGTTGTCATTCATGAATTCACGGCGCCACATCCGATGTACCAATGCATTGCCGCCCTAAGAGCATTATTACTTAAAAAAAGTGACAAGCTTAAGTTTGAAAAACTTATGAAACTGGAATCTCATGATGACATACGCAGGGGGTCACCACAATGGAAAAGTGATTTAGAGAGCATCGGAAAATTCATTCCAAGGTATGTAAATTTGTGATTCATGTTATTTTAATAGTATATCGCATTGAAATCACAGGTATGGTTGTTTCCATTGGTAACAAAATATCAATTTATTTTTGATATACATTATGTATGTATGTCTTTTAAAATATTGATTTTTACTTTCCATTGGTCAAATAAATTGATTTATTTTATGATATAAAATCAGTTTGGAAGATCTATGTTCTTCGGCAGATTAACCCCTTCCTTAACTAAACTTACACCAACATAATTATAACAGTTTAAACTTAACTTACACCAACACAATCTTGTCAGTTTAAAAATGTGTTTTTTCATTGTATTAATTTTTTATAGTATTCCAAATATGAAGGAAATCATTTCTTATCTAAAACGGAAGCAGTTTAAAATGAACTAGTATCGCCTACTGGCCGAAATTCGACCCCTGAAAACTCACATTGACAGACCTAGAGTCAAAGACGGTGTTTTTTTTTTTAAATTTACTACTTTTCTTATTTTCTAACCATGAAGTGGGAGCAGTGTTGCCATTGAGATATTTGAAAAAAGTCGTAAAAATAGGGGTCCCGAGAAAAAAAGTCGCCTTTGAAAAATTATTTAATATAATAGCACAATCAAACGAAGGCCTTATATATTGCAAACAAAAATAAAACATATTTGGTTGTTATAAGTTTTAGTTTTATTTAAATAATTATCAGGTGCAAAAGAAGTAGGTTCTTACTGTTTTAAATTAATTTTAACAAAAATAAATTCATTTTGATTAAATTAAAGAATTTTCTTTAAATAAGAATATTAAGTAAATTTTGGGAATTATTGCACATAATTTATAATGCAAACTCTTACGGCCATATTTATTAGATTTCACTCATACTCGGTTAAACCTCGGAATAGTTAAACCAAGTCGAAGCACTTATACCGGTTTTACGCCATGTCGAACTAATCCTTATTTAAAAAAAAAATTCTTAGCCGGTTTAGTTACGCCTGCCTTATGTCAAATATTTTATCAAAAAATCGCCAATCTAAAACTCTGGTTAACATAAACGTAAACAAACCTCAGCTGATTTCCATTGTTTTTGGTTTATTTTGGTAAAGAAATTATTTGTTAATTTCGAATAATAAAATAAAAATAAAAGAAAAGAAAACGTTCAGAAAAACTGGGATGATTCTCAAAAGATATGTTAATATATTTACATAATTACAACAGATAAAAATAAATATTTTGGTGTATGTTTATAGATTTTTCCCCGACAACTAATCCATCCCTCAGTGTCATGGGATCTAAATGAGTTTCGTACTGCTTTGACTTTCTCCTTCTTTGTTAAATGTCAAACCGTTTAAAGAATCAAAATGATTTATTAATGTAAAATAAATATCCATTTTATCGTGGTAACAAAAAGAAAAAAATTGTTTGCACTCTTTTTAAATTCACACAATGTCATGTCAAAATGACATTTAGATACTAAAACGGCTTTACTCCGGCTTTAAACCTCCTAGGAACCAGTTTTAGCTTACTCCGCCTTTATTCCTGATATATATTTTTTTTAAATAAGCTTTTCAGTTTTAGAGGTGTTGTAAAGTCAGAGTTACTTTACGCCGCCGCTAAACCGAGTTAATAAATAAGGCTGTTAGGGCCTTACCAATAATCAAATTTAGTAAAAGTAAAATTAACCTTAATTGAATTGATCCAAAATAATGTACTATTTATGGAATGTTTATTTTTTTTTTTCAGTCAATCCCATATTTGATTCATTATTTAGAGTTAACTTTAATGTTAAGGTCGTACCATGTATAGTTAATTAGTAAGAGTCCATACCATTATGGTTCATTATACAGAAATATTTAAGTCGTCACTATATTTGATTATTAGTAAGGCCCTTAGGCTTTTATTTATATTGCAATTTGAATTGCTTTTGAATTGCGTTTGAAACTATCTCTGTCATTTCTCTTTCTAATTCTGATAATTAAAAAAAGAAAGAAGATACAAATCTTTTTGAAGGGAAAACCAAACATATTATATATATATACATCGAGTCGAACAAAATATATTTCAACTTGATTCCGTTTTACAGATTGAAATTCTGTGACTGTTAAAGGAAGGTTGGAAAGTTTTTATCAACCGAAAAGAGAAGTTTTCTAGAGATGGAGTCAAAAAGTCGCCCGATTTCAGAAAAGGGATCAAAATAGCCACTTTTTGAAAAAGTCGTATCCTGGTCGCACGGGGCAAAAAAAGGGTCCAAATGCGACTAAAGTCGCATAGCGGCAACACTGAGTGGAAGTGAGATAAATTTCAGAGAAGTCAAAAATAGTCTGTAGAGTCAGTCCAATGTGAACACCGTCAAACAATTTGTTTGAAAACTAAATCACAAAATATTTTTGTTTTATTTTTTATTTTTTGTTTTGTTAATATGCACAGTGATCGGAAGTGCAAACACAAAAATGATCACCAATGCTTAAATGCGTGTCTCAAATATATTCTGTAGATCTCCGCACCTATGGCTTTCCAACCATATAAAATTTATTGAAATCGGTTGGATGCTTTTTGAGCAAATGGTACCATACATTTTTTTTTAAACTGTTTATATTAGCGGTGTTTTATTATCTTTTATCGGGATCTGGATCTGGATTAACTTTCACACGTAATACAAAAACAATTTGAAATCCTGTTTTCTATCTGGATCTATTTCAAGATCCAAGAATTTGTGTTAATTTTCAACAGCAGGTGACCATTTTGATTCGTAAATGTTGTCAGCACTGTGAAAAAAACAAGATCCAGATCCCGATAAAAGATAATAAAACACTTACTTCAACTACTTTTCCATTTTTATTTTTTGTTTACATGTCAAAATTGAACACGTCAAAAAACTCAGGAATACCACAATCGAAAATCTAAATTTTTGTGGGTTCTGGATCGTTTTATTATCACAGGATGATCCATATGGATCTTGGTGGATAATAAAACGCGGTTATTATAGATTAAGTAAATTCATCAAGCTCACTTTTCTTTTCTGAAAGATTATCAAGTGATGAAGTCTTTTTTGAAGTTAGAATACAAATGATATAAAGTTACAGGAATACAATCACAAAAATAAATCAATTTGAAATGGTATTCCGGTTCGCCACGAATCAATTTTTAGATTAAAATCCGAATTTACCAAAGGAAAGCACCATTAAATTGCGAATGAAATTCTATCTTGGCAATATCAATGCTTTTTTAGATCTCACACCCAACAATTTTTCGCTTACAAACAAAATTTCAGAGTCAATTGTAGAAATATGAATTATTCAAGCCATAATAGATGAGGTTTGAATAAACGGAGAAACTGCTCAAAACTCAGATTTTGGGAGCAGTTGTTCAAATTAGTAAAACCATTGCCACTTTGCTTTGTGCACGTGCTACTCATGGTACTCAAATTCTATGAACTTTAGATCAATTTTTGGTTGGAATTTTTTTTTTGATGGATTTTAAAATATGAAATAATGAAATAGGTTCCTATAAATTATTATTGAAATTATCAATTCAAATAGTTCATATAAAATTTAGATTAAGTTCATACAAAATCACAGTTATTTTAAAATTTAGATTAATTTCGTACAAAATCTCAGTTATTTTCCTAATTCCTTTAACTGCTATACATAGAACATTTCTTAAATAAATACCTTTTTTGTTCTTAGATTTTTCCAAACCGAAGAATTTACCGAAGATGAAATCATGAAAGTCGCAGGAATTGTGCAAATTAATGGCCATGAAGTTCCAACCTCCGATCCACCTCACGTAGCGGTTTTTGATGTGGCATCAATGGTGGAGCATTCATGCAAACCTAATTTAGCAAAAAGTTTCACTAAAAATGGCAATCTAATGCTGTGGGCTCCACACGAAATTCCAAAGAATACAAATCTTAGTATTTGCTACTCAGATGCCCTGTGGGGTACAGCAGATCGTCAAAATCATTTAATGCACACAAAACTATTCAAATGCGAATGCGTGAGATGCCAGGATGTTACCGAATTTCAAACAAATTATAGTGCATTGAAGTGCAAGAATAAAGATTGTTCAGGTTTTCTTCTTCCGATTGACTTAAAGAATTGGTATGAGAATTGGAAGTAAGTAATGATATGAAGTTGTCAGTAGTTAGCTATCTTAGCTTTTATTGATTTAAATTGTTAACTTTATTTCAGATGCACATCCTGTCATACTGATGGAGATAAGATTTATATTAGAGACATTTTAGAGAAGGCAGGAACAGATTTAGCTGCAATGGAAAAAAATGTTCCAAATATCATCAAATATATTGAACATTATCAGAAATGGTTACCACGAAAGCACTTTTATATTTGTGAAGTAAAAATTCAGCTTGTACAAAAGCTTGGAGCAGATCCAAAAGATTTAATGGTTTTATCAGAGAAAGACCTCGATAAAAAATTGGAATATGCCAAAGAGATGATCGAGTTATATGAACAATTGGCCCCATGTTAGTAATTTTGTTGTTTTACATTTTGCACACAAAATTCATTCATTTTTACATGAACTACAAAGCCACAATTAGACAAATACTTTTCCACACTACCTATAATTTATATATCGATTTTTATATTTTATATTTATTATTATATTTTTTTTATTATTTACAGGTGAAACAAGAATATTGGGAATTCTATGCTTTGAAGTACACTCAGCCATAGCCGAAAAAACTCGAAGAATTTCACTTGAGACCAATATGAACTGTGTGGTATTGTTAGAGGAATCGCTTGCGTATGTCGAGAAAACAATCCAATACCTTAAACATGAATCGAATGTATTTGCAGAAGGTTTAGTTTGCAAACAAGCTACAATTAATCGAGATGCACTTAAAATGGTTATGTCATTTTAAATTAATTCAATTTACTAAACACGTGTAATTTATTTTTGGTATCTTAACTAAATTTGTAAAAAAATATTTTCTATAAATAATAAATAACAAATTATTAAAAATTTAAAAAAGTTCGTCACGTTTATATTCATAATTGTATTCACAGATTCCGGCCAGTAAGTTAGGGAATTTCTGAAAATAATCGTTAAACGAAAAAGTTCATAATAGTGTGAGCATGTGACAACGTCCTTTCATCTAAAACTTAAACTTAAGGTTATTAATGAATTGAAGAAATAATTAGACAAGTTATGTTTTATCGGAACAACAAACCAAAAATTAAAAACGAGATTGGCAGGACACAAATCCGACATAAAAAGCTACTAAACGCAAAAGACAGCACTGCAAATAGAAGAACACCAAAACAAAAGAATGATAATAGAAACTTTACATATCATCAATGCTGACAATACCATGCACCGACGAACCGATATGGTGGAAGTCAGCCCCCATACAAACACCCTTTAGAGGGGAAGGGAATGAAAAGCTTCTAAGTATGCATTATCTATTGTCATTGTTTTTAACTTATACTTCTTTGTACATGTTACTTGTCAATTTCACGTTGTACAGTGTAGACTTGCTTTGCAGCTCACTTTACTGTTGTTTTGCTAATTTTGATTTTTCTTTTATGTGCAATAACAAGTGTATGCTATTATTATTATTGTTTTCTGATGTTTGTAAGTAAGGAAAATGGGCAAATTAAATAGGTTCATGTTTATGCATTCATTATCCGTTAACCGTTTGTCCCAATTCGCTGTGTGACAAAAGTTATTAAATTTTGAAAAAAATGAGTTTTAAGGTTACAATTCCTTTTTTCCATAGTTATACTTTAATATTTTGTGAATTTTTCGCTCGATTTAAACCATTTTTTGGAATTAAGTTCTTTGAACCTTTGACACACTACCTTGAATTTTCTCAGGTTTTTCAAATTATGTTTAGGGGTCCCAAGCATTAATTTTATGCAAAAAGCAGTTTTTGTAGTATTTAGTTGCTTAAAAATATGAATATTGGTTTTTAAATATTATTTTTGATGTCAAAATCATCTCTGGAAAACAACAAACTAACACCAGTTCGTATCTCATTTATCAGAATAAAAATGGGAATTATTTTCAAGGTTTTAAATTGCAATACGTAAAAATTGGACAAATCAACCCACAAACCATCCTTATGTATACTATTAGGGGTTGAATTTTTGTTTAACTTATTCCTTATTTAGAAACAAAGAGATTGGTATTTCTTTTTTTACGAAATGATTCCTAAATAGATAAAAAAAAAATAGAATATTTTTGTTTTCCTTTTTATGGTTCTAAAAGATTTTTAACTCAGCCAGTTTTTTACCGATTTTAAATGTCTTTGCGGTTTTTCAAAGAAGAATGTTAGAACTTTTTTAATTGTATGCATTTTTGCTCAAGCTACAAAATCAAGTACAAGTTTAACAGTTTATCTAAAATAACGATAATAAAAACGAAGATATAGTGCAAATATGCTTTTTTTTGTCTACGAAGACTTGGCTTTGATTCTGGACTATTTAGTGATTTTTGTGTAAAACATGGACCAGGGCTATGATAAAAAAGAGAATGACATTCTACTTTGAAAAACCGCAAAGAAACTTAAAATCGATAAGGAACTAACTGAATTAATAATATTTTAGTACCATAAAAAGCAAACAAAATATTATATTTTTTGTTTATATTTTTTTTTATCTATTTTGCGATCAGCCTGTAAAAAATATAATAACAATTTTTTCGCTACTAAATAAGAAATAAGCTTAAAATGTTTCAACCTATTATAATAATATATAACGGTGGTTTTGAGGGTGGATTTGTGAGTTGTTTTGTCTTGCTTTTACGAATTGCAAACGAACCTTAAAAACAATACCTATTTTTATTCTGATAAATGAGGTAAAAATTAATATTTTTTTGCATCAAAAATATTATTTAAAAACCAATATGTATTTGTATATTTTACAAATAAAATACTCCAAAAACTACTTTTAGCGTACAGTTGATGCTTGCGACCCCTAAACATAATTTTAAAAATTCAAGTAGTGTGTCATAGGTTCAAAGAACTTAATTCCAAAAAATGGCTTAAATCGAAAAAATACACAACATATTAAAGAAAACCTATGAGAAAAAGGAATTGTGACCCTAAACTCATTTTATTCAAAATTAAATAACTTTTGTCACACAGCGAATTGGGACAAACGGTTAACAGATAATGAATGCATAAACATGAACCTTTATACGATATTGGTGCTGGGCCCACGCTCCATCAAAGGGCACGGTAGTGCCCAGCCAAGTTCAGGCGATTTTCGACCCCCTCTAACTTCAGTACCAATAAAGTCAAAAACTTCAAACACGCAGCATTTGCTAAGCTCACCGGGTTTAGGCAACTCACCAAATTTCCTGAGATATAAGACTGCAAAAATCGCAAAAACCTTAACTGACTGACTGACTCACTGACAGATCATCAAAATTATGGAGCACTTCCCGACATCGTAGAATCTTGTAATATCGCACAACGGTAGGCCCTGTGGTGTATACAAAGAAAAATATCGAACATTTTAGATTTTCCATTCAGGGGGTGTGGTACCCGCCCATTTCCATATAATTTATATTAATTATTTGGAGCACTTCTGATTGTCGTAGAATGATGAGATTTAACACAGCGGTAGGGCTTCAAGTGCAGGCAAAGGAAAAATTTTAAAATTTGAGATTTTTCATTCAGCGGGCGTGGTTTCCTCCGATTTTCATAGAATTGATATAAATTATTTTGAGCACTTCTGATTGTCCTGGAATGATGAGCGGTAGGGCTTAAAGTGCAGACAAAGGAACAGTTTTAAAATTTGATATTTTACATTTAGGGGCGTGACACCCGCCCATATGAATAGAATTGATATTAATTATGAGGAGCACTTCTGATTGTCGAAGAATGATGAAATTTGGTAGAACGGTAGGGCTAGATGTGAGAGCAAATGCAAAATTTAAAAATTTGAGATTTTAAATTCAGAGGGCATGGCATCCGTCCATTTTCGCAGAATTAATATCAATTCTATGGAGCACTTCTGGTTGTCGTAGAATGATGAAATTTGGCAGAGCGATAGGACTTGACATGCAAGCAAAGGGAAAATTAAAAATTTGAGATTTAACATTCAGTGGGAGTGGCAACCACCCATTTTCACAGAAATAATATTAAATATATTGAGAGTACTTCTGCTTGGTACAGGATTATGAAAATTGGTAAATTTGGTTTTCTTTTTTTACCAAATTACTCAATTTTGAAATTAAATCTTGACTAGTAAACCAACTCAATTTAAGTCAGTAATCATTAAATAATATATGTCTCTAATAATTTTGAGGTTCTTCTATATTACTCTACTTAAAATGTTTGATATTTTACATTAATAAACTTAGAACATGGCGTACTTTTAGATCTCATTACTTTTTACAGCTGACTTGTTACCCAAAAGTTTTTGTATTAGAAGAACTTGGCTAATTTTTTAACATTTATGTTTTTGTTGTGATACATATTTGCTCATTGTCCTTTGTAACCAATTAATCACTGTTTAATATAGAAATCATTGGCACCTGATGATGTTCATAGACATGAACGAAACGTCCTGACAATCATAAATACTTTCTTCATTTGACCTGAAGCCCATTTTTACAACATAACTTGTTAACAAAAGGTCATCAGTATCAAGACGAAATAATTATATAACAAAGGCGCAAAATTTTAAACAGCCTAATATTAAGGTTTTAGTATGATACTACTTAAAATGTTTCTAATTTGTTAGCAGTTTGTTTTCGAAATTTTAAACTCTTTTTAATTAGTGTCATATACTAAGGAAATAATAAACTCCAGTTGAACATGCCCAAAACAGTAAGAGCTCGTGCTAAAAACTCACATAAACAAAAACTCAAATTAACAATTATAAATGTCAGTGTCATTAGAGTTAGGTACTTTACTAAAAAGATAAAATAGCCATTTGGTGACTTCAACTCTATTAAAATGTAAAGAGATAGTACGATGCTTAAATCGTTTAAAATTAGCAAAATAAAATCTTTAAATAGTATCATGCTTAAAATGATTTAACAAAGTAGTAATTGGACTAAAATTGTATGCCAATATTTTTAGTACAGGTAAAATAGTAAACAAAATCCGCTGAAAAATAAAAAAAATCCTTCCCTCATGAAAGTTGGTGAAAACTTTTCATGAAGAATCAAAAGAGCCTATAAGGGAAGGGTGTTTTTTTAGGGGAATCGATTGTTGTGCACCGATCGGAAAAAAATGAATTTGGTACAATCTTTACATGGCACATGATTCCAAGGTTCTTTTTAATGATGAATCTAATTAAATTTAAACTAAGATGATAAAACAAAAGTTATAGTCCTTTTTGTGTAAGGTTGACTTTCAGTTCGATAAGTAAATATTGCCGAAAACCATTTGAAATAATGTTCTATTGATGGTAAGAAGATTGATGATAAGAAGATTCCATAAAATTATCTTTGGTAAAAGGGTTCTATTTTGAGGGGAAGTGGAAAGTGCGTGGGACTATACCATTACACTTGTGAAAAAAATGCTACCCTCAAGAAACTTGTTATAAATGTTAAGAATGTCATGAGAATCAAAAGAGTCTATACAAAAATTTAGTGGGAAGAGCGTTTTTGAGGGTTAGAGAAAATGTGGAATTTTTTACTGAAATTTTAGTTTGAATACAATAAAAGTAAAATTTAGATTAATTCCTTTTTATGTGAAGATGAATAAACCTAAAAAAAACACCTCTAGAGTCTCGATATAAGTTGTTGGTAGTCGAATTTCGGTCATTGGCGATACTATACTCTATTCAACAAAAATTGTCAGTAGGTACAGGGCTTATAGGCGAGCTTTTTTCACAACAGTGGCACCTGTGTATACTCTTACGACACTGAATTGAGAAAACTGCGAATAAAAAAGATTCTAACCCACTGAACAACCTACATGAATTTTTGTTGTAATGACCTGCAAAATATCGTACACTCCACCATGACCGTCCTCATTGTATGCCCAAAGTACACAGATAGGCAAAAAAAGAAGTAGATTTCAAAAATTTTTAGTAGATAATGAAAAATCAAAATGTTTATAGAAAAAAATGTTTTTTTTTAACAATGTTCTACGTTTAACGTGTTATACGTTTAACAATGTCTACTTTTTAAAGAATAAGCTGCACGTAGCTGCTACGTAGTTCACCTAGTTGTTACGTAGCAGATGCATAAAATAAATAAATGTAGTAGAAATACTACCTATGTAGTAAATAGTCATCTCTGACTCTTTACTGTGTGAGCTAAAAAAAATAAATATTCCAACAGAGTTACCTTACCAATTGAAAGCAATACAAAAGAGCTTTTTCAGTGGTTTTTATAAAATAGCTTTCTGTTTTCAAGCTTTTAAGAACAGAATTAATAAAGGTGAGATATAATGCAGGGTACGGAAACCCTATGAGAGCTTTAACTTGAAATAGGTATATGTAAGCCAATGCGACCAGACAGATATACAAACGTCCTATCTTCCCTGTACTGACAATGTTAGTTGAACAGAGTATAGTTATTAAAAATACAATACAATTTTAAGGATAATAATTGATTTTAACTCTGTTTGAGGTTTTCACAACAATAGCATAATGAAACCAAACCTATACATGGTGATTACCTTTTTTCATTTAGTATATCCAGAAATTATTTATTTTATTTAAATATAACATATCTTCACGTTTTGAGGTCTATAGCATCAGAATCCGTCGTTTTAAGCAAGATTTCAATGTGTGTATGTACGTACGTTCGGGGTACTTTTTTCGTCCACCATATCTCGAGAACGAATTAAGATATCAACCTCTGATAGATTTTATTTTACAGATATTTCAATAAATCGTTTTTGTGCTACAGCAATTTAAAGGGGAGCTATAAAATGTCATTTATCTCGAATATCTCGAGAACGGAATAAGGTATTCACTTTTGACTTATTTTATTTTACACATAATTACACAATACCAAATTGGTAAACATTAAAAAAAAAATCAACAGACACTTTTAATAATTTTCGTCCCAAATATTTCGTAAAAAAATGTCTATTTTTTTTTACATATAATAACGTAGTCAACAACTGGTTATTTAAAAAAAAATCAATAGGGACAGTTTTTTTAGGGCAACAAAACAGGAAAAAAAACTACTAAAAGTTCTTAAAAATGTTTTCCAACTCAAATATTTTGAAAAACAATGATATTGATTTCAAATTTTTACCAAAAATCATCTAAATGTTGTGTAATTTTGAGATTTTAAAAACAACCCTAAAAAGCTAAAAATCAAAATGTTGCAAGAAAAAACTTTAAAAAATGTTTTAATTCGAAAAATTCTTACACTCAAAATCGAAATTTTGCATATGACTCTTAATTTGCCTTTTTATATTCTTTGAAACCATGTTTTTTTTTAGTACACTCCCCTGATTTTTGGCATTTTTTCAGCCATAGTCATTTTTGAATATAGTCATAGTCTGTTTTGAAATAACTAGCTTCTTAGAATTTTGTAAGCTATTTACAAAAAAAAAATATACAAATTTTACTATTATAAATAGCTAAAGTACAAAATATAGGTAATGTTATATTTGCCCAGTATCTCTATGTCTATACCTATACCTGTATGCTGATTATCCAAAAACTCAAAGTTATTACTCTACCACCCACCACTTAGGTTTTCAAGTGCAACAATGGGAAGTTACTAGTCCCAGACTCATTTTTCTATTTTGTTTTATTTTATTTTATTTTATTTTATTTTATTTTATTTTATTTTATTTTATTTTATTTTATTTGAATCTACCTTAAGGCGGTGAAATAGAACCCCCTCCCATACGATTTTTGTACTGTCTTTACACAACCTACATGCTCTAGCCTTTTTTCAGACATTGTGCGAATCATCCTCTATATCAACACTTATCAATTGTCATATAGTGTTTCAATACATCTTTTAAACGTATCTTTGACAATTGTCCATATAGAGCCTGAATATGGTTCGTTTTTTCGTTCGTTTCGTCTTTTTGACAGGCACGAACGTTCATGATTACATGGTTCGCGAAAATACGTACGTACTTCCATTCGTTATTTCGACGTTCATGGAATTTGGGGTTGTTTTTTAAGAAAATAATCAGTAGTAATAAATAAAAATATTTTTTAATCACTTATATCTAAAATAAAACTGTATATTAGGTCTATCCAATTACGAAAAAAAATTTTTGAATTCAATGATTTTTGTTCAAATCGTTTTTTGCTAACATCGAGAAGTTCAACCAGAAAAAGTCTTGAAATTTTCATATCTGCTTTCGTTACTTCCTTCCTTCTACATTTCTACTAACCTCACCCAAGCTGTCAAAAAGACGAAAGACGAAACAACCGAAAATACGAATCGTGTAATCGGGCACATAGTCTAAAAGCCAAAGACATACAAAGTCGTCATTTGCGTAATGTTGAAACTCATACCAATACATAGCTCTGGAAGGGTAAAACCAGGACTACCTTATCTGCCTGCCCATACCCTTGGATGAAGTGGTAGGGGTGGGGGTTAAAAATGTAGATTTCTAAAAATTTTATCACTTCAATGATTTTTTTTGAAAATATATCATGATGCTCTGCCATTTTCCTTACTTCTAAACACCTTGATTTTGATGATCTGACTAGTGGAACTCAATATATAAGCTTTTAAATCGAACCTTATATTTGTTTCCTTGGAGATTTTTAAAACGCAACAAAATCAACAAAATAAAGTCTCCAAAAAAAGTAGATTATGGTCCTTTTAAAATCCTTATAACTTGAGTTCTACTAGTCGGATCATCAAAATCAAGATGTTTAGAAGTAAGGAAAATGACAGAGCATCATGATATATTTTCAAAAAATTAATTGAAGTGATAATACCCCGGGTAAAAAATTAAGAAAATCTCCATCTTTAACCCTCCACTCCCACCCCTTCGTCAAGAGTATGGACAGGCAGACAAGGTAATCCTGGTTTAACCGTTCCAAATCTATGTATTGGTATGGGTTTGAACATTACGCAAATGTTGAAACCTTATTATGTCGTTGGCTCTCGGTCTAATAGGTTTTTGCTGGATCCCAAAACCAGCGAGCTTCCAGGACCATACATCTTCACTTCACTTTTCTTCTCTTTACTTCACTTTTCTAGACAGCCCAACATTCATTCAACCGACACAAAGAGATCCAGTACTTTACAAATTACATATTAAAACAATAATGGTACACTTGTGCGTATACTTACTTTTTTATTTTATTGAATTTTTAATAATTTGTGTAAACATACTTATATGTTGCAACAATTCCAAATTATGCTCTTTTAAATTTATAGAAATAAAGATAGAACAATAACAATCATTCTATATTCGCAAACAAAATCGTTTTGATAATGTAAAAAATTAGAGACACAAAGCGGACCTGTAATTGTCAAAAAAAAACTATTGAAATAGTTACAGAATGAATTATAAAAACATTTCTGGCTTTTCCCAATGTCGCTGAAAAATTCTAAGTTTTACCGTTTAATTCTAGAATTTGATTGATTTGTTGTTTTACAGTAACATACACAAAATCAAAACGAATTCTAGGTTTCTACTTGTCTGAACCTCTATTAAATCTTGAAGTTTAAGATCAAGTATACATATGCGACCCATGTCGCACAAGTATAGTTGTGTTGCATTGCAATTTTGTTCTTAAAAACCATGAAAAAGCATTTCAATATATTTTTCTACCAGGTAACGATGACAATCGTTTTGAATCGTTTTGCAATATTTAAAAGTGTGCCTTGACGGCATTAATTTATTTCACAACATAAGATATAATTAGTAGACAAAATATACTGTAATAAAAAAGTAAGAATAATGTACATATGACATTTAAATATAACAAACTCATTGATGATTATAATGTCTATTTTATGAAGTCGTTTGCGTTTCATTGAAAGTATGTATACCAACCTACTATAATATCTAACTAACCAATTTTTATAGTGATGTGTATGTGTTTGTAAAAGGTTTTATGAGCTTTTAGCACCTGATAGTAATACGCAAACTTATAATGGTAGTCAGAATTAATTGATAACAAATCATTCTTAAGATACGAGTTATTGATAAACCATAATTATTTACAAAATAGTACAATAACTTTGCAAACATTATCAGTTTATTTTGTTCCTGGTTCGCGTTAACATCAAAAAGTTTATAAGCTCTCTAATTTGAATGGGTGCGACTAAAAGAAAGGAGGACGATTTGTCCTATTATAATACTAATATCATACTGGAAGATTCAATTCGCAACGGAATTTCTAAAGACAAGGATAAATCTATATCGTAAGTAACTGTTTTTGCTTACCATCATAATGTATTCACTGAATGAATGCCAATACATACCTTCTATCTTTTTGATTAAATTGTTTTTATCAGAGAAGTGTCGTGCTTAGTTTATGAAAATGGGTACGTTCAAGAGACTTAAGGCTCTCCCAAACCAACGTGAAAGCGGCGCGGAACAATCGCCGTGTGATGATGGTGTGTCATAATCTTGAACTTTTTTTTTTTATTTTTCTTTCTTAGAATTTATTTAATATTCAATTTTTATTTCCTTTAAATTATCAATTAATGAACTAATTATTTACTTAAAATGAAATGACTTGTCAATTTATACAACATATTATAATATTTTATATTTTATAGAAAGTACTACGTACTGATATTTGCTCTAAATTAAAAGATATTGGGGCGTATTCATAGTCATTTTAGACCTGGGCTTAAGTTAATCATAGGTTTAGTTGAATTTTCGGACGTTGGTTCTATTTTGATTAAGTTTATCAATTCAATATATTTGGAGCTATTTGTGAAGTATACCAAGTTTATCATCTTATAAAAATATAAATCAACAATTTGTAACAAAAATCGGTCTGTATTCTTTGATCCAAAATTGTCTTAAACTGTAGTTTAGTTAAACCTGGGTCTATCTGCGACTATGAATATGCCCCATTGTATCTTACTGAGCAATTATAACAATAAACTGAAACTGAAAGTGACGGCAGTTTTCGTTGTTGTTCAGCATTGTTTATTTGTCATTTTATTTATCATTGTGAATGATTCGCCCTGTATAGCGAACGTTACGTGTTGGTTTGGGAGAACCTTTAAGGCTCTCCCAAACCAACGCGGCGGCAGTTTTTGTTGTTATTTGAGGCAGTGAGTGAAAAAGTGGCGTAATTGGGTTTAAATCGACTAAAACAAGCTTATTATGCCTTTTAAATAGTAATGTTATATTTTTGTTAGAAAGATTAGATATTCAAGAATCTTAAACTATGTTTAAAATAATATATCTCCGTTAGACAAAAATATGAGAGACAAAATAAGCCAATTTTTCAAAATAAGGTTACGCCACTTTTGCCTTCACAGCCTCATTTAGCATAGTTTATTTGTCATTTTTGTTATCATTGTGAATGATTCACCCTGCAGAGCGAATGTTCCGCGTTGGTTTGGGAGAACCTTTAAGGGTCTTTATATTCAGTCAACTACATCCAATGAATGTTAATCTATGTACATATGTACCTCAAAATAAAAACTTTCGATATTCATTATGTCAAGTTTATGACTTTTCTTCAATAATTTACCAAAAGTTCGTTTAAAAAAAGAGAATCCTCGACATGGATAGAAAATTCATTCGAAATGTATGGAAAATTTAATTTTAAATTTAATTAACGCTCCCGCACAAACAATTAATAAAAACAATCAAAAATGACAATTTTGGCAAGAACACACTTGATTTAAAATTATGGCATATATTTCTTGAATAACTTTCCAGTCACTTTCCAATTAAAGTTCCCTTCATTTGAAGTCAATTTTTTGAAAGCTGGCAGACTAGAAAAATTGCCTTATAGGTACTTGCAAGTCCCCTTAGTTATCTGAACGTACCCAATATGTTTACATAATATATTTTGGCAATTAGTTAGTACGTCATTACGTTTACGATTAATTATAGTTGTAGATTTCGCAAGTGGGGTTTTCTGTGCTGGTTTTATGTTGGAATATCAAACAGAAAATTATCACAAAATATTAAAGATAACTTACTAACTGTATATTGGATACTTACTCTTACTCGTATTATTTATCGGAAAGTAACAAATAAAGCACAATGTATACCTATGTATGAATGATTTATTGGTGTTATCAGTTGAGGATATTAAGCTCTGACTTGCAAATTTGCAATGAAATAAATACCTTTACTTATCAGGGAATTATATTCAAGACTTTTGCATTAACTATCCATCATTGTTTTAACGATGTTGAAGGTAGTTAGTCATATGCGCATAGAATAAAAGTAGAAGTTCAAGAGTAAAAGAATATAAAACAAAATACTATAACGCATAGAAAAAGGTTATATTTATAGTTTTTATAATGTATGTATGTATATCTTTTCGTATGCATAAACTAAATATACTAGAACTAATGGAAATTATTTTTTTATTTTTTTATCTTGTATGTGTGTAGTAAACACACACATTTTTTGTACCTAAAGCTTAACAAATGCGAAACTGTGTATAAGTTGCATCCATTGCAACCATTTTTTTTAAATTTTTGATCATATAGATTTATTTCATAATGCATGCTCATTAGGCTGGTTCTTAAAAAAAAATTTCTTAGTCAGCCCTAAATGTTTCCAAATTGTGCGTTGACAAGTTGGTAAAGAGGTTGAACCGAAAGATAATTGGTTGGTTTAATATAACCACCTTTAGGAGGTAGAAACTTTCTAATAAATTTCTTAAAATGTTAAACAAATTACTAAAAAAAGAACAGATTCATTTTAGAAATTTCTTAAAGTATAAAAAAAATCATTACAAAAAAACAAAAACAACAAATCCATTACTATGCGATATCGTTTTTTCGTCCAATCCCGATTGGGCTTGCACAAAAATAAGAATATTGATGTAATGAAGCATTATTTAAATATATGATATATGAACACAATTTTGCATCATGCTTCTAAAAAAATGACAAGGGATTATTTCTAATGCTAGGTTTTTGACTTATCATTGAATGACACAGTATGACAAGACAATGTTGGTGAATCCACTATCTAATACTTTTCTCATTGATTTTTTGTTGGTATTACACACGCGGTCTTGTCAAAGTGTGTCAATTTGGGTCTTTCAATGACTAGTGGAAACCTATCAAATCAATGTTTTAGGTAATAATGTTTCTGTCCAGGAGTATATTTTAAGGTGCATATTTTTTTTTAGGTTTAAGTTACAAACAACAAAATAACTTATTGATTGTTTTACAAATTTAAGTTTTAATTTATTATTAATTCTTTTTTCCAATTTTGAAATTATCTTTGGGTGATCCTTTAACGCACTAACGGGCAAAATAGTAAAATGGTGTGATCAAGTTGATATTTTTTTCAGGTATAGATATACATACATCAAGATACATAAAATACTACAGGTAATATCACTAGCGTGTTCATTTTGGTTCAGTTCTGCGCATGTTGTCAAAATCAATAGTAAGAAAATTGAATTTCAAACAATCACCAACAATTTGTTTCTTTACCCAGAACGACCGCCAGTTGAACAAGTATAAAAAGTTTTATTTTCTGTGGTTCCCAGAAAATTTTTTTGTTAGCTGTACAGCACATTTGGAATAATAGACTTGTGTGTATGACTAAAGTGCTTACACCTTTTCTTATTGGTTCTATCAACCTAAATAGGAAAATGATTTTCTCCATCAAAACGAACATCTTCCCAATACTGGATGTGCTAGGTACTTGTGGTGTTGGTCGATCCACAATTTGAGCCGATGAGGGTCGTCCTACCGGTCGTTTTTCTTTGAAGAAAACAAATCCAGCAGCTATTTCCTCCCGAATTTGTTGAAGCTGAAGAAGCTGTTTTCTTTCGAACAAATCATTCCGTTTTTCGGCATGAATTCCTTTATATACAGGGTGTCCAGTAATTAACGGATAACCTTGGAATGCCTCATAGTAGACTTTATGACTGTCCTGAAAACTAATAAAAAAAGTCTATCCCAACCACAAGAAAAGATATGTGAATTTTTTTGTTCAGTGCATTATTTTTTGAGTTACTTTACGTTTTTGAATACCACGACAACAAGTTAATGAATTCTACGGTTTTTTTTTTCGTAGCAATATTAAACATTGTTTGTGCCAAAATATAAGAAGACAAAAATTATAATAACGGTTGGAATTCTTAGAGAAAAAAGTTATTAAACTTTGATTTTCGATGCAAAATTTGAAAGAAAATAATTTTTGAAAAAGTTTAATCATCTAAAAAATGCATGAATACCTAAGTGGCCAACTATTTCTAAAATATGCGTGTCGAATACGGATTTCAAAATCGTATAGTTTATTATTTTATCTAGAACCGATAGCAAGTTATTTGTTAAAATCTCCAATACTAGAGCCAATTTAGCAAAAACAAGTTTTCAAAATTAGCACAGTAAACGTGAAAATAATACAATGCGTTGAACATGGTAGATTTTTGATTGATTGCCTGTCTTTATAATGTTGTCCTTATGAAAAATCCAAGCTTTTAACTTCTAGAGCCGAATGCAACATTACCAAAAATGTTAATTAATGTTGTCCTTATGAAAAATGCAAGCTTTTAACTTCTAGAGCCGAATGCAACATTACCAAAAATGTTAACAAAGTGCTACATTTTCGAGCTTGTTTTGAATTATACCTCTTCAATTGGCATTTTGAAAAAACATCAAATATTTTGGTAGTGGTTATTACCAAATTAATTTTCTTATAAGAGGTGCATTAAATAAATGGAATACAGCAAGCCAATCAGCTTCTCTGAGGAGGTATGCAATATTGTGCAAGCCGCTGCATTACAAATATGCCAGAGATACAGGCAGATGGACATGATGGACATTTAGGGGCTGCATTAAGAAGATCGTGTACAGCAAGCTCATGAAAATATTGGGGAGAAAGCTGCATTACCAGATTCTGAGCAAAAATTAACAAGATTATTATAAGATTTTCATTTATTCAGAGGTGCAGAACCTGTATTAGAATGGGTGGAAAACAGTTTGAGCATTTGCTTTAAATTAAAAAAAAATATCTATTTTTGTTTTTGTTTTCTAACTAAGTGATCAAGTGATTGAAAGTTAGCTCAAAACTCAAAAGACTATTTGTTTGAAGAAAATAACAAATAAACTAAAAGCAACTGCGAAAATATTTTATGGTTTTGTTAGGGCCCACTAGACCAGGTATAATTCAAAACAAGCTTGCAAATGTAGCCATTTTTTGCATTTTGTTGACATTTTTGGTAATGTTGCAATCGGCCCTGGAAGTTAAAAGCTTGGATTTATCACTAGGATAATATCATAAAAACAGACAATAAAAAATCTACAATGTTGGAGGTATGATATTATTTTCACGTTTAATTTGCTAATTTTAAGACATTAGTTTTTGCTAAATTGACTCTCTTGTTGCTGATTTTTACCAATTACTTCCTATTGTTTCAAGATGCAATAATAAATAAACCATTTTGAAATCCGCATTTAACGCGCATATTTTTAAAATAGTTAGCCACTTAGGTATTCATGCATTTTTTCATATCAGAGATGATTTAACTTTTTCAAAAATTATTTTCTTTTACATTTTGCAACGAAAATCAAAGTTCAATAATTGTTTTCTCTAAGAATTCCAACCGTTATTATAATTTTTGTCTTCTTATGTTTTGGCACAAACAATGTTAAATATTGCTACGAAAAAGAAACGGTAGAATTGATTCACTTGTAGTCGTGGTATTCAAAAACGTTAAGTAACGCAACAAATAATGCACTGAACAAAAAAATGCACAATCTTTTCTTGTAGTTGCGATAGACTTTTTTTTCATTAGTTTTCAGGACGGTCATAAAGTCTACTATGAGGCATTCCAAAATAAATAAATAAATAAATCGGGTGGCACAACGGCTCATGAACAACCAGCGCCTAGTGACTAACAACTCGCAACCATTCCTGTGTGCGCCTTTCGACAGGAATGGAAGGGACCTACAATTTTATGCCGAATCCGAACGGCTAGACGAGAAGCACTTATTCGTGACAAGTGATACTCTTGGAGGATTTGTCAATTCATCGCAAGAGGCAGTAGCCCTGAAGAAACTTTTTAGTTTTTAGGTGGACGAGGCTGGGAAGCGATCCCAGACCTCCAGCGTGACAGTCGAACGCACTAACCATTACGCTACGGGCTACTACATTCCAAGGTTATCCATTATTAACTGGACACCCTGTATAATGTAGGCGTTCGTTGCGGCCATGTCAATAAAATGGTAAAAGAGCCTCGTCATGATGTTTCCGCTTTTACCTCGAATATGGTACCGACCCATAAGCCCGTCCATTAGGTCAACTCCACTCGTATGCGCATTATATTTCCGGATGATTTGGGGGCAGTTTATTTCGTTAAAATTTTTATTAAAGCAGAGTATATGGTTAGCGAACTCGGGAATTGTTTGCGATAACCGATCAACAACATTGGATGTAGCTCCTAGATGAGGAGTGCCAGGTAAGATGACATTATCACCTGCACCATTGTACACCTAAAAACGATAGGCAAATCCATTTGAATTGCAGAGACCAAACAATTTGACACGGACACCCCACTTGTGCGGTTTGTTTGGCATATATTGACGAAGATGGTGTTTCGTCTTCGTGCTGCACATTAATTCATCGACACAAAGTCTAGCTGATTTTGGGATTGAATCAAACGGCTCGTTGAGTTTGTTGACTAGAACACGGAATTGAAACAAAGGATCGTAGCCAGGTTCACATTTTTTTCTTCGTTGTTATTCATTTTGAAAACATAAAAACCTCTTGATTGCAGTAAATCGTTTTAACGGCATACATTTTTGAATCGATGGGAAGGCATTTTTGCCCCTAGCTATCCATATAAGGCTAACGGTATAGCGACATATAGTTCAATAATCGAATATAATTTCTTATTTCTGGGGCAGAAGTTTTGAAACCGGGGCTTATGTTTAACGTCAAAGCACAACGGTTTGTCTCTTCAGCGATAAGGTCAATGATTTGGTCAGTAAATAAATAATTAAAGATTTCCATTGGCGTGTCAAGGTTTTTGACAGTCGTTCAAAGTGATGCATCACCACAAAATGCAACTTCATTAGCGTGTAGGCGCATTGAGCGCTTACGCCAAACCAATTTGGAAAGCTTTTTTGAGTCCTTTGTAACTGAAATAAGCACTCCATTGAATCCCCCATAAGATGGCTAAGTTATTGGCCTAGTAGCTTCAAATGATGGCCAAGGAAATCGGGGCCTTTTTAGAGATTTTAAATGGGAATGGCAGATGAAGCGGATTGCTGCAGTTCTGTATTATCAGCAATGAAAGTGGAGGAAGCTGCTGGTATCAATTTCGCATAAATTTAGGGCTATGCATCTGTTGTTTCAGCTTTCTTCAATTAATTCTGCATCATTTACAGAAATCTCAGCAAAATTATCCAGCTCGCAATGTTGTCAAAAACTTAATCAAGATCACAGATGGTGTCATCGCTACTGTAAACATCATCGTCGCTTTCTACTGTATCGATAAATTCAACCAATTGATCAGCAGCATCAAAACAGTTTTTCAAATACTTGGAGTTCGTTGAGTCTAACCACCTCTGAAGTACAGTCTTGAATCCTACTCAACTAATTTTCTATTGAATCAATTTCTTCTGTTAATGAATGGACTTTGTCCTCAGCGGTGGAGCTAATGACTTTTTCAACTCAAACAATGCAATGTCATCTTCGCTGTGGAATCAAGAATCAATTGGTACAAATATCAAATAAGGTTCAACAAAAATCACAAACTCACCTGGAATCTCTTGTGGTGACTTGTTGTCTTCACCCATATCAGGTAGTATTATACATTTCCCCTATGGGATGGCGGAATCAAGATTGTGGAAACGTTTTCTATACAAATTTTTAGTGGGAATATGTACTTTTAAAATTTATTCTGTAATCTGAACAAATAATAATGTATGTGAATTTTATAAATGCGCAAACTTTTCTAACGCAAGCAAAATAAAAAATATTTTAAAATGCACTACGCAAAAAATTATTTAATTAAGTTAAAAAAAAAAACTTTAATCGGGTAATTTGTAGTTGTACAGAACTCTTCTGTAGGTACTATAAAATGTCCAATAGCGGAGAAAATGGGTTAATGAACAAATTAAAAATATAGCACAAATGTATCCACTTTTTATTGCGTTGAAGGGGACAAAATTAAATTTTTAAACAATTACATAATTTTCTTCTTCTTTTTAAACATTTTGTATGGAAGTAATAATTGTCTAATTTTTTCGAATGGTTTTGTTATCACATAAAACATTTATGGTATATAAAAAAACAAGTCAGCTGAAAAATAGTGAGATTTTAAAGTATGCCTGTTAGTTTTCATTATTCAATATCAGTTAATAAAATGTACTTTAGGATCCTAATTCTTTGTGGTCTAAAAAAATTGAAATGTTATGTGTGCCGTATGAGTGCTTTTTTCGTAAAAACAGTCGGTCAATCTCATTGAGGTATGAAAATTACACAAACATGCACTTAGGTACCTAAGAGTTTTTGAAAAGGAATCCCAAAAACAAATATCGCAAAATACCACAACAATGACAACTCACTTCCCAAATAAGAATGATACCCACTACATATTTATATAAAAGCAACATTGCAAAACAGACCAACGGTGAAACGTACCTATTGATATCTCTATGCATATATAATTAGGTAAAACTATAACTATATGACTATATATATACTATATACTGGTTTTAATTGTTGATAAAATGTAGGTACATTTTGATTTTGAAAACATGTTCTAGTTGAAGAAAGAGTTTAGTGAAAATAATATTCAAGTTATCTTTAGATTTATGTAATAAATTGTACGTTCATTTAATTTTTAACTTGTGTTTTTCTTTATATGTAGCTCTTCAGATGTAAACCAAAGGAAAAAACATAACGAGACTCAGGAAGAAACTGAAGCCAGAAAAGAAGATGAAGCACCGGAAGTACCTTTCCTTAGTATGGTAACTTCAACGTTTATGCATAAAGACTTTAAGAAACCCAGCTTTAAATATTGATATTTTTTTTTAACTTTACAAATATTCTTTAGTATAAATATTCGACTTGCATGGATAAATCAATGTATTTTGTCGGTATTATATGTGCTATACTAACCGGAATAACTACTCCCCTCAACAGTTTAATATTTGGAAACTTGACCGATGTAAGTTTTTAAATATTCCTATAACCCAACACTAATTAAAAACTAATTAAAAGATTTTTTATTTCGAAGCGCAAACGCAAACTGACTAATTTTATCCTTATTAAGTATTAAGCCTTAACTACAAAGACCTACTTTTGTACAAAAGTCAGAAATTAAAATGCTCGCTAAGGAAACATGCTTGCAAAAAAATATACGAAAATTGTTCTGACACATAAATTAAACCACCATGTACAATTTTCCATTGTTTTTTTTTTTTTGCAAGCAGGTGTCTACAGAATAGATATTTATTTTTCACTTTTGTACTTTTGCACAAAAGTAGACATATGTATGTTGTAGTTAAGCCTTTATTTTCAAATTTCCAAAGTTGTAACAATTTTTTACGAAATTTTAGTTGTAAGATCACCTTTAAGCTTTTACAGAATTATAGGGTATACTTTAAATATTCATTTTTGAAGTGAAATTCCCTTACATTCAGTAATTTTAATTAAATTCATTGATGACATGAAATAATCTCCAGAATGTTCATACTTTCAAAAACGGAATAGGAAATTCTCACAAATACAAATAGTCCAGGCAAATCAGATTTTGGCATAGATGTAACATATAGTATCTTGATAGGATTCGATCACAAATATTATAAACAATGATAATATGAGGTTGCTCCCGCTCAAAAAGGTGTGCTATGTGCAGGCAAAAACAAAATGTGCAGACAAAAATTCACTCCCTGTTTTTTGTTATTTTCCTATATAACTTTGGGAATATGTTTGTATCTTAGAAAAAAGAAACAGCAAAACAAAATTTGTTTGTTAAAAAATTCTTCACAAGATGACTTTTATATAAATTTTTTTGATATTATATTTTTGTTGCTTTTGCGCTAAACTGTTTAAGGGGCGGATAACTTTTTAGCACTCCCATACGTACTTTTCATTAGAACCGCTTCAACACAAGCTTACTTTTCATGAGTCAGCTCTAGTATGTTACACATGGATTAGAATACTTCCAGGATTTGATGATAAATGCGCCAGTTATAGCTTTCATTGAAAACCATCATTGAAAATTTTGTCTTTCAATTTTGAAGCACTTAAACAAATAAAACTGATGGAGTTTTGGTACCAAAATGATGGTTGTCAGTTATATAATTTTTTTAGTGAACAAAATGTTTAGTTTTCTTTACAACTTTCATATAAAATCATTTTTTGTTTTTCAATGATGAAAATCGTTTTCGATGAACAGCTGATATTTTGTTCCCAAAAGTGGAACACATACGTTCCAATGAAATGTATTCCTTTCTCTTCCTGTTCTCGTCTGTCAGTTTTTCGTTCAATGATCGACTTTAACCTCAAAGTTGTTTTTTGTATGGGGAATGGAATATTCAATGAAATAAAATTTCATGATAGCTATAACCGACTTGTCAGAAAATATTCCACTGTTTCACTGATTTGTGTTTCAATGATGGATTTCAATGAAAGCTATAACTGGCGCCAAAGACATGAAAGCTATCTTACAGCACAAATAATTTTATGAATAAGTTAAGTTGTCAAACGTATAAGTTCTATATCCATGTAGTGTCAGCTAAAAAGTGGTGTCTGGTCCGTGTCTGGGCGTTTGTCTGTCTGTCCTTATGTACATTGACCTAGAGCCTAAGCAATTGAATGAATTTGCGTCAAATTTGGTGTGAAGCAATTTTATTTGATTATCTAGAGGTTAACTTCAAGATTTTGTTCTAGCTCATATAGAACGGATAGCTGCCATACAATTATTTCGGTTTTATCAAGTTTTCTGGATATCCACTGTATATTGAGGTAGATGCTGGATCCTATGCTATTGGATAGATTGGATTCATTTAACGGGTATATGCTATATATTTGTATGCTATATCTCCTAGGGGTCTACCCTAGGAGATATTTAAGCTGTACCCATCTAGATGAGATAGAACAAACAATCTATACAAAATGTCGTTTTTTTCTTCAAATTTAATCGAAAACGGCTTTAAACGATTTTGACAAAACCTTGCGCCTGTAATGTTCAAAGTGATTGTAACAAAGCTGAATTTCAGCAGGTTTCTGACAAAAAAATCACCAAACGGGAAAAGGTCTCTGGATGCCTAAGCCATAAGCAATATTTCTTCAAACTTTGGAGGGTTTTAAGAGATTCTAAGGATACATTAAAACAAAATGTTGTTAGCTCCAAAAATAACGGTACCTGCCATACAACCGTTATGAAAATAGTTATATATCTCGAAAACGGCACTCACTATTTTAATAAAAAAAAAAATACGCCACTGCTGGGGGCATGGGTCAATATTGTGGTTAGAATAGACCAATAACCGTTATTAACGTTAGCTGTCATAGAAAAGTTTTTTTTGACTTTCAAATTTCTTGTCAACGGCTTCACTGATTTCAATTAAATTTTGTAAACGTACAGGAGAAAGTCTTAACAATCTTGCATATAAAAAATATTTCTTGGATTTCTTAGTATTATTTTATTATTTATTTCGAAATTAAAAATATTTTAATAAATACTTAAAGTTGACATTCAAAATTCGGTTTTTTCAGGTAACCGGTCTTACTATTGTTAAATATTATGTTTATTAAATCAATCATTTCAAATACTTTATTTTGAGCTCGAGCTATTTTAAACTTTTTTGTTCAGCTTTTTAAATAACGAATTTAACCCGCCAACGGTGACCTATATGTCTGAGAGACCGGGTGTTTTTAAAAATTTGAATAACTTTATCCCCCATCAATGATTTTTGCCTTGATTTCGAGTAGCTGCCGCATTTAACGTCTCCCATCCTCGGTTCACGCTAAAAGGGCTAAACGCGATCACGTTAAGTACTTTTGGTACTAACCCGGTGCGTGAGACCGTGTGTCACCGATTATGTAAGTCAAATAGTCCATAGTTGAATTACATATAAATATTATATATATTTCGAAAATGTCAGTTTTTGTATATTTTATGCAAGTTCCTAGTGTCAAAAGACTAACAGTACAGACTTTATTATACGAATATGTGATATTTAATTTTTTTCTTAATTTAAAAAAAAAATAAGTTTATAAAACTGTTTTTTTGTAATGCTCTATGCCAAAATTTGTATGGATTATTTTAGTGAAATAAATGAGCTAAGATTGATGAAATATCTTTGTTTAACTGTCAAAGAGAAAATATTTAAAACGAAAACTTCGCTTTTAATAACACGATTTGAAAAATCGTAAGTTGAAAACCCCGGTACGTGAGACCGGTGTGACCAATGATGTAAGTCTAATTCACGCTTTGAGTATATATAATATGGAGTACTCGTTTACATTCCAAAAACGTTACCATCATAGGGGCGCGGTAATCTATGCGGTTATTCAATTTTCAATATAGGGAGGGTTTTTACAACAACACCGTCATAGCTGCAGCTGTCAAAAAACCCTCTCTATTTTGAAATCACGCCCCCTATCACAGTCTCAAGTACTACAATGCATTAGGGATAGGAACGAGCACTCCATATTATATATACTCAAAGAATTCACGTCACCGGTGGCGAGTTAAATAAATTAATAACTTAATTATTTTAATTGTTTCTATTTTCGTAACTTCTTAATTAATTTTATTAAACAAAAAACACATTTATCAAGACAATATTTATTAAATTCAATGAAATATCTTATATTCTGCAGGCAATGGTTAAATACGGTATATATTTAGTAGACCAGGAAAATGCAAGAAGTGTTGAATCCGATGATTTACTTGATGCCGTGAAAACATTTGCCTTACAAAATGCTTATATTGGTGCCGTTATGCTGATTTGCAGTTATCTGTCTATTACATTATTCAATTATGCAGCTCAATCTCAGGTTAGTAAATCGAACTACATTTAATGTACACATTTAATGTATACATACACATGCCTTAAAGAGCTATAGTCTCCTTTCATAGCCATGTATATCCAGTGCAGTAATATTGTACACGCACACAATAACAAAAAAGTAATGTGATATAACAAATAATTAAAAATTAATATAAATACTTTGTTATTGTTTGCGTGTACAAATTTGTACAGCTGTTATAGAGCTTTGATGAAGAAAACAAGCCAAATAAAACTTAATTCCTTTTAGATTTACACCATTCGAGGAAAATTTTTCAAAGCCATCTTACATCAAGACATGTCTTGGTATGATTTTCACCAGAGTGGAGAAGTAGCTAGCCGAATGAATGAGTAAGACTGCTTGCACACAAGGAAACTGAGTTGCTGGAAACTGGGAGTTTGTAGGCGAGAAGGGCAAGAAGTAAGGGGAATAAAAAAAATCTCACCGGTCAACTATTGAGGAGATTTTTATCACATTCCTTCTCACACTGTCCGTAATGTGCGGTCAGCCAATAGACTTTATTTTATATGGAAAAAACTGAAATCTCCGGCAATTCAGTTTCCTTGTGTGAAACCTACAAGGCAATTAAAGGAAAACGTCAAAAAAATCTCCAGCAACTGGTTTCCCTGCGTTAAAGGGGACTAAGTTTTTAATAAATAAAGTGCGGGATACAAGAGCGCAAAAAAGAATTAATTCACGAAAGAGAAGAGATGATTTTTAGGAAGAAAGAAAGGGATACCATTTTTTCCGTTTCTTTCTAAAAATCATCCGTTCTCTTTCGTGAATTAATTCTATTTTGCGCTCGTGTATCCCAGCACAAAACAAATACTATACATAAAAGTACAACTTTTTAAAAATTAAACTTTTTATGTTTTCTCTAACAATAATCAATTATTACATTACAGAGATTTAACAAAGATGGAAGATGGATTGGGGGAAAAAGTTGTGATGTTCATTAATATGATTGTAGCTTTCATTTCGTCTTTAATATTAGCTTTCGTAAAAGGTTGGCAGCTAGCTTTGGTATGTCTGACAAGTCTCCCTGTCACTTTTATCTCCTTAACAATAGTTGGAATGGTAAGTGTACTTAATTCATTTGAATTTTGTTTTTAAACAGACTTATACGTTTTCATTGGAGCCGAAATGAGGTAATTTCGAAATTAGCTCATTTGGAACGTCATTTCCTATACAAATTTGACGTTCCATTGAGGTAATTTCGAAATTACCTCATTTTGGCTCCAATGAAAACGTAGTATCACCTATTGCATTTTGCAAAAGGGTATTTGTATCCAAGATAATTGAACGTGTTGCCTGATGTTTTGACAAGGTTACACTTGCCTTAGCCAATGCTTTGACAAAATTTCACTTGTCGAAACGTCGTCATCGGTCGCGTTGGGTAGTATTATTATATTATTTGTTGGATACAAAAATAAAAGTAATTTCGTTTATAAAAAACACCGCATTAACACCGCAAGAAAATTTTTAAAATGTTTATTTAATTTTTGTATATTTTCAGATAACCGCTAAGTTATCAAAAAAAGAATTGAATGTCTATGCTAAGGGAGGTAACATTGCTGAAGAGGCTTTAAGTGGTATTCGAACCGTGAAAGCATTCGAAGGTGAAGCAAAAGAGGTAGAAGCCTATCGAAAAAATATTGTAGATGCTCGTAAAATAAATATTAAACGAGGATTTTTCTCTGGAGTTGGATTTGGTCTTTTATGGTTTTTCATTTACGCATCTTATGCTTTGGCGTTTTGGTATGGTGTTGGATTGGTCATAAAAGCAAATGCACATATCGAAGCCTTTTCTAACTACACACCCGGAACAATGATTACTGTAGGAAACTCTTCTTTTATACAGACCAGAACAAATTTTGAAACAATTTTTCAAACAATTTTTGTAGGTGTTCTTTTCTGTAATGATGGGATCCATGAACATTGGTATGGCAGCCCCTTATATTGAAGCATTTGGAATATCAAAAGGTGCCTGTGCAAAGATTTATCATATTATTGAGAAGGAACCTAAGATAAACCCCATTATACGAAGAGGAATAAAACCACAGGGCAATCTAGAGGAGATAGAATTTAAAGATGTTGAATTTCAGTACCCAACTCGAACAGATATTGAGGTGAGTTTAAATAAATAATATAAATTTAGCATGCAATCATTCAATTTCTTAATTTGCAGATTTTGCGAAAAATCAATCTTAAAATTAAAAAAGGTGAAACGGTTGCCTTGGTTGGGTCGTCTGGATGTGGAAAGTCGACGTGTATACAACTTTTACAACGGTTCTACGACCCAAACGGTGGAAATATCTTTATTAATAATGTAAACATCAAAGAATATGATGTGCAAGGTTTACGTGAGAGAATTGGTGTGGTTGGACAAGAACCAGTACTGTTCGGTACAAATATATACGAGAATATTCGCTACGGTAAAGAAGATGCAACCAAGGAAGAAATTATCGCAGCTGCTAAGGCTTCTAACGCTCATATTTTTATTAAAAAACTTCCTCAAGTGAGAATTGCCTTTTTCACTTATAAAACCAATGAAATTTAATTTATGCACTTTTCTTTTTTCTCAACATCTTCATAATAATGTAGGGTTACGAAACTTTAGTCGGTGAACGAGGAGCTCAGCTTTCTGGAGGTCAAAAACAACGAATTGCAATAGCAAGGGCTCTTGTTCGTAATCCAGAAATTTTGCTTTTGGACGAGGCCACATCTGCATTGGATACTGCGAGTGAAGCAAAAGTGCAAGCTGCCCTTGAAAAGGCAAGTGAAGGTAGAACAACTGTTATAGTTGCACATAGATTATCCACAATCCGCAGAGCAGATAAAATCATGGTTATAGATAAAGGACAAGTTGTAGAAAGTGGAACACATAGACAATTAATGGAACTTAAAGGACAATACTTTAATTTGGTTACCACTCAAGTAGGGGATGAAAGCTTGGGTAAGTTATAAATGATTATACATTATACTATACAAGAATGCTTATTTGCGATATTGGTATTACTTACTTACTTACTTAGATCCTTGACCCCTCTAAGGGGCACAGAGCGTCAACTACCGCTACACGCCATCTCGTTCGGTTTCTGGAAATGTATTTTAGCTCTCCCCAACTTTTACCGAGCTTTTGTGATTCCTTGTCGACTGTTCTGCGCCAAGATTTTCTCTGGCCTCCAGGTCTTCTGCCATCTTGGATGAGTGGATCCCACTCCATTGCATGTCTTGCAATAGAGTCTGCACCACGACGTAGGGTGTGACCAATCCACTGCCACTTTCTTTTCCTAATAACGATGTCAATAGGACTTTGGCCCGTTCTCCGAAGGAGTTCTTGGTTGGAGATGGTGTTCGGCCAAAAAATCCTTAGGATGTTTCGGAGACATCTGTTTTCGAAAGTTTGTAGCTTCCTTGTGACAGAGGCGGTCACTTTCCATGTACTACACCCATATAGTAGCACTGACTCTACGTTCGACCGGAACAGTCGCAGCTTGGTCTTCGTACTGTAGACGTTGCTCCTCCAAACTTTAGACAGCATGCCGAAAGCAGCTTTAGCTTTGCCGATTCGGCAGTTAACATCTTCATCCGTACCACCGCCGTCTTTTGAGACAACACTACCGAGGTACAGGAAGTTGTCCACCGCTTCAACCTGCTGTCCCGCAACGACAACTTGAGAAGAAGATTCAGAAATGTTGAGGATTTTTGTTTTCCCGGTGTTGATCCTCAAACCGACTTTGTTTGCCTCGCATTCCAGATTAGTCACCATATGGTGAAGATCCATAATGTTGTGCGAGAGCAAACAAATATCGTCAGCGTAATCAAGATGTTGCAGGAACGAAAACATCGTCCATCGAATTCCACGCGCTTGCTCGGCTAGAGCTGCATGAAGGACATCCCCTATAACCACCAGGAAAAGTAGTGGAGATAGCAAACATCCTTGACGAACTCCGCTATGGATATCGAAGTCCTCTGATACCTTTCCGTTGTGTAAGACTTGACACGATGCACCCTCGTAGGTAGCCTTTATAACGGCGATAATCTTCTCGGGTACTCCTCTCCTACGTAAAGCTGACCAAATGAAATCTCGATTCAAACTATCGAAAGCATTTTCGAAGTCGATGAAGAGCAAATGAAGAGGGGAACGGAACTCCACGCATTGTTCTATTATGATCCTCAAGGTGTTGATGTGATCAATGCAGGATGAGCCTGCACGAAATCCCATTTGCTCTTTGTCGAGAGTAGAATCGAGATGTTCTTTGATTCGTTCCAAGATTATTTTCGCCATTATCTTTGCCACCGCGGGGAGGACACAGATCCCTCTCCAGTTTCCGCAATCCGTAAGATTTCCCTTTTTTGGCAGTTTGACGATCATCCCTTTTTTCCATTCAATGGGGAAACTTTCGTTCTCCCATGCCTGTGCTATTAAGGGTTGTAGCAACTTCGCTGATGTTTGTGGATCTGCTTGGTAGAGCTCAGCGGGAATTCCGTCCAAACCTACCACTTTGTTGTTCTTGAGGGATTTGATTGCTGATGTTATCTCGGCTTAACTGGAAGGGCAGGTGCGAATACGGGAACTAGTTTCTACGAATAGCTCATTTGGGTTAGGGGCTGGAACACCTCCGCTATCGCCTATGTGGTTAAGCACGCTAGCAAAATGTTCCTTCCATCTCCTGAGCTGATCCTCATCCGTTACTAGCAGGGTGCCGTCTACATCCTTGACGAGGTGTTGTTTCCGGGAGTTGTTGTTTCCAACCAATTCCTTGGTTATCTTGTAGACGGTACCACTGTCGCACCTAGATGCTGCTTCCTCTGCGTGTTCTGCGAGAACAGGAGCTCGCACTCGTCATATTATTAAACCTAACATTACAACGATAGAAAACGTGAAAAAGCAGGTCCTTTAATTCTGTCTGTCCTTACCTCGTTCTATAGCTTAAACCAAAGTAGTCATTTTCTTTAAACTTCGGCTAATGGTTCTTAGGTTATTTGGTATAGGTATAGGGTATAGGCAAAAATTAAATTTGTTTTAGCTCCAAAAATATGGGTACCTCTATCATAAAACCAAAATCGCAAACTTCTGCTCTTATTCTAGTAGTAAATGTTGCAGACATAGATGCCGTTTTGTACGAACAATAAGTTATATTATGTGACAACAACAGGAGAATGCAAAATTTGTTCCTCAGTATTTAGACAGTTAAAGTGAGAATTTTTGATGAGTAACCCAGTTCATGCAACTCCGATTGCTGTCCCCTCTGAGATCTCCTGGACTGACTTCTCCGACTTTTGTTGCCTTCTATTGTTTAGACACAAACTGATATGAAGTTTTTTTTAGTTTCAGCAGCCCGTTGACTATCATCAATTTCGTTTTTTCTTGTTTTTACTAAGAAGTTGATTTATTTATTTTTTAATATCTTACTTACTTTTACTTACTTGACTTTATATGGCGCTCAAAGTCCCAGGATGGGCTTCGCCCTCGACTAACAAGCCCCTCCAACCAGCTCTGTCCCTAGCTAGCCGCTTCCAGTTGCGCACACCGAGTGCTTTGATGTCGTCATCCACTTATTTGCGCCACCTGTTACAGGTTCTTCTTCTGCTGCGTACCCCATCGGGGTTGGAATCGAAGACTCGTCGGGCAGGTGCGTTGCTGCCCATACGCTCCACGTGCCCCAGCCATCTCAGCCGCTATGTTTTCATCTATTTGACCACGTCAACGTCGCTGTATAGCCCGTATAGTTCGTCGTTGAATCTTCTCCTCCACACTCCTTCGATATACACCGGACCGATAATCACACGAAGAATCTTCCTCTCAAAGCACCCTAGCAGATTTGTATCCGATTTTCTCAGTCTCTATGCTTCGAGCCATAGAGCAGGATTGGGATGATTAGGGTATTGTATAAAGTCTCCTTGGTTCTCTGAGAGAGGGCCTTACTACTGAAATGCCTTCTTAGACCGAAGAAACAGCGGTTGGCAAGAGTAATTCTTCGCTTAATCTCTGCACTGATGTCATTTTGCGAGGTAATAGTGGAGCCCACGTAGACAAAGTCCTTGACAACTTCGAAGTTATAACTGTCCATCGTGACATTTTGCCCGAGTCGAAGATGTTGAGATTCATCTCTCGATGACTGCATATACTTCGTCTTGTCCTCGTTAACCGCCAATCCCATTTTAGCCACCTGCGGTTCAATGCTCGCAAATGCGCCTGCCACAGCTCGCTTCGTTCTGCCGACAATGTTTTTGTCATCTGCATACACAAGCAATTGGCTTTTGATAGATTGTACCGCTGGTGTTGACATGTGCGTTGCGTTCAATTGCTTTAAGAACGTTGTTGAATAGGTTGCATGATAACGCGTCGCCTTGCCTCAATCCTTTCTCAACATCAAAGGAATCGGCGGTGTTCTTACCAATTTTGACGGAGCAGCGAGATTTCTCCATCGTCATCCTGTACAAGCGGACGAGTTTGGCAGGGATGCCATGGCTCTGTATAATTCGTCCCTTTTCACGCTATCATACGGGACTTTAAAATCGATAAAGAGGTGGTGTGTATCGATCTGGAATTCCCGGGATTTTTCTTAAATCTGTCGGAGTGTGGACATTTGATCGATGGTTGACTTGCCTGGGGCCGATCAGATTTTAGGCGGTCACACAGGATAGCCGACAAGATTTTATAAGCGACGTTTAGGAGACTAATTCCTCTATAGTTGGTGCAAGCCACGTCCTAAGCTGCATGCGCCAGCCGGCACTCTTCATCGAACCAGGGGTTTCGTTGTGGTCGCCTAGTGAAACCCAGCACATCAGAGGCGGCACTTCTGATGGCTTGTTGACAGTGTTCCCACTGGTCATCTGCACTTGATGCTGGTGGCGGACCTCCTGAGAGATTAAGAGTTACGTGAACTGCAAAAGTTCTGGCGGTCTCTTGCGATTTAAGCTTCTCGACATCGAATCTTTTCACAGCATATGCTGTGCGTTGTCGCGTCATGGATATCCGCATACGTAGTCTAGCTACCACCAGGTAGTGATCCGAGTCAATGTTGGCCCCTCGTAACGTTCGGACGTCCAAGATACTGGAAGCATGTCTCGCGTCTATCGCAACGTGGTCGATTTGGTTGACGGTTACTTGATCACGCGACCGCCAAGTCCCCTTGTGTATATTGAGGTGTGGGAAGTAGGTGCTTGAGATGATGACATTTCGCCCCGCCGCAAAGTCTGCCAGCCTGTGTCCGTTGCCGGAAGTTTTGTCGTGGAGGCTGTGTCCTCCGACTGTCGAACCAAAGATGTCCTCCTTTCCGAATCTTGCTTTGAAGTCACCACGAATAATCTTCACGTCGTACTTCGGGCACATATCATACGTTGCCTCCAGGAGATCGTAGAATGCTTCCTTGGTCGAGTCATCTCTCTTTTCATGGGGGCGTGAACACATATCAGCGAAGTGTTCTTAAATTTGCCTTTGATGCGGATTGTGACCAGGCGTCCAAGACTTCATGCCTAAGTCTTCCCCTTATCACAAAACCACAACCAAAGAGCCGCTGACCCTATTCCTTCAATCACCCGCCGTAGTAGATGTCACACGATTTCAGTCTCCGTATGCCCTCTCCATCCCATCGCATTTCCTGGATGGCTGTTACGTCAGCTTTTAGCCTGTCCAGGTTCTCCACTAATTGTTCGGCTGCACGTGTTCTGTATAAGGACAGGACGTACCGCGTGCAGATCCGAAATTCTTTGTCGTTGTTTCGTTTGCTGGGGTCGTCAACTTAAAAATCATCCATATCCGAGGCTTGTTGTTGTTTCGGAACAACCTTTTTTTACGTGGTAGGGAAGTTACCCCGACGCACAACCCCCGACCCGAAGGACCAGACCCTTCGTATAACTCCAAGGGTAGGGAGCCGGATAAACTGCTCCTTATAGGTCTGAGCTACGAATATGTCGTAGTAGCCCATATAAGGTGTTCACTAAGTAGTTCAACCTAACTGGAACTATAGACGCCACCGTTGATTCTATCTGGAGAATTCGTCCGCTGCCGCTTCGATGAAAGGAGAAGTGCCTTAGTGGGAACACTCCTCCCCCCCCCCGTCTCCAGCTGAGGTACTAGACACCCGATCTTAACCACTAGGAGGTGAGAGTAGGAGTTTTTAGACATAGGTGGGTTTTGAGAAAAACCTGTGGGTTTTGAACATCTCTGGAAATGTAAAAGTCCTAGAACCATCCTGTTTTAAATCTTTGACTAAGAATTGATGAGAACATTGAACTTTCGATTTTGAAACTTGTACAGAGCTGAACAAAAATCTCCTTGCTCACAATAAGCCCCTAAGTTTATATGTATATTCTTTGAATTTCTATTTTGTAAAAGAACCTAGAGATGCCCAGCCTACCACAAAAGAAATGCTTCATACCTCAAAAAAATTAATTTGAAACTGTTTTTTTTTTTAATTTTGCATTTGAAAATAATAATTTTTTTAAAAACTGTTCATCAAAAGAACTTTATTTGAAAACAAAACAAAAGAAAGGTTTTCTGGATTTGCAAAAAGGTATAACAGGGCATCGAAACTGTTACCGTTGTTTTTTTTTAAATATTTTTCTTTGTTTTAAGTCAACTTTTTAGAAAATTGCCTTCTCTTTAACAGAAACGAAAACTTAAAGTTAAACAAAGAAAAATATGGGAAAATTGTTTAAAAATAAAAAAAATTACGAAAGTTTTTAGAAAGCAGTCATTAATATAAAAATTACAAAATTAACTAAAAAGCTCAAATATAAGTATAATAATACGTGTTAAGTTCCTATTTCATATTTTGCTCGAATAAAAGCGCACAGGATCCTCCATTTTCTTTCGATTTTGACAGTACAGGTAAAATAGTACACAAAAACCTTCGAACAAAAAGAAATAGTTCATATCGTCATGAAAGTTGATGAAGAATCAAAAGAGTCTATACAAATATCTTGTAGGGAAGGGTGATTTTTAAGGGGGAGAAGGGTGAAGATTGTTGTGCATCTTAAACCGAAACGATGACTTTGGTACAATCTATGCATATGGCATATGAATTTAAGGTAATTTTTAATGGTGAATCTAATGGCACTTAAACTAAGATGATACGACTACCGGAAAAAATTTATAGTCTTTTTTAATTAAGAATGACTATATTTTCAGAACGATACATAAATATTGCCGAAAAGTCTTTTAAATAATGGTTTGTTGATGAAACTTGGTATAAATGTTTCATTTCTCATGGAAACCGAAACGAATAAGATTTCATAAAAATTGTGGTAAAAGGGTGCTTTTTTGAGAGGCAGTGTCAAGTGTAGGACTATACCCCATGAAACTTCCTACAAATTTTAAGAGTGTCACGAGCATCAAGAAAAATACCCCCACATGAAACTTTAATATGCTCTTTTGATTCTTCATTCTTATGGCAAATGTAACGTTTTTTACCAATTTTCATGAAGGTAGGATTTTTTTTTTTTTGTTTTATAAGCCCTATTTCACCTGTACTACTACTAGTTTTGGACTTAGTTTCTTATTAAAAACTGAAACTATGATTCTCAATATATGTACTCGTATAACACATATGACCTACATACATTAGATTAATGTTATTTCGTATTCTATTCTCTTACTTTTTAGCTCTTAGCCCTGGTATCGTAGGTGAAGCTAATATTTTCGCAGATGATGAAGACGAAACCGAAATTGCCATTGTGAAAGAAGATGAGGTAAGCATCATAACAACAATCCCTTTAAAAATGAATCACACTTTATTAATTTATCTATTTTTGAATAAGGCACTCCAAACCGAGACAGAGAACGATAATTCATATTCTCTATCAACTGTCATGAAACTTAATAAAACAGAATGGCCTGAGATATTAGCTGGATCAGTTGCATCTATATTCATGGGCTGCGCTATGCCTGCCTTTGCTTTAATTTTCGGTTCAATTATACAAATCCTTGCTTCAAATGATCCAACATATATAAGGAATAATACAAATATATACAGTTTATATTTTGTTCTTTGTGGTGTTGTTGTTGGAGGAGCAACATTTTTGCAGGTAAAACAAATAGTCCAAGAGCTAGTGAACATTTACTCAAAGTGTTTTATACCACTTCAAATTTTGTGGCCATGCCGTTTGTATCAGTGCAAGCTATATTTCATCGGTCTGGCAGCGATATCGCGGCCCCAACACTACTAAAATGCACTTATAAAGTGCAACAACAAAAATAATCCCTCTAAAACAGCTTTATACGACTCCAAATTTTCATCACTAAAGCGGTATAAAACACTTTCAGTAAATGTTCACCAGCTCTCGGGCTAAAACTTTTATAAAGTAGCATGATAAGTACATTAAAAAAAAAAAAAAGCGAGCGAGTCTTTGAGTAATCGCTAATGATGTGTAACGTGTAGTACCCCCGGTGGCAAGTAAAGCTTATTATAAGAGTGAGTTCAAATTCATTTAAATTAGATACAATTGGTCAAAGGAACGAAGAAGTTGACATTTTTTGAACGGCCTTTATGAAAATATTTTGTTCCTCGATAATTCTATCTCGGCTACAAAGTGTTTCAATTTCATTGAAATCGGTCAAGGAGCAACGAAGCTAACTTTTTTTTAATTCAATAACTACATTTAAATTTAAATTGCAACCCTTTTTTACGCTATACACCAGTACATGCTGCACACGAGAGCTAATATGTTACACATACAAAAATGTTTCCAAGGGTTCTTCACAAAACTTTCATACCAAAGGTGAGGAGCGACCCATCAATTTGATTTTTGTTTTGTTTATTGAAAAGTTGATGCAATTTAAAAAAAAAATATTTTACAAAATTACTAATGACTCCTTTCTCTATAAAAATGTTGGTAGTTTTTACAACTTTTAGTCTAACTGCAAAAGCGCTATGTAGACTTGATTCAGATTCTTCGCAATAAAATCGATTTAGCCACCTTATGAGACTAAGAACTTAAGGTTATAGTATTGTTAAATCTTTATTAATGAGATAAATAATCAAAGAGGAAATGATGACCTGTATTTGTGTATAAATATTACTGAAAAATTATGAAAAAAATTCATGCTGAGTCTGATTGTGTGTGAAAAGTCAATTCGATTACTGCACATTAAATTCAAAAGTTGATAATATTTTCTTAAAATTTGTAAAAAAAAAAAAAGTTACACCTTTATCGCTCTAACCCTCCTTTTTTTAGATTTAAGATTTTGTTTTATTTAGCTAGATTTTATATACAATTGACTTACAACTAAGGTTATTATTAACTAATGTTTTAAATGTTGGCTCAGAAGGGGCCCAACTTAATTCTTATGTCTACTTAAAATGATTTTTTATATAAGTATAAAATACATATTTTTGGCTTCTTAATCTAATACACGATTTTTTTTTTTTTTTTTTTTTTTTTTATTACAAAACAATTGTCTTTTAAAATAATTATAAATATTTAAGAAAAGGTTATGGTGTCATCCCCTGTCGTGTCCACTATCGGCTCGTTCATAGAATGGTCTTCCTTCTTTGTGAAACACGTCCTGGAATCTGTCGTCAATGATAGCTCTGGGATTCAGGTATCGCTGGCTGGGCTGAATTTCCTCCTGTAGCATCTGTTGTACTTCAGGGTTTGGGTGTGCTTCTGATTCTTCTTTATGATTTTGCTGGTGAGTTCCATCATATGGTGGTCAATGGGGATCACGCCTGCTGCCTCGTAGAGCATTTTGTTTGGCCAGTACTTCTTTGTAAGGGGGTTCCAATATAGTCCTGTGCAAATTCTCAAGATCTTTCTCTCGAATAGTTTTATCTTCTTCATCGCTGATGGAGATATGGTTAACCAGATGGGGCAGGCGTAGGTTAGGACCGGCCTGATCAGCTGCTTGTACATGAGAAGCTTCGTCTTCTTGCTTAGTCCATTCTGTTTTCTCAGTAGAGGATGAAGAAGATGAAACGAAAAGTTTGCACGCTTTAGAATCGCCATCGCATGCTTGTTGAATTCCATCTTGTTGGTGAAGTGCACTTCAAGGTATTTGGTGGTTTCTTTTGTATGGATGATGGTTCCATCTGGCAAACTGATGTTGATATTTCGGCTTCTAGCGGCAATTCTTCTTCGTGCTCTTGTCTGTGTTTGAGGTGGCCGGAAGCAGATGAGTTCCGTTTTACTAGTGTTGATCTTCAAACCCCATTTCATATAGTAGTTCCAAAGGTTGTTGCCGAAGGTTTGTACTCTACTAGCTGCAATCTCTGGGGATAGGGACGTCGTGTATGTGATGGAGTCATCGGCATACAGTTTTTTCTTTATTCTTGACATGCTATCCGGTTGGTCTGCCGTGAAGATGCTGTAGAGAAATGGTCCTAGCTTAGATCCTTGAGGTACACCTGCCCTGATGGTCTTCATTCCTGATTTTTCGTACAAAAACCTGTACAAAAAAAGAGTCTATTAGTAAGAAAATTTTTAATTATTCTTACCAAATGTCCTGGGAAGCCGAATTCTATCAGCTTGAAAATTATCCCTTTTATCCAGACGCTATCGAATGCCTTCTCAATGTCAATAAGACATGTCACTGTCGTTTCCTTCTTGTTTAATCCCACGGTGACGTCACTGTGTAGTCCCAGTAGAGGATGTATTGTGGAGTGCATCGCCCGAAATCCATACTGGAAGTTTGGTATAATATTTCTTTCCCCACAGAAATATTTAACTTTTCTTAGAGTAGGGATTCCAGGACTTTGCTTATGCAGCAAAGTAGCGATATTGGCCTGTATCCTTCAACGTTTTGTGTGTTGGTCTTCTTTGGCACTGGAACAATCTTTGCAGTTTTCCAAGCTGCTGGAAAGTATCCGTTGTTAAGGCAGTTATCAAAGATGACCGTCAACAGGAAAACAGCAATATTGGGCAACTTCTTAAGGACATAGTTGGATATGCCGCCAGGTCCAGTTGACTTCTTTGAGTTCGCTGTATTTATGATATCTCCCACTTCCTCAAGATTGGTGAACACGTCATCAATGTTCGGATTGTGGGCAGGATTCTCATCGTTGAAAGTGGTAATTGTTGTTGTGAGGTGGTTTTGTTGCACTCTTGCCTCGACTTCCATCAAGAACTCTGGGAGGTGAACTGGCGGACGATCGATGAAATTTCCCTCGAAGTGATTGGCGAATGCTTCTGCCTTCTCTGCTGATGTGGATGCCTTACTACTTTGTCCATAGTTGATGGTTTCCGGTATGGTTTTTCTTTTTCCAACAATCTTGTTTATTTGTTTAAAGCAATCTGGTCCAGGTTTGATTTCCTCCAGTCTCTTCTGTAGTTGGGAGTTCTGGAAATGTTTAACTGCCTGATCAAACATGACCTGGGTGCACTTCAGTTGAGAGTGGGTTCTCTTATACTCTTCATTTTCAGTGTTGATGGTCCGATGCAGTATGCGTTGGAGCTTCTTCCTTAGCCTTTGCCTATGCTGGTTGATGGCAAGGATGTGAGCAGGTAGATTAGCAAATCTGTCCTTACTCTTCCTTAGAGTCTTCTGGTTGCCCATTGCATTGCTGACTGCCCTTCCAAACTGGTGAATAGCTCCGTCAATTTCCGTGTTGTTGAGGTTAGCATTTCTAGTTATCTCTGGTAGTTCAGCTTCGGTGTCAGAACGAAACTGATTCCAGTTGATCCTATTAAATCTGATATGGTATTCGGGATCAGGTTGGACAGCCAATATCCTCCGTGTGAGACGAACACTCAGCTCCACAGCAAGGTGATCTGAATCGGAAGTATGAGCCACACAATGATAGTTCGCGAGCTGTGGGAGTATGCTGATGAAGTTTGTTGTGACCAGGAAGAAGTCCAGTGTTGATGGTGTGCGTGGGAATGTGGGTCTGGGTTGTGAAAATATGTCCATTGAGTGATGATGTGGGTTAGTGTCCAGCCAGTCTACGATAGCTTCACCCTGAAGCGTAGTGTTGCTGCCCAACCATCTCGGATGCCTTGCGTTAAAGTCGCCTCCTATGACGCATTGCGTATGACGGTTGGTTTTAAGGTCGTGTTGTATGTTCGTCTTTGATGAGTTTCCTGTAATGTAGATGGATACAAGTAGTAGAGTTTCAGTGTCAGATGTTCGAATGATCACGCAGGTTGCTTCTGTAGCCTTGAGTCCATGGATTTTGATTTGTTCACCTGGGATGAGGTTCCGTATAAGTATAGCGGTGCCTCCTTCTTCGGTCCTGTCTTCTCTGTAGATGTTGTATCCATCCGGTTCATATCGGTTCCTTGCCTTCAAGAAGGTTTCCTGTAAGAAAAGAATATCGGGTTTCTTTGACTTTAAAAACAAGTTTAAAGAAACCCGTCTTGTTAATGAGTAAATAGAGTTAACATTGTAGGTTACTAGTTGCAGGTTTTTTAAAAGCATAATTGGCATATAAGACGTCCAATTATTTTAGCCTTATCATCAAGGCTTGCGTAGTTGCTGGGGACTATTTGTTTGGCCGTTTGAACTAGTGTAAAAAGGTCAGCACCGAATAGTCTTTCGGCGTCCGCGAAAACGTCACTGTTGCTCTGGGTCTTATGTTGTTTTTTTGGTTTTGTGTTGGCTGGTTGCGGGTTCCTGGGTGTTTCTTCTTTGGCAGGTTTCATCACCTTAGGAGTTGGCTTCTTTGCAGAATTAAGAGCAGCTACATCGGCGTAAGAGAATCCTTTACGAATAGCTTCTACTGTAGTCTTCTTGTCAGCTTTCTCTTGCTCCTTCTTCCTTTCAGTGGATTTCTTCTTCTCTTCTAGCTTTCTTTTCAGAGTTTAACATCCTTTCCAGCTAGCTGGGTGTCCTGTTTTCTGGCAGTTTACACAGTAAAAATGTTTGTCTTTGTTGTCATCTTTTTTCCTCTGGCACTGTCCTGGAAGATGCTAATCCTTGCATTTAACGCATCTGTAGCTCATACCACAGTTGCTGGCTACATGTCCAAATGATTGGCAGTTCTTGCATTGTGTGATGCCGGTGGATCTGAATTTCTCCCAATAGACCTTTTGATTTAGGAGAAGGGTTTTACTGAAGATAGCAGCTATGTTACTGTTCTTCTCCACTTCGACCACAAAGTTGTTGAAACTTCTATTTGCCCTTGGTTTCTGGAGGCTGACGGTGATTGCTGGAATCCCTTCAAACTGCAGTTCCTCCATAATTTGCTTGGCGTCAAAAGTATGATGAACTCCTTTAAGTAATAGAAGAGCCTTCTTGTCCTCTTTTGGTGTGTACGTGTTGAATTCGGTTTTCCTCTCTGCTATCTTCTTGTGGTTTTCCTTCGTTTTTGTCAGGATGATTGTTTTGTTGTTTTTGTAGTTGTGCGCCTTGTAGCTTATGTCCTGACCTCGAAGGTGCCTATCGAGTTCCGCTACGTTGAGCTTGAAGCACACAATCGGTGGCATTAGTTGTGACCTTGGTGTTCCTTCAGCTATTTTGACTGTTGTTGTCCTAACTTGTGTTGCTGGAGTTGCAGTATTGGCTGTGATGTCTGGTGTTGTTGATGCTATTTCTACACCAGTTACTTCATCTTTTTTGTCTTTGACAGCTGTTGATGTGGAAGGAGCGGTTTTCTTTGCTTCCACTCGCTCAGGAGAAGTAGCCGTCTCCTTTCTCTTCCTTTTTATCATGACCACTTTTACAATGGCATCTGGCTCGGGCTGTGTATCCGGTTGTACCTCAATATCCATCCCGTCTTGAGGGATATCGTCATTGGCTTGGGGTTCCAGATCTTCATAGTCCGATTGGAGACCATCGCTTTCCTCTTGCTGGTTGTAGAGGTCGTCGAAAGTGGCCAGTTTCTCATGTTTATTGACGAGAAACTCTTTTCCGTGGGTAGAAATCCCATTCTTCACATTTTCTATGAAGTTGTCGTAGGTAGCACCTGCGTCTTCCTTCCTTCTTTCCTTTTTACCCATTTTAGTCTGGGTAGGTAATCCCTTAATCGTTCGTGGTAATTTTGATGTAGGTAGCAGGAAACAGGTAATAAAAACCCTTCACTGATCCCTTTTTTCTTTGGAATTTTAAAAATTTCCCCGGGTAAATCACGTTGTAAAAATTCACTTTAATCTTCCGTGTGCGTACACCTCGAATGACCGAACTGAACTGCTCTAACCCTCCTTCAAAATAATGCCAGTTAAATATTAAGAGTGACGCTAAAAAAACACATTTTGCACAGTTGCAACTAGTGTCATTATGCCGCCATCTTGTTTTTAACTGGTATTTCTTTTTCCACACGTAACTCGCGTTATTCTAGAAAAACAAGGCTTGTCACTAAAACGAACATTTTTCGTTATAAAGTTGTAGATATTTTAATAACCTGTTTTTTGCTTGAACAGGTTTTTAAAAAGAAAATAACGGTTCACTCTATGCAGCGCATACAAGATCGACAAATCCGTACTGAATTATTTTATTATATTCGAATCGTGTTTTTCTAAGTTACCCTGACAACTTGACAAATTATTGACACTTTTACTTTTCAACACCACCCATGAGACAGAGTCCTTTCTACGCAAGTTACTTGGGAAAATAGAAATAATCGTTAAAAACATGATGGCGGCATAATGACAATATGGTTTTTGGCTCGTGTGCTGGTACTCTTTCGAATACAAGTCAAATATCGTCTCGGATTTTTTCCCAGCAAAAGTAGAATTGCCCCATACTAAATACCGCTGCTTTTCCAAATTTCTACAACAATCGGAAGTATTCCTTATATTATAAATGGTATCAAATCTGGGCAAATGAACGGATGCCACGCCCCTGAATGGAAAATATTCAATTGTTTGAAACTTTGAATTTTTCAAAATTATTGTTAAAATTTGTCTTTCATAATTTTGTCTGAACTTTTACCAGCATGCATTTGGTACAGGTACCGTTGTCCAATAAAACTGTTGACATTGACGCTCTACCACCCTAAGTGGATCAATAAAAATTCGTCAGAAGACACAAAAAGGGCATTCGAATCTTTGGAACCTGCGAAGCGGTTCACCTTACGTGCTCTTATCTAAAAAAAAAAACTGTTGAAAGAAGTTTGGAATAAATTATAAAAAAAAATATTGAACTTTTACCAATGTCGCTAATGGTGTTTTCCATTGGTAAAATAAATCAATTTATTTTTGATTTGGATCTGTCAAAACGCAAATTTTGCATTCCATTGGTCAAATAAATCGATTTGTTTTTTTTTGATTTAAAACAATTGTAGATCCAAATTTGTCGGCAGATTAGGCATGTACCAACAACTGTGGTGCGTTCCTTTATTAACCATAGTTAACTATGGTTGTTATGTCAAACAAAATTGTTGAAGTGTCTTTGTTAGATTTAGTTGGAAATTGTTACATTTTATTTAGGAACGATTTGTTGTTAGATATTGTTGATCTGTCAAGCGAACACTGGAAATTTTTTTTTATATTTTATTATCAAAATGAATAACCAAGCAAATATTGTAGTTGCAATTTTGTTGATAATATTACCATTTGAAGCAGTTACACACAGAATCATATTGTCTTTAAGAGTATACTCTCCTTTTTGGTTCACATTGCAGTAAATTCCATTTTAATTTTATTTTTTTTCAGTCTATTTGACTTCACAAAAAGGTTTGTTTTGATTCTTTAATTTTTTTTTTGTAAACAAACCTTCTGACATTAGGTGACTTGACAGATCAACACTTTCAACTCATATCATGGAGATGAGTTGGAAATAGTTACGAATTGTAACTATTTGACACTAATAAACTGAATTTAGGAACGATGTGATGACGTCATATAGTTACAAATCGTAACTATTTTGTAATAAAGGAACGACCATTGTTAACTATAGTTAACCATAGTTAACTATGGTTAATAAAGGAACACACCACTGAGCGCTCCGAGCGCTAAAGGATTTTTTAAGTGAGACAAAAAATCTCAACTGAGCACTGAGATTTTTTGCGGAGATTTCTGATCCAAAAATTTCTTGGATTCATTACTCAATTTTTTTTTCTCAGTCGAAACAGCTGTTTGTTTGACAACCAAGTAATATTTTTTTGTGGGTGCGCAAATAAGAAAGTGGGAAATAAATACAAAATAAAGACGAAATGTTGATGAAAACTCAAACTAATTGAATTAACTATAATCATTTTCATTATTATTGTTATTATTGTACTATTCGTACTAGAATGTCAGCTTATTACGCTTGACCATTCTTTATTCCGTCAATTTCATTGAAGCTCAGCACTACAAAAAGGAGACTGATGAGTGCAAAAGTGGCAAAAGCACGAAATAGCTATATCTCCAGCCAAACAATTGGTGGTAGCGCCTTTGAGTTGTTGTTGTTGTTCAAAAAATTCAATATAATCATTTTCATCAATTTCAATAATTTGTTTGCTTTAACAATTAAATATTTAAAGAAAAGTTGAAATTTTATTTCTAAACTATGTATGAGAATAATAACACATGTTTTTTTGAAAGAGAGCGGAGAATTTTGTCACACCAAACACGGTTGCCACTTGGAAATAAAACTTATGACCAAAATTGAAAATAAAAAGGACCAAAACGAGTAAAAAGTGACCAAAATACTTAAAATCTGAAAACACAGAAAATTAAAGTTAGCCATATTTTTTTCATTTATTATCATAAATAATTAATTAGAAATTAAGAAAAATAAATAAACAAAAAGGTACAACATAATTCACAAAATTACCTTAAGGGCAATGTGATCACCCCTTCATAATAAGAAACAAATAACTAAACATAAAGATTTATTTACTAAATCACATTTTTTCACAGCATTTTATATTAAATTCACAATATTTTTTTTAAATCTAAATTGCGTATAGTTAAATCTACTAAAATGTACACACATAATACCCGTTTTTTTTTTTTGGCATTCTATAAATAGTACAGTAGAAAATTATCAAAAAACCCATCCGCAGTAGCCTGGTTTTTGTATTTCAAAATTGGTTTAACTGAAAGAACACCTGTCAGAATATTAAAAAAAATATATAGTATTTCTGAGAATCAGAAGCAGTTAAAAGTAACTTCACGAAAAAACTAATAGTAACCTACATTTGAGAATGAAATCACCAAAAATCCATTCGAGACTCGGAAAACTATCCGCAGAATGATTCTACTTTTACTTTAATCGGCAGTATACATACTGCCGCTGTTGTATTTGTCATTCATGTAAAATCCTACCACGGATAGCTACTATAGATAGATTTTCCAATAATCACGGGTAATATCTACTTATTTTAAAAAAGGTTTCTACCGACCAAACGCTATGGCTTACATGTTTTTCATCGTGAAGCTCTTTGGACAACATAATATTATTCATGGTGTCAAAGTTAAGTCTCTTTGTTAACTAAGTTTTAATTAAACTGAAATCATAAAACTTTCTTTCAGCAGCAGCTGAGCTGTGTGGTAACGACAATAACATACATTAGTTATGTTGATTTAATTTTACAAGAAAGATTGATTAATCTTATTACATACCTATTCATTTTTTGTGTTTTGTTTTCAACAAGAACCAACAAGCGAAATAGACGAAAACGCTTAAACGCTCGCACGTTGAAACACAAATATTTTAAACTTTCTATCTGTCAATAAATTGTCAAAAGAAGTGGTCGTGGATGGGTAATGCAGTGCGTTCAATTTAATTTCGAGAAAATGGCAATTAAAAGTTTTTTTTTTATTTCTTCTTCAAAAAAAGTGACCAGATGGAGAACAAAATGACCAAATGACCAAGTGTAAAAATAAGACCAAATTTGGTCACAAATGACCAACGTGGCAACCGTGCCACCAAATGATTCTGCCTCCGTTAATTTGACATTAGGCGTTTTTCTTTTTTAGTTCAGAGCAGAGCCTGAACTGTCAAACAAAAATTTGTGTTTCTTTTTTACCTCTGAACGTTCAGAGCTTCAAATTTGTGTTTCTTTCTTAGTTCTGAACGTGTTCTGAGCTTGTTCAGAGCGCGCTCTATGAGCTCAGAATAAAATAACTGAGCAGACCGAGTTGAATGCTGAACACAAGCATTTGATAGGTGAAATTGCAAAAAAAGTGACAGTTTAGTGTTCAGGTGTGTTTCAAAAATAATTCTGAGCGCTCAGAACCAGAACACGCTTTGTTCAGAGGATGTTCCGAACATGCTCGATATGCTCGGACTCTGTTCAGAACTCTTTTCTGAGGTAAAAAAGAAAAACGCCTATTGAGCGCTCATTGAGCGCTCAGTTTGTGGTACACGCCTATTAACTGCACTAGACCACCAGTACAAATTTAAGTTGTCAGTTTAAAAATTTGTTTTTTGATTGTATGAATTTGTTTCGATTGTGAAAATTATAAAATGGAACAGTTTAAAATGAATTGGTAAATTCAACAAGCTCATTTTTGTCTTCTGAAAGCGCATTAAGTGGTGACGACTGACGAGTTTTTTTGAAGTTATGAAACAGTTTATCAATCAATTTGATAGTTTTCCATTCTTCACGACAAAATTTAAATTTCCAGAAATTGTTCTATAGTTTTGACGATCCGTCAGCAGGGTTGCCGCAAGCTGAAATGAAAAGTCGCTAGACTAACCTCCAAAAGTCGCTAGATTGGCTGAAATTCGGGGGACAAAAAGTCGCTAGAAGTCGCTAGACGAAAATTGGTAAATAAGTGTTAAAAAAATTCTCTTTGAATAACTTTTTATTTTTGTTCAAAAATTTAAAGTAAATTAACGAAAAACTTAGGTCTATAATAAATTTGAAACAGATGAATTGCTTAAATCAGACTACTGCGCTCATTCGCACTTACATTTCGCACATGTTTTTATATGTGTGTGCCTATGTGTGGTGAATTTCAGTATCCAATTATTGGAAACAGAAAATATCAAATTAATTTAAATGACAGGAATGTAAAATCATCAGGGCCACTACATACAAAAATAGTATTTGCGTATCACAACTCACAAATGCTCACCTTCAAAAGTCGCTAGAAATAATCTAGCGACATCAAAATATTTTTTGTCGCGAAAGAAATTGAAATGTCGCTAGAACGGCAACCCTGTCTGTCAGTGATGAGTTTGTCGGTTACGGTTTTTGTGATTTTTACAGCCCTATATCTAAAGGACCACCACTGAAATTTCGAATTTCCTAAATTCATATTGGTAGGTACTGAAGTTAGAAAGGAATCGATAATCGCTTGAGTTTGATCCTGTTAAAAGGATGTAGTGCCAGAACTTGGCTGGGCGCTATCGTGCTCTTTGATAAGGTAGGAACACTGGAAAACATTTCACAACAATAATTTACATAAATGTACATTTATGTATTTTTTTTTTTCAAGGTATAAAGTTTTTGTATAGGCAGCGGTGTTAAAATCGAAATAGTGTACTTGTACATCTGATTTAGTTCATAAAAGTACGTTTGTATGTATGTTTTTGTTTACCAACTTAAATTATTTTCAGATCTTCACATTTGGAATAGCTGGAGAGAAATTGACGGAGAGGCTGCGTGGCATGGTATTTGAGACCATGCTTAAACAGGAAATTGGTTGGTTTGATGATACATCAAACGGAACCGGAAGTTTATGTTCTCGATTATCTGGCGATGCATCAGCAGTGCAAGGAGTGAGTTTTTTTAAATTACCTATATTTCAAGTAATTATTTTTAAATTAAATAACCTATACAATAGGCTACAGGACAAAGAATTGGAACCATCCTACAATCACTTGCTACTCTTGTGCTGGGTGTTGGCCTTGCCATGTACTACGAATGGAGCTTGGGTCTGATAGGTTTAGCGTTTACTCCTTTTATTTTGATAGCTACATACTTTCAAAGAAAAGTCATGGCTGATGAAAATATGGGAACTACCAAGACAATGGAAACTTGTACAAAGGTTCAATAATTTTTATTTTTTTTTTTTGCTTGTATTAATTTAGTTTTTTTTTCGTTTCAAAAAGCTCGCTGTGGAAGTTGTTTCAAATGTACGAACCGTTGTATCTTTGGGTCGAGAAGATATGTTCCAAACACAATATATGGATACACTCCTTCCCGCATGCAACGTCAGTTATATTTTTTATAATTTGAATACACATGTTTTTAACAATATTTTATTGAACTTTTAGATATCTAAACATAATACACATTACCGAGGCCTCGTTTATGGTTTAGCCAGATCAATTATGTTTTTCGCGTATGCTGCTACTATGTATTATGGTGGCTTTTGCATTGTGAACAGAGGAATGCCCTATGGAAATGTATTTAAGTAAGATTATGTGATAAATTTTTAAATGCGTAAGCACTTGTCTGATGATAAAATTTTCTAAATGCAGAGTTTCCCAAGCTCTAATAATGGGCACGATGTCTATAGCCAACGCACTTGCATTCGCTCCGAATTTCCAGAAAGGTGTAACTGCCGCTGAAAATATTTTCAAACTACTCAATAGAAGACCAGCTATCTTAGATTCACCAAATGCCAGCAAACGTCCTTGGGAATCAGAAGGCAACGTCTGTTATGATAAGGTCAAATTTAGCTATCCTAGCAGAAAAGATATTTCTGTATTAGCCGGGTTAGATTTAGAAGTACTGAGAGGACAGAAAGTTGCACTGGTGGGACCTTCGGGCTGCGGAAAATCCACTTGCATTCAGCTTCTACAACGATTTTATGATGTTTCTGATGGAAGAGTGTGTGTTGATAAAGAAGACATTCGCTCTTTGACCACAAGCAATCTGCGTCGTCAGCTTGGAATTGTATCACAAGAACCAGTTCTCTTTGACAGGTCTATTGCAGAGAATATTGCCTATGGTGATAATTCAAGAATAGTGTCAGAGGCAGAAATTATTTCAGCTGCACGGAAAGCCAATATTCACAACTTCATATCCACCCTGCCATTGGTAAACTTTGACCTTTCATTATTTTTTTTCTGTAACTACATAAATTAATTGTAAAATTAGGGATATGAAACGCGTTTGGGAGAGAAGGGAACTCAACTATCTGGTGGACAGAAACAGCGAGTTGCAATAGCTCGAGCGCTTATCCGAAATCCTAGAATACTTTTACTAGACGAAGCAACTTCAGCATTAGATGCGGAAAGTGAAAAGGTTTGAATACTTACTGAGCCCAAAAATATGTCGTATATTCTTAAACTTATTATTTTAAAGGTTGTTCAAGATGCATTGGAAATTGCGAGTGAGGGCCGAACAAGTATAAGTATTGCTCACAGACTGTCAACCATTGTTGACTGTGATGTAATTTGTGTGATAGACGCTGGAAAAGTAAGCGAGATGGGTACACATCAGGAATTAATTAAAATGCGAGGGATCTATTATAATTTGTATAGATTGCAGTCGGGTTCAACATGATTTTGAATATTTTTATTCTTGCAACAATAAACTTAATAATGAGGCTCTGTTATTGTTACTTTATTTATAAATAATTTTTTTTCTCTTTAAACCTTAAAATGCCAAAAGAAATGTGTATAATTTGTTTACAAAAGTTTTTATTTGTAATAATTTGTTTTAATAAAACAAATAATTTATAATGTTCACCCAAACCAACGCGAAACATACCGCAGGCGGCGCACAGTGGTTCCAAAAATGTATGGGAGAGCGGAAAAAATTCCATGAAAAGTGAACCACTCAACCGATTTGGGTGAAATTTTCAGGGATGATAGTGATTATGATAAGAAATCGCTAAAATTAATTTCCACCCACTGCCACGCCCACTAATAGTGAAATAAATCATTATTAAACTTGATGAAAAACGAGGTTGTGTTCTAAGTAAACCTTAGAGATTCTGTTTTTTTTTTTTTTTTTCAAAGACAGTCGACAATGCCATTATTTTCCCACCATCACTTTTTAAGCATTTTTGACTTTTTTGTAATGAGTTTTTCTTTTTTCCGCTTTTGTAGACTTATTTTGTAGTTCATACAAGATTTCAGCCTATTGATGACCCATACATGGGTCTAAGTCTCAAGGTTGATAAATTGAAGTGGAAAATATATTTTCGCAAACAATTGCTGGAGACATGGATATTCTTATGTACGGCTAAATTTTTTTATCAGCTAGAAAATAGAAAAAGGCAAAAATGATTAAACCGGTTTTTAGAGCGCTTAGTCGACCGTTATATTTCCCATGTCCTCCTATTACACCCCTTGGTGCTAAGAAAAAACTATATGTATATGGTGGTAAATCATCAAAATCTTCTAACTATTAAATAAAATCACTTAAAAACTTTAGTTGAGGTTGTATTTTCAATTGTTCGCACTGAAGACAATTGGTTTTTCAAAATCCCTGATGAAATGCAAGTATTCTATGTATATGATTTTAGAAATAAGCATTGTATAAATACAAAATTAGATAGCTTTTAATTTGTATGAATACAACATTTTAATAAGTATATAATTTTTAAGCCGATAAGTATATATAATGTATAGTAAATAGTAGCTAACGGTTTTTTTTATAAGAACAATTATTTGGTTGCAAAGCTGACAGGTTTAAATTCATAAACGCATTGTCAATTATTCATTAAAGCATCACACTAACATCACTTTTGGGGTAACATGTTCTCTATTGCTATAACTTGCATCACATGATGCGCAAACCTCAAAAAAACCATCTGATCTACGAAATGTCTTGGTGCTAGCTATTTCGCTGATGTATTGCATCAACATCAGCTGCGTTGCGCTTAAGCATTGGAAGGAAGAAGATTGATAGAGTATATGTTCCAGTAAATTGTTAGTATTTACATATAAAGATACAAATGAATAAGTTTATTGTGAAAAAAGAAAACTAAAATATAAATTAAAACATATGGGATCAGGAAAAAGTGTTTTCAATGCATTGGTACAAACACATTTCTCTTCAACTTAAAAATGTAAAAGGTAGAGTTTAAAATATTTGTTTGTCAAATTTAAAACAGATACTTTTTAATTCGAGAACATTCACCAATATTACATAGAAATATTCCTTTCTAGAAAACGGAAGTGACATTTGAATTTTTTTTTAAGTCCACTATATTAAATCGGCCCACTGTGCGGAAACGAAGGTAAACGCAGATAAATTCGGTCTTAATGTGAACTTTAAAGTATCTACAGCAGGTGAAAACTATTTTCATCCCGGAGGAGGTAAGCGGAGCTTTTTTGTTTAGGACTACCTCTTTCAATTACTGTGGAATAACTCAAACATTATGCTGCTGTAATTCATCTAAATTTTTGTTTGCCAAAATTAACCACTTTATTGTATTGTTAGGTATCCCATATTACCAGGAAAAAAATTCACATTTTTAGTTTACCTAGAATCGACGTAACAGCCTTGGGAAGTTAAATCCAATTCACATACAATTTCAAATATTTTGACTTTGGGGCTCTATTTAAGCGTTTAAACTTGAGTTTTGGCCCGAATCGTTGGCTTACCTAGATTCTATGGCTAATATACTGTGTAAAACATGAATCAGCTAATAGAAATCATTGCGGCGCTACATCGACACTTTAACCTTTCAAAATAAATTTATGTAGCGTTAAACGAGAGCACCTACCCTAAAATTGGGTGATTTCAATATAACAAAAAAAATATTGCGTTGGTTTCGGAGAACATTAAATTAGTGGCGCGATATATTATGGAGAACAAGGATGAGGCCTAATCCCTAGAGACTTAGTTCACCAATCTCACCATTTCTGTGTTCATGTCCTTAGTAGACATCATTGTAAAGTTCCTTCAATTTTCAGAGGGGATTTTTTTGACAGAGGTGTTAGAATGTTTTAATGCTACCATCAACTTATTTAAAATTTGTATGCCTTTCGGGACGCAATGGTACAAGACAAAGAATATATATATGGCTTGTACCACAAGCGTACCCAAAGGGTTAATTTATTTTAACGATTCACTCTGGCGTATGCGTACTTTTTTTAGCCTACAATATTTTTTTAAACTTGTCTTTCTTGGATTTATTTGCTGTACGTAATTGAAAAAAGACAAGCTAACAAGTATAAACGTTTTAGAATCAAATAAAGTAAAAGAAAAAGCAATGTATCATATCGCGACTAACAACTCGCAACCATTCCTGTGTGCGCCTGTCGACAGGAATGGAAGGGACCTACAATTTTATGCCGAATCCGAACGGCTAGACGAGAAGCACTTATTCGTGACAAGTGATACTCTTGGAGGATTTGTCAATTCATCGCAAGAGGCCTTATTTATCTTCGCAAGATTTTTGAAATGAAACTTCTTTGCGCGCGTGGAGAGTGAAATTTCAAGGTTGTATTTTTGTGTATCGAAAAAATGTAACGCCACATGTGCAACGCTGAGATCAAGTGGTGGGAAGCAGAGTAAAAGTACATATTTTTATTGATAGGCTAATATATTTTATAGTGCAATAAGTTTGGATTTTTTGATAATCTATATTATTGTAGCAGAAAAAAGGGATAATGTCCTTCTATGTCTTTTTTATAATTTCTTTAATTAGAATGTTTTGAAATTTTTTTGGTGAATAGATAATGAAATTCTAAGAATCTTACTAGTTTAAGATTTTTATCTATCCTACTGGTATGGAGATATAAATTATTTTAAACATTTTATCTCAAAATAGGCTACTTTCAAAAAATTTAATTAAATCAGGAGAGTCCGCTAAAAATTTGAATTATATATGGTTGCAAAATAAATAAAACCAAATTAAAGTTGTCATATACAATTTTTTGATTTTGCAGAGATTTTGAGTGTAGGAATTTTTGGAAATAGTCGGAAAACCTACTCAAATAAACTGATTTATATCTTTTAAATTTTCACTTTTTAAATTTAAATTTTTACCATTATTATTTAATGATAAAGTTTACAACCCATTGATCATTTATATAGAACACATAGCTGCGTCTAACGCATATAAGCTTAATATCGCTATACATATCGAGATTTTTAGATCGCCAAAGAAGTTTCACTTCTGCCACGAGTACTGAGTTACACGCGCTCTTTTTTTTCTAACCCTGAGGCCACACGGTCAAGTATTTGCAATCAAGTTACAATACAAACACGAATTTTTGTACATACATATAGCTGTGAACACTTAAATAGCAGTAGTTTTTTAAAAATTAAGCAATTTTTTAATACTCTTAAGCCCGTATGATACTACATTTTTTTCTCATTTTTAAGGCATTAAAGGTTAGACCGCACACAACTGCAGTGGAACTACACTTCACGACGCGGCAAAACATTATTTGTATGAAATTGTATGAGCTATATCGCACTAAGCGGCAACTGAACTTCATACAATTTCATACAAATTATTTTGAATCGCAGTTCCGCCTAGTGCGGTCTAACCTTAAAAATGAAACTAGAGTAGTTCAAACAATTTACAATTGAAAATACCGATATGAGTGAGCGCGTACACAATAACCACATTAATGTAAAAAAGTCACAAAAAAATGTATGAAAAATGAACATATTTCAGATTCTGGCAGCTTTTTTTGACTTTTCAGAATTTGAAAATTAAAAAGAACTTCAAAGTACACTGTGACAACAAAAAAAGTATACACTGGACTCATGAGAACACTAGTTTTTGGTGTATATTTACTTTTGTGGACATTGTAATTGTCAAAACATAATGCCGTTCTTTTCATAAAAAATATTATTTTCTCTTTTCCTCTTTGCTGACAATAAGTCATGATTTAATGAATTCAAAATGAGAAAAAAATGTAGTATCATACGGGTTTTAGCTCTAAACTCACTCATTAAAAATGAAACCACTCAGCTTAAGAGAAAATATTATATTATATTATATATATAATATATATATATATATTATATTATAAGCATGATAAAAAAGAGAAAACAACAGGAAACAATTTATGATAATAGAAAAACATTTACTTTTGCTACTGTAGATCTTATTTCGTATGCATATTAAAATAGCAGTTGTCTGTAATAATTTAACATTTTTTTGGATTAATTGAAAATTGTCTAAAAAATAAGATTAAAATAAGTGAGTTTCTTTTAAAGAATATTTTTAACCAGGAATGGGCTTTTACAATAACGGTTTTCTTTTTGTATCAACAAAAGTGGGTCGTGGTAAGCATTGCACCGGTGAGCAACGAAGTTTTATACTGCCGCTACGCAGAGAACGGAAATCCAGCGTATTTGTTCATAATCCGCCAAAATGATAGCCAAAGCTATAAAATTCATTAAAAAATCTGAAAACAGAGGTGGGATAAGAAAAACAACATGCCAGGATGAGTTTCGGGTGAAAAGATTTCCATTTAATTTTTGGTGGTGAACGAGGCCACACTTGTTGTAAAATGGAGGGTGAAACTCATAATAGCTTTTAAAAATCCAGCCAAACAAAACATTTTCGGGCGAAATATTTACCGGTTATACTAACAATAGGCTGAATTTGAATCTCCGACGTAGTATGCGTTTCTGAGAACGTTCCGCTCCGACGGATACCTCGCTAGGGTAGAATTCCTGATAAATTAGAATTTTCTTTAATGCCATTTACCAACAAATATTTATCAGTTAATCTTATTGAGAGCAAAACGGTTACAGAAAAAATTTCGAAAATTTGGTGCCTACCTTCTGGACGGGAGTGTAGGTACATACAAAAGCTCTCCACCAAAATTCAGCCATGTCGGATTTCTAACAAATCTGTGGAGCCGATTTTGATCTGGGGGAATGTCCAAAAAACTGATAACACGTATAGATTAAATAAAATCGACAATGGGAACAAAATGGAAATCCTTAATCTATGTATATAAAAAAAAAAAAAACAAAAAAAAAAGTATTTTCAACTTATTTTAACACAGTTTTTATTTATTTAACTGTATTAATATACCAGTTCATATTTTATGTAACGAATAATCACTCTTAAAAAATAAACATTAAATTATTTAGTTAAACTAAATATACTATTCTATGTTTTTTGTAAAAAAAAAAGAAAGTCGAAAGGTGTGTGATGAACCAACAGATTTGAGAAATACAACTGTGATAAGCTCACAATTTTTAAATTTACTGAAAGAAGTTCAACTGAAGGCTTTAGCACATACAATAGAAAATGTGTGTTTTCCAGGAGTTCAAATAAGGTACGAAAAAACTTGGTTCTTCGATTGAACTTTCTAGACAGAAAATTTTTAGGAGACCTGGCGTGGAATCGGCTAAGCTGATAGTTGATTATCAAATTTTTGGTTGTCGTTTTGAAGATTGCTCTCTATATCTTTCTCTAAAGAATTGATAGAGACAGCTATGTTAAAAAACACAATCAACAAAATTTGATAACCAAATCAGATTAGCCGATTACAACCCCGATAACTAAATAATTTACATAAAAGCATATTTCATCAATTTAACTGCGGCCAAATCATAACTGTTAGGACTAAATGTTGGGCGAAAATAATGGAAACTAGCCCCCCTATCTCATCATCGGATATTCCAATTAGTTCTTTCCTTCTTTCTTTTGTTCTTCTGATGGCTTTTCTTCACCACTGCTGCTGCTGCTACTATCGCTGCTTGAACTACTTTCTCGTTCGGCAGCCATCTAAATTTTAAATAAATTAATTAATCAGTAATTAGTTAGAATTATGAGCTGCACGTACCTTTTTGTATGCCATTTCAAACAGCTTCAGAGAAGACTGCTGGAGTTGACTTGTTGCCTTTCTTACTTCTTCTGGATCCGCTGAATCTTTGTTTGCCAATAATGTTCTCAGATCGGCAATTTCCTTTTTCATTTTTTCACACTAAAATATAGTTAAAATTTATAGATTTGTACACATAAGTTAATTAGTTATTTATTCTTACTTCTTCAGCAGGCAATTGACTCTTGAACTCTTCCATTTTAGTTTCGGTATCATGAACAATGCTTTCTCCTTGATTTACAATTTCAATCATTTCTCTCTTTTGTTTGTCTGTTGCGGCATACTCTTCGGCCTTTTTTATCATGTTTTCAATTTCGTCCTTACTGAGACCACCGCTTGATTGAATCACAATTTGTTGTTCCTTTCCGGTTCCCTTGTCGCGCGCTGACACATGTACAATACCGTTGGCATCAATGTCAAACACGACTTCAATTTGGGGAACTCCACGTGGTGCTGGGGGAATGCCGACTAAAGTGAATGATCCTAAGAGCTTGTTGTCGGATGCCATTTCACGTTCACCCTGGTGCACTTTGATTTCGACTTGGGTCTGTCCATCGGCCGCAGTTGAGAACACTTGTGATTTTTTGGTTGGGATTGTGGTGTTTCTTGTAATCAACCTGGTAAAGACACCACCTAGAGTCTCAATACCAAGGGACAGAGGAGTGACATCCAATAAGAGTACATCTGTAACATCTCCGGCTAATACACCACCTTGAACTGCAGCACCAACAGCAACAGCTTCATCGGGATTCACAGCACGTGAAGGCTGTCGTCCAAATATATCTTGAACTGTTGATTGTACTTTTGGCATTCTTGTCATACCACCTACAAGCAAGACTTCGCCGATTTCTGATTTCGATACTTCAGCATCGGTTAAAGCTTTTTGACAAGGCTGTATGGTCCTCTTAATGAGATCTCCCACAAGAGACTCCAACTTCGAACGAGTCATTTTTAAATTCATGTGTTGTGGGCCAGCTGAGTCCATTGTTAGGTATGGTAAATTGATGTCTGTTTGTTGGGATGATGACAATTCAATCTTAGCTTTTTCAGCAGCTTCTTTAAGACGTTGCATGGCAATAGAGTCCTTGGTGATATCAATGCCACTGTCTTTCTTGAATTCAGCTACCAAAAAGTTAACGATGACGTTATCGAAATCTTCACCTCCAAGGAGGGTGTCACCATTTGTTGACTTCACTTCGAACACACCTTTTTGAATTTCCAAAATGGAAATATCAAAAGTTCCACCACCCAAATCGTAAACAGCGATACTGTTATTAAAAGAAAAAGTATAAAATAATTTCAAATACGGACAAATTACATTTAAACCACATTCACACTATAATGACGATAGACGCTAATTAAACGAAGTCTTTTTCCCCGACTATTTTCGAAATTCAATGTGAGATCCCACAATTTTTTTTCTAACTACGTTTTGCGTCATCGTGTAGTAGGGGACATACTGATACCAGTCTCGATACGATTACATTTCTTCCAATAGAAACAAATTAGGGCAGCAAGAGTGTATCGGTATCGATTGTGTGAATATATTCATTCTTTCTTGTGTAAGATTTTTGTATCGTATCGAAACTAATTTCGGTATCGAGACCATAGTGTGAATCTAGCTTCAGTGTCATTTTTAAAATAATGACTCCATCAAATAACTTTATTTTGTTATGACTTACATTCTATCTTCAGTTTTGTCCATGCCATAAGCTAAAGCCGCTGCTGTTGGTTCGTTGATCACTCGAAGGACATTCAATCCTGAAATCTGACCAGCATCCTTGGTAGCTTGACGTTGGGAGTCATTAAAATAGGCAGGCACTGTAACAACTGCGTTTTTCACAGTAGTATTCAGGTATGCTTCAGCTGTTTCCTTCATTTTAACAAGGACAAAAGCCCCAATTTGTGAAGGTGAATAAACTTTGCCGTCAGAGCTCTGCACCCAAGCGTCACCATTTGAAGCTTTAACCACCTTGTATGACAAATTCTTCAAATCTTTCTTGATATCTGGATCATCAAAGCGTCTGCCAATCAAACGTTTTGTTGCATAGAATGTGTTGGCGGAATTTGTAACAGCTTGACGTTTAGCTGGCATACCAACCAAACGTTCTCCGTCTTTTGTGAAAGCAACGTGAGAAGGTGTGGTTCTTGCTCCTTCCAAGTTCTCGATGACTTTGGCTTGCTTTCCTTCCATGACAGCAACGCAAGAGTTTGTTGTTCCCAAATCGATGCCAATAACTGCGCCTTTGACTTCACCGGACCTAAAATAATTAAACAAATAAATATGAGTTATCATTTTGTTCTACTTTATATAGCTGAAGAAAATCTCAATAGGAGTTAATATTTAATTATAAATATCATTATACTTTATTCCGTTAAATGGTAATAATACCAGGAAGAAAAAGTGAGATTTTGAGAAAATGAGATTTAATACTTTCCGGGCGCAATAGTAAGGAATATTTATATGGACTTGTACAACATGCGTACCCAAGGGTCAAATATATTTTTTGTTGACATGAAATTTAATTAAGCTTAATTTAGTTAAGCTTAGCAGATTCTTCATTCAATTCTTGGTTTTGGATAAAATTTTACTTGTTGTACTTAAAGAAAGTCATCATTCTTTAAGAAGGACTTTAACTTTTTCCAGGATACATGCATCTTTCCAGTTTTTGTTTCTTTAGATTCAGCGTTAAAAAGTACCCTAAAATCATGTATCATATGCTTAATTGTACTAAAACGAACATTTCAGCTTGATAAACTACCATTTCACCCCCTCTTTAAATGCGTCTATACAAAAACCCAATGCGGGAATTTTGGGAGACTTTGTATATGAGGATAATATTTTGCGTCGATACCAACAAATAAAATTTCATGATAATAATTTTTGATCATTGAGGGTGATGCAAACCGTTGCGAATTAAAAGAAAATTGATAACTTTTATTTATGAAGGGTTGATAAGCTTTGTTACTATTAAAATTAAAAAAAAAAAAAATTCAATTATTTAGCAAATATTATCAATTGATAACAGTAACTGATACTGACAATGGTAATAGTTATGTTAAGTGTTAAGTTGGCTCAAATTTAAGTTTGTTTCGACTAGAAATTATAATTAATTCATACATAGTCGGTGTCCATTTAGCCGTCATCCACGGCTACCTGATTTCTCAAAAATTGCCGTCAGCCGGCACGGCAATGTACAAGTACATACTTATGTGAATTTGTTTAGTTCTTGGGGCTTCGCCACTCTATTTTTAGTTTGCATTTCGTCATTTCATGATTTTTGTCTTGTGCAAAGAACAGACAAACTAAAAATATGCTAACATCTTCCGGGTGTGTGTAAAAGCGCAATTTGATTATCTGTACCACTACTGATTTGGAAACCGGTAAGCTGGTTTTGGCAGCCGGCTAACCCCGACCGGTACGTGTCAAAGCTCCCATATAATTTTTAATCCCAACAGCCGGTTAGTCAGCTTTTACTTTTGTTTTTAACAAATCTGATAGACAATTTTATAAAACATACATTTTGGTTTTCTTGTTTTCCTTCTCATCATGTTTTTTTTTTAATGACGTAATTATGTGCGATAGCTCAGATCGTTAGATCATTACTCAAATAGTTTTCGAACATGAGGCTTATTTAACCATAGCTCAATAATTTCAGTTAACAAGCGTTTTTTCACAAAAAATTGTAGAAAAATCAATTATTTCAGTTTCATTAAATTTTCGTGTTATAGAAATGTAGTTAGATTACTAAGGTAAATTTGATAGGAAAATATTTTCACCAAGATTAGCAAGTTTTTGTTTATAAACTACAAAGGGAAATATTGTTGTTGGTATTTTAAAAGTTTTGGTAAGTCTCTGTTCCATCAAATAAAAACAAACAATGTTTGATAGATTTTGGAAAAAAATCGTATGTATGCACAAATTAAATTATAGATGAAAATCTCTAATTTAATTTGTGCTTTTTTAATAGAAAACACTTTTTAACGCAAAATCTGAACGAAATTATACATATAAAGGTTGGTGAGATAATAAGTTGACACCTTTTTTTTCAAAATTTAACTTTGCATTATAGACCGAGGCCTTAGCATTTTTTGGGTGTGAAAGATAACAGAAACTCACAGCTAATGCAAATATGGAAGTCTGGCATGGCAGGTTTGGATCCTTTTAAAGGAATGCTGCATAGAAATTGCGTTTTTTTAAAAAGCCCAGATAAAAATGTAGTGTTTAGCAACTTCAACATTATAATTTATAAAAGAGCTTAGTGCCGTAGACCTGGACATAAGGGTTCAAGAGGTTTTTAATGTACACAAATGTCAGCGAGACAAGAGAAGACTTCAACATAAGGAAGTGAACTAATTATGTTTACGGAGCAGGAAAAATCCTTAAAAATAGCATTCAATCGTTAGTTAATTATCTATGTATATATATATAAATGAATTGTTGTTCGTTTGTGTTTTTATATCTCAAGTTTGGCAGCTCCGAATTTGATAATTTTTTTTTGTTGGAAATGCATTGTTCTGTAGCAGGTTTGTATGTAAAAAAATTACTGTGACTGCTTACAATGTTGCCAATGCCAAAACAAAATTCAAAGTAAAAAAAAAACAACAAAACGAAGAAAAATCAAACAGCATTTGTTTTTACAGAATCAAAACGGAAATTATGATTTTATTATTTGTCATTCAAAGTAAAAAATCAAACAAAACAACAATTCCTAATAGAATCGAAATAAATATAAATATAAATCATGAAAGCTGTTTATGATGAGAAAGGTGGATTTTATTTTTTGGACGCACCGGATGTACCGGAGACATTTTTAATTTCACTGATTTAAGAATGCATATATGTACATACATATGTATTCGGTCACAAAACAAAATAGCATTGGCGCTCGCTTCATCGGGAATAACTGCTACCTTATTGGAAGGTGGTCGAACTGCATATTCTGCACCATAGGCGGAATCTGGAAAGCGCGGTGGATCGCTTTCATTGGCGGATTTCTATTTCCTATTCTCAAAAGCTCTTTTGCTTTCCAATTTTTGTTTGAAGTCAATCATTAACTTTTCGATCACCTAGAAACCTATCATTTTAAAACAAAAGCTGAAAAGCGGAAGCCTATTTAAGATTAAAGAAATACAAATCCGCCAATATAAGCGATCCGCCGCGCTTTTCAGAACCGGCATACTGAATTTACCATATTGAACATTCATATTAATGAAACACCCTCATGTAACATTCCAAAGAACTCGGGAACAGCACAGGTATTACAACAATGTAAGATTATTGTGTGGGATGAATGCACGATGGCTCATAAGAAGACATTGGAAGCTTTGAATAGAAAATTGAAAGATCGAAATTTATTTGGTGGTGTCTTTATATCATTTGCCGGTGATTTTCTACAAACATTGCCCATAGTTCCACAATCACCTCCAGCAGATGCATTTAATGCATGCTTGAAATCACCTTATTTGTGGAGATATGTCAAAACAATCAGATTGACAATAAATATGCGTGTCCAATAATTGTAAAACGATTCATCGGCCGTTGAGTTTTCAAATCAGTTGTTATATATTGGGGATGGCAAAATGCCCATTGATGATGGATTAACAACATTGTCGACAAATTTTTTTGTAAGATTAGGTACCCAAACCTAAAAAAAATTGATTAAAAAAGTTTTTCCAAATATTCGACAGCGATACAAAAATCATGCTTGGTTGAGCGAACGAGCAATATTGGCAGGAAAAAATAAAGATGTAAACGATGTTAATTGGGATATTCAAAATGGAATAATTGGTGAATTAGTATCATATAAGTCACTCGGTACTATTATAGACGAAGATGACGAAGAAGAGATGGTGAACTATCGAACAGAATTTCTTAACCCACTAGATTTACGAGGAATCCCACCCCATAATTTAAGATTAAAAGTCAGTTTGCCAATCATCATGCTTCGGAATATAAATCAACAAAAACATTGCAACGGAACTTGACTTGCTGTTAAGCGCTAATTGAATAATGTAATCGAAGCCACAATTTTAAAAGGAAAGCATAAGGGGGAAGACGTTCTTATTCTCAGAATTCCGCTAATTCCATCTGATTTACCATTCAATTTCAAACGGCTTCAATTTCCAATTCGCCTTGCTTTTACAATGCCAGTTTTTAGAAGTGTGTGCCATAGACTTAGAATACCCAGTAAAAAAGTGGTGAAACGCGTTCTTTTTCAAATTGTAAACTTTAATTGCATTTTGTACAATTGTTATCTGACTTTGTTAAAAACTATGTAGTCGGCAATATGTAATTTGTGAACGAAATTTGTTTTCAAATTTGTAAATGAAAAGGACAATAATGCAACTCATCATTCGGAGCTTCACGTAGAGGTATTTTGTAGAAATGCAGAAAAAAGCAATTATGTAATTATCCACTGGGAGCTGCTACACCTGCTCAACAGTAATAGTATATACATTATTAAAAAGGATATTGGGTGAACTTCATTTTTGAGTATGCATTATGCAAGTTCATAATTCATTCCAGTTGAAATTTTTTACAGTAGGTACTGCAAATGCAACTTTCAAGATCTAAACTTCTCAATAACAAAGATAAAGAAATTTAAAAATTAAAGTTACTCCTGTTTTTAGGTGGAGTGACTGAAAATACATGAATCAATTAAAAGAACAATTGACCTCAACTGCTTTAACCAAAGTAATTTTATTTTCCAAATTTCGTCATCTCCGTTATTATTAAAAATCTGACCACGGTGATTTACAAAATTCAACAAATTCTCTTAGAATAATAAACACAGTCAACCCAATAACGACTTTCGTATTATTGGTTTCCTCAATGGTAAAAGTACATCGTTTTTGATGCAAAGATATAAAGCCGGTATTAGAACTTAACAACATAAACATTAAAAGACTTGGCGAAAGGAACAAAATTGGTCGAAAAGAAGACAAATTGTCTTTTTTGCCATGTACATTTATGTAGATGATAAAAATTTTTGTGTTAGCAATTAGGTACTGTTTTTGTTTTAAAAAGGAGAATGGGCATTTTGGTCTACCAATTGCCCACAAATGAGATATATATCGCTGAAAAGCTAAGCACTAGTACATCATTTTTTTTGTATGGACCCGAAGCTGTAAACCATGGGGTTTAGGCAGTATATGGCAACAAAGATTGCAATTAGAGCAAACATGAATTGCAACAGTGTTCCATTGAAGTTACAGTATTGGTCACTTTAAATGAACTGAATATACCCCAAAATAAAGGAACTTTTTTACCAATGCCCAAAAATATCGAATAATATCATGGTTGGTGAATAATTCGCTTAACAGTATGAAAATTCTACTTTTTTTTTGTTTGATTTAGCGAATTTAATGAATGGGAATAATTGTGCGTCGAGGGCCCACAATTGAGTTAAACAACGTTCGAAAGCTTAGTTCAAGAGCATCATTATTGAATATGGACACAGAACTGTAAACCATGGGGTTTAGGCAGAATATAACAAAATATAAAACAATTCGTCTATGTTTATTTGAATTTGCAGTGTTTTTCTTATTTTTTTTTTTGGTCGCTTATTGTAGCCAACTCCCATCATTGTTTAGTACAAAAAAGTACTCGTACGTTGGTACACACTATAGTACCTAATCATTTTCATAGGTCTTGTTTTTGGGCACTAGGTAGACCAGGTCCCATATATTTTTGCCAATTCTCCTTTCATGTTCTTATTAATTCTTAGTCAAACACTGAAAACCGGTTGGTTTTAGGACCTTAACCTTTCGAAACATTAACAAATAAAGAGACCAACTTCTTAATAAAAATAAGAAAAAAAAACTTAGCTGATTCTTTTTATAGTTTCATGAAAAGGTTTTTATTTTATAATATCTTGACAAAAATATACTGAAAACCGGATGGTTCGGTTTTCAATAATTTACTACAAAAAAAAGTTTTTTTTTTCAAAATTTTGAGCTGGAAGATAAATTTGTCAAAAGCTGTTCACTAAAACAATTTAAAAATAAAAAAAGAAGGAATTTTTGGCTTTAATAAAAAAACAGCATTATAAGTGTTTAGTTTTTTTTTTTAAATTCTTTTCCCTTTTAAGTCAATTTTTTAGACAGTTGTCCCTCCCGCCGTAATGGGGAAGGAACTGAACCCCCTCCAATAGATTTTTGTAATCTCTTGATCCAACCTACACGCTTTGTGCCCCCCGCTCTTATGTGTATTACCCTATATTATGTACATTGTACATACATATAATGAAGTTCAATCAAAAGTACTAGTACCTATGCATCTAAGCGTTTTGATTTAACAATTTCGTAAGATTCTGTTGGAAGTTACTTGCTCGAAACTGTCGATGTAAGCTTTGTTTCCTTTAAAATTTTCTAATTATCACAAAATTCATTGAAAATTTCGTTGGTTTTTTATTAATGTATCAAAAATATTAATATATTTTTTTAAATCAAAAATGTGAAACTGTTTAATAACCAATTAGCGTGCTATTTAACAATATTATCTGGCTATTAAATCACTTTAAACTATAAGTTGTTACACTTTCGTTTTTGTGAAAAGTTAGTGAGGCTTAACTCTTCAACAAAGCTTAATTGAAACTTTATGGCCCTCATTACAAAACAGCGAATCGAACGTTCAACTAAAGTCGGACGATTTAGCAAATTTTGCTTCCACATTTGAGTCAGAAATCAATGCTGCCAATATTTGTCATATGAATTTACACATGTTGAACATTCATTTCAAATGAAATGAAAATAAAATATTTTATTATAATGTTTATTATAAAGTTTTATTATTTTAAATAAATAAATTGTCACAACTTTTATTTTTCAGCCATCTAAATTAAAAATAAAAGTTGTGACAATTTATTTATTTAAAATAATAAAACTTTATAATAAACATTAAAATAAAATATATTATTTTTCATTTCATTTTTTGATGTTGACCATGTTTGTGAACTGTGATTATTTGTTTTGTTCAAAATAATAAAAAATAATAAAACTTTATAATAAACATTAAAATAAAATATTTTATTTTTCATTTCATTTTTTGATGTTGAACATGTTTGTGAACTGTGATTATTTGTTTTGTTCAAAATAAAATACTTATCGAATGGAGTTTCATTTATTTGTTTTTAACTAAATGGCTTTGATTTAACTGTACTATACATTTAGAATAATTGAAATCTTCGGTACTTGTGCAAATTCCTTGTTCTGAAATGTTTCCAGAATTATTTGTTTCATTAGTTACGATCGTAATATTAGGAAGAAGAACAAACCACGATATTTGTTCTAATTCATTTCATCTCATTTCATTTCATTGTTTATTCCACATTCAACTTCATATTTGTCCTGTTAACAAGTTCATGTTTCCTTCTCCGCATAAAGCAAAGACGCATTTGTGTTTCTAATTGGCAAAATAAATAATAAATTTTTTTTCCACATTTATGTTCATTATTCTTCAAATCAAATGGCTTTAGCAAGTTCAGGAACATGGGATCTCAAATTTAGCTTCGATCAGACAGATGTGAGCAAGCGAGTCCAAAACTTTGTTTCCTCAATATTTGAACACTTAGCCATTTGAGATCCTCTACTGGAAATTGATTGGCACTTGTTTTAAATACATATCAATATATTTATTTTTTTAAGTTTTGCGTAAAATATTTTAAAGGCCTTTAACTTTTAATTCGGTAGTTATCACATAGAATTGAAGTTCCATATGTTTTACTCTTTGAGCGAAAGTTCGCTATTTGTAATCAAGTGATAAAATCAAATAGGCTTTATTTAATTGAAGCAAGTCGCTATTTATAATACAAAACTATCGAATTCGGAAAGTTTTAACTTCGATTCGCTATTCATAATGAGGACCTATGTATACAATTTATGAAACAGGCCTTAATACTCGTACTTTTATTCTATTAGTTAACTATGTTCTTATTGTTATCAACAGTGTTTTCCAACAAAATGTATCGCTTTCGTATTCTTTTCATGTAGGTACTATGGGTAACAGCTTAAAACCTAAATGATCCAATCAGGTCTTCAAATTTCAGAACGTTATAACATTGGACCTGAATGAGATATCCAGTGTATTAAAGCAATTATCAAAAGTTATTGTTTCTAGTTTCGTTATGTCACTTTACCAAGAAAACACAAACAAAATCACAATATATTATATTGAAACAGTAAAATTTTAATTATTACAGCATTAGCCTTAAACCAAGAAGTTAGCTTTTTAAGGTTGGTGTTTTTGACGTTACTTTTCTTCTTGTTTTTGATATAAGTTTTTTAGTCACCCGGGGTTTAGACAAGCGAGTAGAACTAGTAGCATTTGTATCATAGTGTAAATTTTATGAATGTATGTGTGACTAGTAACCTCTGCGCGTTTTGTCAACTAGTATGATAGAGCCATCACACACTGGATCAATTTTGAGCCGGACTAAACTGGGGAAATTAAAGTTTGTAGGCGAGGGAGGTAAAGAGTGAGGAATAAAAGGACTAAAATGTTCATCCTTGTTTCGAGCGGACTAACAAAGTATAACTAATTACTAATACATACACAGTTGTTCGTGTCTAGGCAAAATAAACAAATCTGTTGTCATGCAAAAGTGAACATTTTAAAGGAAATTATTTTTTTTTTTCGATTCTAAAACTGAGAGTACTAATCCAATTAAAGCTGGTTCATGTACACAGAATTTTCACGCAGCTTTGCTGAGCCCGTATGTGAGTGAAGGAAATGTTAGTCTGGCTTTAGTTCAGTTCTAAATTGAGCCAATGTGTGATGGCCCATATTCTATAAAAAATTTAGGGGGGTTCACACTCATTGACACTTCATCAACTCGTGACGAAACGTCACATAATTTGTAATGTGAACACAAGTTGAACGAAGTTTTTAAATTTTTTTAATATTTTGCTCGGTCGAACGACCGCAATGTGAACACTAGTTGAACAACAATGTCTGAAAATTTGGATTTCAGTGTTTGTTTTGCATTTTTTATGTGAGATTCATAGAGAATGGGTTGAAATAGAAGTAAAATCACAAAAAGAAGGGAGAATATATGAATTACCTTCGCTGAAACTGGTGCAAAAAGTTAAATCTACGCTGTGTTAGCTTTTTGAAAATTTATTTACAAATGAATTTGATGAGGCGGTCGTTGAATAGGGGGGTTCACACTTATCGCCCAATCAGTCGACCTAAGTCGTATTGCTAGCGTTCACGTTCAACGACCGCCTCATCAACTTCATTTGTAAATAAATTTTCAGAAAGCAAACTTGTAATTAACCGTCGAAAATTGTGGAGATAGCGGATATGAGCGACATTGCAACACATAATAAATCGATTCGTGCATGAGAACCTCTAGGTGATAAAGGTTGAAGTGCTCCAAATAAGATTCTTGCTGCAGCAGACGATCGCAAAATTATAGAGCAACCCGAAAAAAGCCATTTATAAATACATATAATCAACAAAGCCGTCTTGCCTTCGCTAAGTACCATATTTCGAAGGATACGATTTTTTGGAATAGCGTTACTTTTTCGAACGAGTCCAAATTTAATATTTTTGGTTCCGATGGAGTTATGTGTGGCGGAATCCTAATACGGAGCTGAATAAAGAAAACGTAATGCCCACAGTCAAGCATGGTGCGCCGCGCCGGCACAGTCAACGGACATTAAAATCATAGAAAATCTGTGGGCGTTGTTGGTCAGAAATATACTAATTCCATATCCGATCAAAATAATCTTAAAAAAGTTATTTTGGAAGAGCGGAGTAAGATCACACCAGAAACGACTAAGAAATTGGCGATTCGATGCCAAAGTGTCTAAAAGCGGTGGTAGACAACAAAGGCTACCATACAAAATTTTAAGTTGTTAAACGTTTTGTTTCATTTTAATTAATGTGGATCAAATATGTTGTAACATTATTTGTTATTGATTTTTATTAACGTTTAAAGTGGCATACTTCTGTACTACGCTTTAAGTTACAATATGTGATTATATTTTGTCGGTTTCTTTTTTGGTTAAAAGTTAAGTCGATTAAATTTGTTTTCAATTCACTGGATGTACGATTTTATCTTGACGAATGTTGAAAATAAATTTAAGATTTTTCAATTCTATTAACATATCTCTATTTTTATAAACGCAAACCTATTTTGGTTTAAAACAGTAAACAATATTTAAAAAACCTTAAAAAAAACAGCAAAAAACAAAAGTTTGTTGTTCTGACACAACAAGCAAATGTTTTAATTAGGGAATGCACATTGTACATCAAAACATAGTTTGGCAACAAAGGCTGTCCGTAATCTTTTGCATCTTTTGACTCGTGTAGTTTCAAATAAGGAAATATTGCTGACGGGCGAGAAAACATTGAGGAAAACAACGAAAATTCATCTCGGCGATACTGTCAGATAGTGATCCGTTACTAACTAGTTTGTGAAACCGATATCTAAGGAGACTTGTTAAAGGACAGTGGCAGTTAACTATCCATCGCTATAGGATTAAGTTCAAACAGAACAATTCATAGCGCGAGCCCCATTTTCACTTAAATGTGTCACGTGAAAAAGTTTAACTACAGGGTGCGGAATATAGGAAGTAATTTTTGAGTATTGTGAAGAGAAACCGCAGATATCGTTTGACCGAAACTATTATTAAGTTATCGTTATTCACTTCTGTATTAAATGACCACCTTGTGTAACAGGCACTGGTGTTGCTGAAAATACACTGTTACAAACATCAAGATGATGCAATGTTATTAGCAACCGAAGCAATTTTGTAGCGTTTTTTTTAAAGAATTAAGGGAATTGGACCATTTAAATTGAAAAGATGTAAATTGAACAGGCTATCGGACAACTTATAATCCACTTATTTCGCGGCGTAGATATTTAATCAACGTTTTATGTAAAAAAAAATAAAGCTTGAGGCAGGGTACAAAATACTCAAAATATTGAAAAATAAGAGAATTTAGTGGCATACAGTGCGGTAAATAGTAAATAATTAACATTATTATAAACAAAAAGAGAATAACAAAAAACATTAACTATTTTGTTTTCTCGAAACTTTTCCTATCATTATGCACGCAGTACGCACCTCCCACATTGAGGTTACATAATGTCTCACATGGCGAAGCATTTCCATGTTCCAAATGAAAATGCATTTAGAAGAAACACGAAAAAGCAAGAAATAACTACATATATAATTAATTAATGAAATAAAAAGTATATATTTAATAAGGACATTTGTCCTTGATAGATTTAACTTTTTTCTGTACTTACTTATGCCGGACTTGTGAAAAGACTCCATTGTTCCATCCAGTTAATCGCTAATCGAAAGAATAAAGTTTTGATACATACAAATCAATAAATTTGTAAATAAAATCAAATTTATAATTTTATTGTGAAATTCAAAAATGTAGTGAATATTTTTTTTTGTACATACATTCTGGAAGATACTAGAAAGTTGTGATTTGTTTCCGGCTGCAACACCCAATTGGCGCTGAGCAACATATTGTGCCAAAAATTTCGGTGCCTTAAGCATTGTCGTTTTTTTTTTTGTTTTCTTTTAATCGATATAAAATAAGAACTTTATCCAAATTATTATAAATTAGAAGTTATTCGGCACGTAACACTAGGAAAAAATCCTTTGATACTCGAAGAACACTCGTCACGAAAGAAGACTGTCAAAATCCAAAATTTCAAGATCGAGAAAATTCATGGGAGAGTTGTTTCTTTTCCATTTTGTTTCAATTCTAGGTCTGTTCGTACACCAAAAATGCTAGATTATGGAACGTGCACAGGAATGGCACTGGGTGACTATAGCTTTGTTCAGCGATGTTGTTCCGAACAGTTTGGAACAGAAAAGTACAAGTTTTTGTTAAGGGTATTCATGTAACGAGATAATTTTTCGCTTTGTAGAAAAATATAATTTTACGCAAAAGGTTACATGATTACCCCATTAGAAATGTTTGCGTAAACGATAGAAACAAACAGCTAAGTTAAGTCAAATGTAAAATTAAACGTCACAAAGTTTCTAAGGGTTTTTTTCTACGCTTTCCGCTTCAAACTTGTGAGATAAAATTCTATATTTTGCAGAAAATTTTTCCCATACAAATTTTGACAGTTCGTTTCAAACGATAGAAAATTCTATCGTTTTTAAGCTTTCTATGGATTTTCTGCGTTTGCATGAATACCCCTGTTGTTCAATTACAATTTTCTGTTCCAATTTCTGATTTGCTGTTCAGTACTTAATTTTCAGATGGAGCTTCTGATTGGCCAGCTGTCATAAGAAGTTAGCTGACATTCAGTTACGTTTAATGACGTTTAGTTACGTTTAATGACGTTTAGTTACGTTTCATCTGAATTTTCAGTAAGAAAATTCAGCTGACAGCTTTTCTATACAAAAAAGGCTCTCCATTCAAAACTGACATTTCATATAATTTTGTGTTCAACGGCAAAAATTAAAAACTTTCAGCCGAATCTATAAAGAAATTTTAAAGGCTTCTTAACTCTAAACTACCTCTAAATATCACTTAAGTGTGAAATCGGTATCTATAATCAATTTCCACATATAAGCAACGTAACTTAAACACCTCTTAACTTAAACACCATCCAAAGCGTTTAAAGGCTACGCAAAGCCAACTTAAATATATTTTGACACATGAGAATTGTTTTTTTTTTTATCAAAACAAATTGTGCGTAGGTTGAGTAAGGAAATATTTATGTGTGTACTGTGATGGCCGGGTTTAAATTGTTTTGTTTTGTTTTTTTTTTTTGTTAAAGAAAATAATATAGTTAATGATATACTTTCTCACCAATATAGGAAGGAAATTTCTGAAAACAAAATCAAAAAAAAAAAACTAAAGTGGAATGGTTTCATTTCCTCTGTCTTCTGTGTTTGACGATGCATACACACATACACCCAGTTGCTTCTCTTTCTGTCTTATTATTTGTGCACTCTTTTGTGTTTGCAAATTTTTTTTTGCAATCTGACAGAAATAGCCTGAGAGTGAAAAATGTACTAGAAATTTGTATCAGAATTGTCAATTTTCTTGCGTTACGTTACATTACGGTTGTTTAGTTAAGTATGAAAGGAATATTGATTATAGATACAAATTTAAGTAACGTGATTTAAAGGCAACTTTAATATTTAAGCAAGCTTAACTAAATAACCTCTAAAAGGCATTTTAAGATAATTTTATAGATACGGCTGTTTATTTTCAGCAGTTCTCAAATTTTTACATTGAATGCGCCCAAAGAGTCTGTTCCGAACAGTTTAGAACAGAATAGAACAGGATTTTCTCTGCTTGCTTTTAACCCTGAGGCAGTTGTCAAATTTTTACATTGAATGCGCCCAAAGAGTCTTTTCCGAACAGTTTAGAACAGAAAAGAACAGGATTTTCTCTACTTGCTTTTAACCCTGAGGCTACACGAGCCAGTACTGGCTTATACTACGTTTCCACCAGACACTTAACCGAGATTTAGCAAGATTATCACAAATCTCCTTGAAATCTACAAGATTTACCATACAAATTTTAATCTCCCCAAATGAAGATTTCAAATAAAACTCATTCAAATCTACTTGGAAACATTAGTTTGTCAAATCAAACAAACTTTTTTTCCGACGAATAATTGTGGAATCGACCTATTTTCGTTTATTGACAGATGGAAATGTAAACAAAAACTATCTATCACAATTTGAATGTTTTGCCATAATCCTCTTTTTGTGCAGTGGAAACACCAAACAAATCTCATTACCTAAATCTCGGTTTAGTGGTTGGTGGAAACGTAGTATTACAAGTTAAGCCTCAACTACATAGACCTACTGTTGTGCAAAAGTACAAAAGTGAGAAATTAAAGTGCTCGCTAAAGAAATATGCTTGCAAATTGGGAAATTGTTCTTGACATATAAATTAAACCACCATGCACAATTCTTCATTGTTTTACAATACATTTAAATTTTCTTACTAGCACATACAAACCTGAGCAAGTTGCTCGTCAACTGGCTTGCCATTTTCGAAGCCAATTGGGAAGCAAGTAGAGAAGACAGTGGCCTCGTTCAGACTTGTTTATAAAGCTATATAGATAGATTTTCGTTGGAAATTTAAGGCAAAATTAAATATTCTTTCTACCACAACTTTTAATGAGAGGAGGGACCAAGAATTTTGAACATTTCCAAAATAGGCAACTCTGTCAAATATGATTGAAGGATGGCTATGATTATGATGAAATATACTGAATCTCTTAAAAATCCTAAAGCCTTAACTACATAGGTCTAATTTGGACAAAAGTACAAAAGTGAGAAATAAATATCTATTCTGAAGGTACCTGCTTGCAAAAAAACAATGGAAAATCGTGCATGTTGGTCTAATTTACATGTCAGAATAATTTTCTTATGTTTTTGTGCAAGCACGTTTCTCACTTTTGTACTTTTGAACAAAAGTAGGTCTATGTAGTTACGGCTTAATTTTTTGAAAGTATATTTTTTGCTTGGGAAAAATGAAAGTTTTTGAGATTTCGGTGACATTTGGAACATTCTGTTACCGATTTGTCTGGCCATAGACTGTCAAATTAAATTGAAATATTGCTATACGGAGATGATGCATTAAAAAACTTAAAGATATCTGAAGTTTTTGAGATTAAATTTTTTGCGCGGGAAAAGGCGATTTTAGCTCCTTTAGGTGACATTTTGGAACGAAATATTCCTCGTACGACGTAATTTAGTTTCTTACCTATCTGTCAACGTATGAACTGTCAAATTCCATTAGATATGCGTCTTCGATGTTGATGGATTAAAAAACCTCAAAAAAAATCAATTTTTTTTTTAAATTATTAAAAAAAAAATCGAAATTTTTGAAATTTTTGAAAATTAATCTGACACGCGACAGAAAAGTCAATGCAGCCGTCATCGCATTAGCAGTATTATGCGTTGACCATCGCAAGACTTGATGCAGAACTCGACGTCATTTTTTGTTAAGTAAGAAAAAATCGAAGTCCGATGCCAAAGCAAATTTAATCAAATTGTGTACCTTTTTAGAATCCTAGATGGGCTGTCCTAGCAAAAGCTGAACGTGACCGCAGATACTTAAAAGCAACTTGCTTACAAGTTGCCTGTTGCCTTCGTCACAGCATATTCACGTATACGAACTTGACAGTCAATCTATGTAGTCAACTGGCTTGCCAGTACTGGCTAGTGTAACCTCAGGGTTAGCTAGAACAACTTAGAACAGGGGTGGAATCGGCTGACGATTGCTGTCTCTATTTTTGCCTTAAGATATGAGATTCAGCTATATTCAAAACGACGATCACCACAATTTATAATGAACTATCACCTTAGCCGATTCCACCCAGGTTTTTTCCTGTTCTAACTTGTCTGACGTTTATCATGAATCTGTGCTAATCTGATCTGAGAAAAACCTCACTGAACAATTCTTATAAAGAAGGGTTTACTTAACTTTACAGAAAATTGGACTGAAGTTAAAAACAGTTGCTGAGATACCGCTCTTTTTCTCTTTGTGCTTTTCATAAGTCAGTTTCGAGTGGATGGTTCGGAGACCAGTTGCCAACAAAACTGCGAGTTTGATTACCCTGGGGCCACATTGGCAATGTTTGAGGCAGTAAATAAATATTTGCCTTGAATAATACCAGCATAAAATATATGGAATGACAGCGACACACGACTCCACAACACAATACAACAACAACCATTATAAATAATATGTTCTTCGATAGTTACATAATCTACATAAATACAAACAGTTAACGGCACTTGCTTTGAGAAAAATATAATAAAACTCACTTTTGAGAGGAAATGCTCTTACCGCACTTACTGTTTTTTTGTTGATTGCTAAATTACTACAATGTCTATTTTATTCACTTGAAAAGGTTTGTATTTTCAAAGTTTTTTTTTTTATATATATGCGTCTTAATTTGTAATGCTTTTTATTGTTCTTTTTTAAAATCACACTAGCGATTGACAAAAGTACAAAAGTGAGAAATTAAAATGCTCTCTAACGAAACATTCTTGCAAAAAAAACATACGAAAATTGTTCTGACACATAAATGAAACCGCCATGCATAGTTTTCCATTGTTTATTTGCAAGCAGGTGTCTTCATAAAAGATATTTATTTCTCACTTTTGTACTTTTGTACAAAAGTAGGCCTATGTAGTTAAGCCTTTCCTTTAATTGCCTTGTAGCTTTTACACAAGGAAACTGAATTGCCGGAGATTTCTGTTTTTTCCATATAAAGTATATTGGCTGAATACACATTACGGACAGTGTAAGAAGGAATGTGATAAGAATCTCCTCAATCGTTGACCGGGGAGATTTTTTTCATTCCCCTTGAGCCTGATCCACATCTGTGTCGTGTGTTGTGTTGTGTTGTGTTGTGGAGTCGTGTGTCACTATAGCTACAATGTATTTCATATGCGTATAACCATATTTGTCTCGTGTGTTGTGTTGCAGTGTGGCGCATAAAATATATGGAATGACAGCGACACACAACTCCACAACACAACACACGACACAGATGTGGATCAGGCTTTACTTCTTGCCCTTCTCGCCTACAAACTCCCAGTTTCCAGCAACTCAGTTTCCTTGTGTGAAAGCAGTCTATCCAACAGCAAAAGCAGTTTTGTAATCCACTGTTTTTTACACGGGATTACAACAACACGAACGTATCTGGATAGCTCTAGATCACTGATCTCACCTTAACAAACACATTCATCTCATCAAAAATACAAAACTCACCATCAAGTTGATCTTCCTGCTGCTACTGATCGTCGTTTGTTCCCTCCTTCACTCTCAGGATTTAGTATTAAAGGTTAAAGGCTCTCCCAAACCAATGCGAAACATTCGTTGCGGCGAAGAAACATTCGTCAGTTAAAATTATTTCATATGTTTCTCCGCCGCGTTGGTGTGGGCACTCTCATATATCACCATGTAAATAAATTTTGACATGCGAATGTTTTTTCGCCGCAATGAATGTTCCGCATTGGTTTGGGAGAGCCTTTATTCTGTGCATTCTTAATGGAAACTAGCACGTATCTCTTCGAGTACAGAGTCAAATTTTTGATTTGCTATTTGTAGCTCACGTGCATCAACGATGCAGACGGAGGAGGATGCGATGACTGATTCTGCTGCTAACGAGGATCTGGGTTCTGGTGGTTCTGGTGTTTATTGCTTCTTCAATAGAGATCTTCAGTTTTGGTTCCTGTTGCTTGAAAATAAATCAATTAAAGTCTTTTTATTTTGATCTTTTATAATTATAAATAACTTACTCGCGAAAAACATCGGCTAATAACAAACAAAAAAATGAAAACAAAAACCACCATTTTAATACAGTTTAAACTGTTATAAATGGTAAAAAAAAATTTCAGTAACTGTCAACTGTTGTATCCTTGCACTGTTATAATTTTCCTTCAATTTGCTTCAAGACACTGATCTCTATAATACACTGGATAGTGGATTCCCTATACGTATAACAGTTTTTTTTGAAGCAAATTGAATCTGACAATTGTATCCTTGCACACTTTTGTGTCTTTTTTTTACCGAAGGAAAGAAAGAGATAGTTTTTTATCATCACAAAAAATCGTGCACAGATATCAGCTGTTTGTTTGACAGCACTGGTTTGGTTTGTTTGTAGTACAAACGAAAACAAAACATAAATAAAATTGTTTAATTTGCTATTGTTTTCCATTAATTTTAATAAGTGTTCATTAAAAATTGTAATATTTCTCTCAAACTTAAATACATGTTGAAGAAATTCAGTTTAAGAATTGTTTCTGCGTATTTAACAGATAAAATATATACCGAGCGCTCGTTTCCCGTAGTACGCGTCTTATAAAATGTTATAAAATTAAAATTGTTTATTAAATTAAAAGTATCTCGAAATATTGTATGCGTGTGTTTACAAACTGAAACTATCTTAGCCAGTCTTATTCATGAAAGATGGATTGTGCTGTAAACTGGAGGCTGAAGAACTGCACCAACAAGATTTTCCAAAACTTGTTGAAGGTGTTAAGCGTTTGGCAAAAAAAAAACGGATCCTATGGTACAATGCATCATTGAAGAATCTGCAGAACACATCATTGTTGCGATGGTCTCTCAGAAGATATTGACAAGGGTGATTTGATTTCAAAGGACGATTTCAAGATTCATTAATTCTGTTTCAAGACTCGAGTGGCAAGCGATCTTGGCGTCGCGATATCTTTATTTAAACTAAAATTATGAATTTCAAAAACCACAGACATTTGATTATTCCTATTTATTTTGCAACATCAACAGACGCAGTACTTGCACTGCTGGTTAATGGATACGAATAATGTTCGCTTCGCAGATATGGAATATTCTTCCCCAGCAATTTGGGTGCCTTCAGTTGCAGAGTCATGGAATTCATATCTCTTGCGATTAGTGTTAAGCCAACCTGTTCTGTCCATTTCACCAGAGCAATCTCACCATGTAAGGATAATGGGACACTATCACTGATGATCTCTATAATGTTTTGTGTTTTATATCGAAGAAAACTATGAAAAAATCAATTAAAATCTTTTTTTTTATGATCTATTATAAATAACTTTCTTACTCGCGAAAAACATCAGCTAATAAAAAAATGTAAACAAAAACCACCATTTTAATACAATTTAAACTGTTATAAACTAAAAAAAAAATTGACAACTGTGAACAGTTGTATCCTTGCACTGTTATAATTTTCCTTCAATTAGCTTCAAGATTTTTATATGAATCCACTATGTCCCGATCTACATTGCCCGATATTTCCACGAAGATTTTTCCAGAAATCGTGTGAAATGTACACACAGAACGATTTTTTCCATGAGATTTTTTCCTTGTCTTCTTCATTTTTTTATTTCTGTGCTCTTCATTTTGCATTGATATTCACTCACACCATAAACCCAATAGCACACTGACACCGAACACACACAAAAAACTGGAAAGAGGGCGAAAGAGAACATAAACAGACTGGAAAAATCGTTCGAGTTTTGTGGTACAAACGATTTGATCCCTACCCCTCACTTTTCACTCCCTTCACCTACGAACAAAAGATCGGCACTGGAAAAATCGTTCAATGTAGACCGGGACTATCCAGTGTATTATAGAGATCAGTGCTTCAAGATTTTTATAGGAATCCACTATCCAGTGTAGAGATCAGTGCTCTAGATAGGTAGGTTTCCGAATGCAGCCAATAAAAAACCAGAATGAATTGAACGCGGTCTATCTGTGAGCTGTCACTGTCATGTACAAAAATTTGAAGTCTTCCGTCTTGTCTTGTTACGAAGCACTACTAGGTTATAAACTTAAAATATTTTTTATTCATTTCGAATGAGTTAAAAAAATTAAGCATTTTGAAATTATTCAACTAAAATCAATTAGCTAAGCTTCAACTAATAGAAACGCAATGAGCGACGAAGATGAAGCCACCCAGGAAGTGGAGGAAAACTATTATGCCTTTTTGAATCTTCCAAAAAATGTAACTTCTATCGATTGTCGGCTTCTTTCAATAATAATTATCTTTAAATTTCAATATATTTTTAGGCGACAAGTGATCAAATCAATGTTGCTTATAGAAAACTAAGTAGAATCTATCATCCAGATAAGCATGTGGATCCCAATAGTAAAAATAAAGCTGAAACGCTGTTCAACCGCACAAAACGAGCCTACGAAGTTCTCTCGGACCCTCATAAACGTGCAATATATGACTGCGTTGGTGAAAAAGGTTTGAAAACCGATGGTTGGGAAATCGTTCATAGAACAAAAACTCCAGCCGAAATCAGAGATGAATACGAAAGTCTGGCTAGGGCCCAAGAAGAAAGAAAACTGTTGCAGCGCACAAATCCCAGGGGTAATATTACTATCAATGTGAATGCAACAGAACTGTTTGCGCCTTACGATGATGATGAGTATGTAGTATGATGAAATTAGTGATAATACTTACAAAATTCCCTAATTTTCTTTTGTTTTTTCAAAGTATTCCAAAGATTGAAGTGTCGTCCATGAGCATTTCCCAGTCCATCGAAGCGCCTATCACTCTCAAGGATACGGTGACAATGTCTGGAAACTTACACTCTTCCAACGGAACTGGAAGTGGCAATTTTCTTATATCCGGACGTAGATTAATTAATAAAGGTTGGCTTGAACTTGACCTTGGTGCTGGAAACGGGCCTATGGTTGGATTCAAAGGTACACAATTTATAATTTTTCCTAAGACAATATTAAATACTCTCCTTAAATACAGGTTCAAGAAACGTTAGTCAAAAAATATTCTGCAATGGAGGTTTATCGCTCAATTTCCAAGAGAGTGGTGTTGTGCCAGCATTTGTATCGACTCTGGCTGTTCAACTAGACAAACACACTATTGGTTACTTAACATATAATGCAAGCGCACAGTCATCCATGTCAACATCCATTGAAAGTCAGACTGAAAAGCACGCATGGAATACGTCTGTAACAATTGGTGTTCCGCATTGCTACCTAACTGCATCGTATACAAGAAAACTGATTCAGTATGAGCTTAAATTAAAAGTGGCTGTGAAGTAAGTACGTATTATAATGTAAATGTTGAATGAGGATGTTCTGAACTATTCCGGACTATCAAAATGCCAGAATTTCGATTTAGTAAAACGACTATGCAGGGTGATTCACCTAAAGTGCGATAAAAAGCTAGATCGTGTAGGTTGGGTCGAGACGAAAAAAAATCGTAAGGGAGTGCACGGTATATTTCCCCCGTTTAGTCGGGAGTAGCAATTTTATAAAAAAATTACTTAAAAAAAACTTAAAAAATAACGATAACAATCATAATGCGTTGTTATACCTTTTTGTAAGGCCAGAAGTTCCTTCTTCTATTTTATTTTAAAATAAAGTTAAACCTCAGACAGTACTGGGGTGGAATCAGCTAAGCTGATTTGATTAACCAATTTTGTTGATTGTCGTTTTTAAGATAGCTGTCCCTATCAATTCTATAGACAAAGATAGAGAGATCAATAGTCAAAACGACAATCAAAAATTAGATAATCAATTATCAGCTTAGCCCATTCCACCCCTGATTCTTCAAATAAAACAAAATTTTATTAGTGTTGCTATAGTATTTATTCCTCTGATAGTTTAACTGATGATTGAAAAATTAATTTTTGAACTTAAAATAAAACAAACATTTAAACTTTAAACTTTTTTTTTCCAAATTTTACGTATTTTGTTTTTTACTAATTTTGTTTTCAAAACTCAATGCTCTTATCAATTTTTAGTAAAACAAAGAAAACCGGATGGTTCTAGGACATTTTTTATTTTCCGAACATTTTTCACTGTGTAAATAAGAAATGATTTCGGGAAGCATTTTTGAAATTTTGCAAACATTTAAAATCGCTACCAAAGTAGGAATAAATATTATAACGATTTTTTATGATAGCTAAGAGTTCCAAGTACGTGTACAAAAATCATTGCCTACTTAAGTGTCCTACTTTGACCACAGCAATGATTCAACATTGCTTGTTGCACTTAGTTAAAATCATGTTTCTTGCCAAAACTATTTGTCAGATTTGGATTGAATTTTCGAATTTTGTCGTGTAATACTCTAGACTATTTGATTCCAATTAGCACAATCGGACAATTGTTGACCTATATTATATTTGACATATGTTTTATTTGTAGGGAATTTAATTTTCTTTCACTTTGTCATATGGTTTTTGCCTCTATTACGCTTAGATTTCCAAATATTGAAGAAAAACTACAAAAGGGGACATTTACCCCCCTCTCCTGCCTAAATCTTGTGGCCCTGGGCTGGGGACTTTGAGTATGTTCTACCTAAGGATCAGCTCTACCACTAACACAGTACCCTGGGTGGCTTGCTTCGCAGGTTCAAAGAATTTATTCATTCTTTAACCTCAAGCTCAGAGAAACATTACTATCACATACTACTATAATAATAATAAAAATTATACAAAAAAAAAAAAAACATCAAAAAAATTGTCGTTGCAACTTTCAATTTTCTCAAAAACTAGAAGACATAGAACTATTTAGTTTTCAGTTTTCAATTAAGAGTTATTACGAATAGTGCATAATAAAAGCCAATTCAGCATATTATTTCCCAATTTAAAAAGAAAAATCAAAAACAAAATTTTCAATTTTTTTTTAATAATTTTAAATTTGAAAGTTATTTTTACAAAAACTATGGACATCAATAACTTGATTTGAAAATAAAATAAAAGAACGGAGTTCTGGCTTTCAAAAAAGTAACATTTTTTTGTTGTAAGTGTTGCCGTTGTTTTTTATTATTATTTTAAAAAAATGCCCCTCCTCTCTGAAGGGGGGGGGGGAGCAAGAACCCCCGTCTATGGCAAACAAATTTTGTATTGTGTTCCTTTATAAAAAACATTATCATTTTTTGGCGCTATATGAAAACAACTCTTTCTAATTAAATTTTGCCTAATTTAATATACATCAACTTTTTCGTATAGTTTCGGATATATAGAAAAAAAAAAGGAAAATAAAACTCCTTTATTAGCCCTACGACATGATGAAATAACGGTGAATGAATTTGTATTTACCTTTTTTGTTTTTTCCAGGTAAATTGGTCAGAAAACATTCAATAACTAAGACAAGAACAGGTTTTTCAGATTTGTTGACTTTTCTACCCCCCGCATCTCCTTTATTATTGACCCTAGAAAAAATGTGAATATATCATTTTATAGACAATTTAATTGTCTCTAATTAAGTAGTATAGATTTTTCCGCTAACATGCTAGGTTGTGCCAATATGCACGAAAATCAAAAGAGGGGTACCTTTAACCCCCCATCCTCAGTTTAGCTCGAGGTCCTGGGCTGGGGACTTTGGGTATGTTATACCTGTGGGTTACCCCTACCATATAAAAAAATAATCCAGAGGGCCTAATTTTTTGCAAGCAAAATTCCTTCGTTGATTGTACTAACTAGACCACATTAGTGTAAAATTCATGAATTTGCGTTGCTATCTAACCATGAATTAAAAAAAAAATTTGAAAAATAGTACAGGCAAATTAAGATAAAAATTGATTAAACGTGGGCAAAATTGCAACAGAAGCTTTTTTAATTGATTTTTGATCAGTTACCACTACTGAACAACATATCCAAAATCGGTCCATAGGAACGCCCCGAAAAACGGGTTTCAAAACGGCGTATTTATTGGTATGTTGTTTTTGGATGTTATTTTTATTACGATTCAATTTTTCCTTTTTTCTATGACCCCCCTCCCCCCCTTAAGTCACAAACAGTTCAGAGCCCTACTGATAATGATCTGCAGCGACCAGTTTTCACAAATAAACACTCGCCATTTATGACCCCCCCTCTGCGTTTATGAGAACACCCCCAGATATCGCAAAGCGTGATGTAGTTCTTCTTTTTTGATTTCAAAACATGTCAAAAATTTGTATCTACGACCGTTAATCTCGTTGGGATATTCCGTCCCGATTGTCAAGTTGCGGTTTTAGTGGGGGTGGGTTGGCATTTAGCCGCGGTGATATGCTGGCCCTGTGTCAGAGTCAGCGTTGATCGAAACGGCTTGCTCGTTGACCGTGATTATGTTTTAGACCAGGATTTCATTCGTACTTAGGTATCTCGGCTCGGTTTGTCGCTGCTCGGTGACCATCATTCTTATCAGTTGAATAGGGTAACTCGTGGTGTGTTCTACAAGCTTCTTTGCTGAAAGCAGTAGGTACCTGTCAAAGGGTATGATGTTCGCATCTGTGTAAAGCCGCTCGTTGATGTGATGTCTCAGTTGCTGCCGGTCAAAATGTATTGCGGTGCAGATCCTTAGTAACATTCTTTCGAAGTTTGAAGTTCCTTCATAGCTTCGAGATGGAGAACCAAACTTGGAAGGAAAAGCTGATGACAGGCCGCAGGAGTTGCTTTTACATTATGTATCTTCGTCTTCTGGCTTTCTGCTTTTTTAATATGTTGTAAGGGCTTGTTAGAGTTGTCTGTAGCTCACTTTGCAGCTTCGAAAAACCAACAGCAGGAAAAATGCAACAGTGAAAAAAAGATAAAATAACCCCGGTCGCTAACATGCTATTTTGTACCAATATTCACGAAAATCTAAAGAGGGGTACCTTTAACCCCTTTTCCTCAGTTTAGCTCGCGGCCCTGGGCTGGGGACTTTGGGTATGTTATACCTGGGGGTAACCCCTACCATATGAAAAAATAATCCAGAGGGCCTTATTTTTTGCATTTATTTTATAATTTTGAGTCTTCGTTGACTGGGCTATAGTGGAAAATTTTATAGCAAACAAGTTTATTGTGGATGTTTTTTCCTAAGTTTCATATTTCCAAAGTTATAAAGGAAAATGTCTGAAAAAATGGGGTGATTTTAGGTTTTTTTTTCACTGTTGCATTTTTCCTGCAGCGAACATAGGTTTTTTGAAGTTGCAAACTTAGCTACATACTACTCTAACATGCCCAAACAACATATCAAAAATGCAAAACTACATCGCGCTTTGCGATTTTAGCCTTTTTTTGTAATTATTGACTGGGCTACTAGAATGTATTCATTTAATATGAATGTTTGTGTGTTTTAGACCGAGTACGCTCTATGTTTGGGATATTCAAATTTATGAAATCGATTACAAAAATTGTATTGCTCTATGCAATTATATTGTTTTTACAATAAAATTTCAATAATGTTTTTTTTTACATAAATCATTTCATCGAAGGGTAAGCATTTGGTCACTCGCTTTGTCCATCTTTGGGCATCTATTATTGATACATGTCCGGCCCAGCTCCATTTTTAGTATTTTCGTTCTTTGTATGACGTCCACTATTCTTTTCCTTTTTCTTATTTCTTCTTTTTTTATTCCTTGTACTTGTCTTATGTTCAGCAATTTTTGTTCGATTCTTGTTTGGCAAATACGCAGCTTCTCCAGTAATATTGATGTTAGTCCTTATGTTTCAAGCCCATATGTCATCACAGGAAGAATCGTAGAGTCCAAAATGCGTTTTCTCATGTCGTCACTTATCTTTGAGTCTAAATTCTCATAGACACTCCAGTACTGTATTGGGTATTCGTCGGTTTATTTCTTTTTCTTCCTGGCTTACAAAAGACTACACGCTCTGCCTTTTTGTTACACCTTAGGTGAACCACCTTGTATAAAAGGGTTCCATTATTTCCCTAACTCTTTTTCGAATGTGGCACCCCTCACATCAAAAGTTTGGGTGACAAAAAAGGTTCTGCACCAAACAAAAAGTTTGTGCATTTACCTGTAACACAAGAGAAAACAAATGAAGGGTAAAAAAGGATAATGTAATAAGAATATTAAATTTATAAATTTCAAAAATCAAAATAAATTTATCATTTTTTTTCCAACATACAATTTTGAATGTTGGGTTTTAAAGGAATTATTATAAAACAAAAATCAACGAAAAATTGGAAATAACTGCAAAAGTTCGAGAGAAAAAAATAAGGTACAAAAAAGCAAAATTACCATACAAATTTGTATGCAAGTGGAAGAAGTAAGGTCTTTTTGGCACGGGTAAATTACCAATTTTTTGTCGCTTCTGGAAATATGTCGTTCTACAGATTCCTGTTGTTTGTACAGATTTGTTAAATTTTGTTGTTAATATTTTTTTATTAATTTTCTGCTGAATCTGCCATAGGCATGTTAGTAAATTTGAAATATTGAATTGGTTCCCGCAGAACCAAAGGGTTATTCTCACTTAAAGATTTCGATTTTCTTTTATTTAAATGAAAAACTCATATAACAGAAATAGAATTGTTATGTTTTTTTGAAAATTTTTTAAAGTTATTTTTCTATTTCTCGTTATTGGCTTGACTGATTTTGTTTTTTTTTTTTTATAAAATATTCCCATTTATTTTAAGTAATATGTATTTACTGAATATTAAACATTTTGGAAAAAAAAAACTTCTGTTTTATTGACTTTTTTCATTAACAATATCATTACTTTCTCGAAGCATTGCCGTAAATCTTCATAGTCTAGCCACGTTATAATTTTGAACCACAAGACCAAGTTCAAGTGAATCATTCGTTTTTAAATAGAAATACAAAAGTATTTGCCGTGCAAATCTTCTACAATTTGCCACCCCTTCAAAATTTGCCGCCCGGCACATGCCCTACCTGGGTTATCCCCCACTGACTAGAAGTGTGGACCTTGGTCTCAACCCAGAAGGTTCTCTAACCTGTTCGGTCATGACATACTAATAATTAGTCTTCAGTTTCGCACGCGGTGAACTCAAAGGTTTTCATAACGATCTTATCTTCAGCCCCTAATTTCATCAATTAATTTTTATCTTTTGTTCGATTTTCTCGATCTCCATCCTGCAGTTGTATCTTTATTTCCTCAACCGCACATCTTCATGGTCTTCCTTCTCTTCGTAGGCATTTTGTCTAAATAGTTTAATACAATATACTAGAATATTATAATCAAACTTAAATCTTCTTTTATTACAGGGCTGGTACTTTTGGTTTCCTAACTGAGTGCGGAGCGGAAAAGAAAATTTCAAAGTACAGCTCAGTTGTTGCCACCGTATCCGTGGGAAGGCCCACGGGAGTGTTTTTGAGGCTAAAGTAATTATTTATTTGTCTTTATATTAGTAAGCAAAAATTTAAAATACTAACATTTGTTTTTATTTTTTTCAAACAGGCTCATTCGTTCAAATCAAACATACGTTTTTCCAATTCATTTAAGCGATGAAATCGTTCCAGCAGCTATTTTTTATGCCACTATTGCACCTGTTGTAGCGTGGTTTTTAGTGAAAAAAACTATAATAGATCCAATGAATCAGGAGCGAAAAAGTATTGAAATTAAAAAAACAAAGAAAAATAACGAACAAAGGCTAGCACTCAAAAAAGAAGAAGCTCGAGCAGCAGTTGAACTCATGATGCATACATATGAACGATCAGTTTTGGAAGAAAACGAAAGACAGGGCCTTATTATTCTTAAAGCTATTTATGGTGCATCTGAAGAAGACGATGATGATGAATTGAAAATTGATGTGACGATACCAGTGCAATGTTTAGTAAATAGCAGTACTTTGCTTTTGTACAACTCAACAAAGGTAATAAATTTGAGTTTTGGTTTAATATTGGAATTTAATTTTGTAAATGCTTTAACAGAGTGAGCTTCCCGGTTTCTATGACCCTTGTATTGGCGAAGAGAAATCCCTTTATATGGAATATTCATACAAGAATCAGCAACATTCAATATCCATCAAAGACACAGAAGCAATTCGATTACCATTGAGAGAATAATAGTCATTATCATATGATGGAAATTGACATTATATAAATCTAAACGAAGATAAAAAGATTTTGCCTATAGATGTTGTTATTCAGCTATATTTTAGTAGTAAATTTATTAAATTTTAGCCTAAATTAATATGACCCGAAAGAAGACTCTAAAAATATAGTTCTAAATATTATCTTGAGAACAATCAGAAAATAAAAAAAAATCCATTATTCAATATGGATAGCACCTTGTACAACTCTGTTGATCAAATGTAGTACTTGATAAATATCTAAAAATAAACTAGCCAGCCAACAAATTTGTTTAAAAAAAAACTCGAAATATCACTTTTAGTTTAAATATTCTCTTGTGAAGTTAGTTCAGAAATGGGTCGCATATCGCTTTCTAAAGACCTCGACTCTCCCTGAATGCAAATTAGACAGTTGAATAAAAAGAACGGCGTTCTCACTGGCTCTTCAGTTGACAGTGAGGGCCTTTTTATTAAGTTCAGTCCAGCTTACATCAATTTTACAGCGAAAATCAATTGTGAACTATATCCAACCCAATTAGAATTTCTAATCAAGAATTGTTGCAAATTTTGTTACCCGTGGCCTGGCATTTGGCGTTTTTCTTTTTTAACTCTGAGCAGATCACGAAACTGTCAAACAAAAATTCCATGTTTTTTTTTAGCTCAGACATATCAGAGCTCAAAAAGTGCGTTTCTTTTTCCATCTGAGCTAGCTCAGAGCTTGATCGATTAGCTCAGAATAAAATGACCGAGCAAATCGGGCGAAATGCTGAGTGAAGCCAACTTCACTTTTTTTTTCAGTGATTTGACAGACGTAAGAAATACAAAAAATTAAAAATGGACAGTCGCCCGTCTGAGCGAAGCCAACTTCACTTTTTTTCAGTTATTTGACAGACGAAAGGAATACAAAAAATCGAAATACGTCTAAATCAGGTAAACAAAAATGTATTTTATGGCGTTTTTCTTTTTTGACTCTAAATAAACCTCTGAGCAGAGGCTGAGCGATCAGAGCAGAGTTCTGAGCAGATTATGATCAGAGCCCTCAGACTTATTTATGAAACACATTTGAGCACTGAACTGTCATTTCATAGGTGTATTACTAAAATACATTTTTGTTTACCTGATTTAGACGTATTTCGATTTTTTGTATTTCTTTCGTCTGTCAAATAACTGAAAAAAAGTGAAGTTGGCTTCGCTCAGCGTTTCGCTCGATTTGCTCGGTCATTTAATTCTGAGCTAATCGATTTAGCTCTGAGCTAGCTCAGATGGAAAAAAGAAACGCACTTTTTGAGTTCTGATATGTCTGAGCTAAAAAAAAACATAGAATTTTTGTTTGGCAGTTTCGTGATCTGCTCAGAGTTAAAAAAGAAAAACGCCATTAGTAACAAACCTATGAAATGACAGTTCAAGTCTCAAATGTGTTTTATAAATAAGTCTGAGGGCTCTGATCATATAGCGTTTTTCTTTTTTAACTCTGAGCAGATCACGAAACTGTCAAACAAAAATTCTATGTTTTTTTTTTTAGCTCAGACATATCAGAGCTCAAAAAGTGCCAATTGTTTACATATGAGTGGTTTTTATAATACAAATTCTATATACTACTGAAATACATTAGCATAATACATAATATCTGTGTCGTGTGTTGTGTTGTGGAGTCGTGTGTCGCTATCGCCTACAATGTATTTCATATTCGTAGAACCATATTTATCTCGTGTGTTGTGTTGCAGTGTGGCGCATAAAATATATGGAATGACAGCGACACACGACTCCACAACACAACACATGACACAGATGTGGATTAGGCTTTAGCGTTAATTAATTGGACTTGTTGAACTATTGATTCAATATAGCTTTTAACGGCCTTTAGTCCATAACAATTGGCGTTTCGTCCCGGCGTTCTCACTTGGATTCTTCAGTTGACAGTGAGGGCCTTGTCAAGACGCAATTTTTATTAAGTTCAGTCTACTTGGCCGATGTATTTCAGTAGTAAATAGAATTTGTATTATAAAAAACACTCATATGTAAACAATGCCAGGCCACGGGTAACAAAATTTCCAACAATTCTTGATTAGAAATTCTAATTGGGTTGGATATAGTTCACAATTGATTTTTGCTGTAAAATTGATGTAAGCTGGACTGAACTTAAAAAAAATTGCGTCTTGATAAGGCCCTCACTGTCAACTGAAGAGTCCAAGTGAGAACGCCGGGACGAAACGCCAATTTTTATGGACTAAAGGCCATTAAAAGCTATATTGAATCATACATAGATATATTATTGTAATAAATCGGCCATGAAAACATATTATTGAACGTAGCTTGATGGGTGTGTTACCGCCTATGGTGCCAGGGGCATGATACAACAAAACAAGATATGGCTTTGCAAATATTGGGGTTGAGTTGTCAAAATTACGTGACTTCACAAGAACCCACCACAGAATTTGATATTTATAATATTTCGCGCTTTGTTTGTTTTGCTATAGGTAGATTTGTGTAATTTAATTTTTCAATTATTTGTTAAACTAATTATTTTAACTTTAGATATTTAAGCGTTTTTAAAATAAAATAAAATTGAATTTTTACTGCTGAGAAGAAGTTTTCATGGTTTTATTTTGATTTAAACCTACTTCACTGGATTTGGCAGTTTGTTGGATATTCAATATTTATCCTTGGCTTGGGATTTTGATTTTTTGAATTAAATTTGATTTTTAATTTAAATAAACTGGTCAGAAGAAGATATAGCAAAGTCAATAACTTTAAATTCAACAAGTTCTCGAGCTTATAAGTTCCTAACGCGTAAAAACTTCCTCCTTCCTGGTGTTCGAACGCTTCAGGCATGGGCACAAGGGATTGACTTAACACCAGGGGTCCTGATGATTATCAAAATAATGAAAGCGGCAATTACTTTGACCCAAAATCAGAAAAAAAGGCGACTTTCCATTAGGGGCGCACGCCTAGAATCGTGCCTGATCGGGAAACTATTGATTGCTCAGAACTTGGTCTGGGCCAGTAGCGCAACAATCAGTCACGATGAAGTGCTTGTTTTACCTCCTCGTGGTCGTCCCCGGGCAACTATTTGTGTATCCCAATATACATAAAAAGGCCACAATTACAAGTGCGAAAAGTGCTAGGATAGGTTACTCCGTTCTCCGTAACTGAAATCAACCCGCTACCGAAACCAACACTACGCCTCGGATAATTCATGATAACTCGTTGACGACTTTTGGCTATTGTACCCGGACAAAGATTGGTTTCTGGAATGTGAAGACGCTTCTTGACGATGGAAAAGAAGGTCCTCAGAATGCCAGATTCCTGCAACTAGAGAAGGAATTCATGCGGTATAGGATGGACACTTAGGGATAAGTGAAGTTAGATGGCTGGGCTCGGGGAAGTTTAAGTCACCAACCCGTAACACTGTACTATTCTATTTCGGAAAAACACATGGAAGCGCTCGGGAATCTGGCGTTGGACGTGCCACAAAGTCAGTTGGGTGTCGACTGACAGACAAACGACGTTCAACCAAATTCACCACTTCGCGATCAGCCGGTGTTTTAGAAGCAGTCTCCAGGACGTCCGTAACAGAAGAGGTGCTGACATGGGAATGGCCCGGGACCACCATCTGATGGTTGCTACCGTAAGATTGCGTACAGCTGCAGTTCGGAGATCCCAAGGAAACACTCGAATGCCCAAGTTTAAAGGCTCTCCAAACCAATGCGAAACATTCGTTGCGGCGAAGAAACATTCATCAGTCAAAATTATTTCATATTATCTCCACCGCGTTGGTGTGGGCACTCTCATATATCACCATGTAAATAAATTTTGACATGCGAATGTTTTTTCGCCGCAACGAATGTTCCGCATTGGTTTGGGAGAGCCTTAATACAGATAGACTAAAGGATCCCGCAGTGCGCCAACAACTAGGGAACAACATTTCACAAGGATTGAACGCAATCAGCAGCACGGAAACCAAATCCATCGAAAATCATTGGTGTGCTGTGAAAAATGTGTTCATATCCGGTGCTGAAAGTATAGTCGGCCGGGGGCAAGGAAGAAATAGTGCTTGGCTTTCCGACGAAACTTGGGCAAGGATCGAAGAAAGGAAACACCTTAAAGCTCGCATCGCAGCTACCCAAGCAGCAGGGAGAAACGAGCTTGAGTCTACGTACCGCATGAAGATGAGGGAAGTTCACCGTAGTGTGCGACGTGATAAGCGTAACTACATCAACGCATTGGCTACAGAAGCAGAAGAAGCCGCTAGTAGGTGTGACAGTAGGACCGTCTACAGAATTACCAAAGAGCTCACTGGTATCCAGAGCTCTAAACAACACCTGGTTAAAGACACAAACGAATCCCTGCTAATTTCGGATGAGGATCAACTCATAAGGTGGAGGGAACACTTTTCTGCGGTTTTAAACCGCGTTTTCGCCAATGAAGTGAACCCTATTTCCACTGAGCTACCCGAAGTAACAATTTCCCAAATACGCACCGTACCGCCCAGTAAAGAAGAAATTATCACCACCATCAAAGCACTGAAGAACAACAAAGCGGTTGGACTTGACGGTATTCCTACAGAGCTTTTAGGAGCAGCCCCAACAACATCGAGCGAGCTACTGCACCCACTTATTAAGAGAGCTTTCCTGAAGAGTGGAAAAAAGGAATGATTGTCAAGCTCCTAAAGAAAGGAGATCTCACACAGTGCGAAAACTGGAGAGGAATATGCGTTCTGCCTGCAGTAGCCAAGATAATAGCAAGGATAGTATTGGACCGAAATAAAGAACACCTCAAAGACACACTCGACGCCGAATAAGCTGGTTTCCGCACTGGATCTTCCTGTGTGGATCACATCAACACCTTGCGGATCATCATCGAACAGTGCGTTGAATATCGATCACCATTTCACCTGCTGTTCATCGATTTCGAAAAGGCGTTCGAAAGTGTCAATAGAGAATTTATTTGGCTTGCTTTGCGCAGGAGGGGCATCCCAGATAAATTGATTGCTGTTATCAAGGCTACATATGATGGATCCAAGTGTCACGTTTTGCACAAAGGTAGGCTGTCAGAGGAGTTTGAAATCCAAAGTGGAGTTAGGCAAGGCTGTATACTGTCACCAATGCTTCCTGTTGGTGATAATTGACGTACTGCACGCAGCTTTGTCAAATGGAAATGGATGAATTCAGTAGACTCTGCAATGTCACCTCAATCATCTGGACTACGCGGACGACGTATGCTTACTCTCTCATAGGTTCATGGATCTCCATCAAATGACAACAAGGGTGGAGAGAGAAGCAGAAATCGTAGGGCTTAAGATCAACTCAGCAAAAACTAAAAGGATCAGCCTTGGAACTTCCTCATCAATCCAAGTAAATATTTCTGGACAATCGGTAGAGATGGTAGAGGATTTCCAATATCTTCGGAGTATTGTCTCTACGGGTGGGGGAACTGAACTGGACGTAAACAGCCGAATCAGAAAATCAAAGGCTGCGTTCGGAATGCTGTCTTAAATATGGAGAAACAACTTTTTTAGCTTAAAGACCAAGCTACGACTGTTCCGCTCCAATGTTGAATCCGTTCTGCTTTACGGCTGCAGCACTTGGAAAGTCACTGACACTGTCACTAGAAAGCTGCAAACCTTCGTTAATAGATGTCTACGAAACATCTTGAGGATTTTCTGGCCCAACCGTATCTCCAATGCCGAACTTCATGCGAGAACGGGTCAGGAGCCCATAGACTCCATTATACGAAGAAGAAAGTGGCAGTGGATTGGCCATTGCATCTCAAGCAATGCAGTGGAACCCGCTCACAGAAGAGGGAAGACAAGTGGGCCGGCCTAGAAGTACATGGCGAAGAACGGTCGAACAGGAATCGGCACGACTGGGGAAAAGTTGGAGAGAGCTGAAATATATTTCTAGAAATCGTACACAATGGCGCGTAGATGTAGTGGATGCCCTATGTCCCGTAAGGGAAACATCACGGACGTAATAGGTCCGAGGACCTAAGTAAGTAAGTAAGTAGGGGCTCTTTAGAATAGCTTTAAAATATTACGGTGAGGAAACACCCCTAAATATGATTAAAAAATATTTTAATTTTTCGATTTTGGAATTTTTTTTTTGCACACTAGTACTCAAGTTTCCATTAAAATAGTGTAGGCAATAATTCATTTAATAAACAGTAACTTGTCAAACACACTGTACTTTACTTAAAACAAAGTATCGAATAGTTTCTTGACAAACATACTGTGTTTCCAATAATTCAAGTATATAATAACCGACACATTTCTCGAATAGTGCTGTCCCATATGATCGTATGATTGTCTCGAAGTAAATAATATCCCGTATTATGCTTTACTTTACTTATGTATATAATTTTCAATTACTGTTTTATCTTTCTTTCTTTGATTCACTTCCCAACAAACTGTCGTTAAGAAAATGTCAGCGTTTTGTCTCTGCGTTTTATTTTAAAAGGATTTTTATTTCAAGTTGCTAATTTTCCCTACAATTTTCAGAAGTGGCATCTGAACTAGAAGAAGAGAATATTAATTATTGATATTAATCGTTTTGCGAATTGCTGTTTTCGTGTATGTTCAATAAAGCATGTCTGACGAATTTAAGAAGTTTTTGGAAGCGGCAATCGCTGCTACGCTGAAGGATGTTCTGCGGAGCCTAAAGGTAAGACCGCACACAACTGCAGCGGAACTACACTTCACGACGCGGCAAAATATTATTTGTATGAAATTGTATGAGCTATATCGCACTAAGCGGCAACTGAACTTCATACAATTTCATACAAATTATTTTGAAGCGCAGTTCTGCTGCAGTGCAGTTCCGCCTAGTGCGGTCTAACCTTAAAGCTGCAATGTAGTGGCAGCAAAGCAGTCTTAAAAGCCCGTGTGGAGAACGCAGTGGAAGAGTATGGAGAAGAGGCGCTTCATGAGCTCCTCAATGAATGCACTTCGGCATCGTCGCCATTGGATGGTACTTACTCCGAGCATGATGGTGAGTTTCATCTTAGCAATGATGGTGATATCGATGAGCAGCTAAAATATATTCTTTTGAAGCCGCCGACGCCGACCACATCAGTCACACTCAGAAGCCACAGGTATCCAATTTTAAAGACATGGAAGCTCTTTTGTCTTCTTTCAGTGGAGATGATAATTTTCCAATCGATCGTTGGGTCGAACAATTTGATGAGTATGCGGAAATCCTTCGTTTAGATGACCGCGCCAAGTTTTTTTTTGGGAAGGCCCCTCAGTGGCACTGCGAGGTTGTTCGTGAGAACCTTGAAATTGCGTATTTGGATTGAACTTGGTTCGAGGAAATGACGACGTGATGAGACCGTGCAGCAATACGTTTTGTCTATGCAAGAAATTGCGTCACATAATCCAGTTGAAGAAGAGGATCTGATCCAGTTTATCATCAAAGGCATTTCCGACACCGAAGTCAACTAGAGCATACTTTATAACGCAAGCAACATAGAGCAGCTTAAGCTTGCGTTGCGAAAGTATGAAAAATATAATTTTTGATAATTTTTCATCAAAGCCTAGCACATCTCAAAACTACAACCGCAGCAAACCTCAACACAATCCAAACAATCCATTCCGCACAAATAATCGAACTACGGAACGAGACTTTTATGCTACACCTGCTAATGTGTCCAATCAGAAGAAGGAGTTCACATGTTTCAAGTGTGGTTGCAAGGGACACATCGCAACAAATTGTGCCGGCAAAGAACCAGATAAACCTGTCCTGACACTTCGAGATGGAAAAAACACAAACGTCAACAAATTTAAACCAGCACTTATCAGAAATTCAGATGAAGAAACCACCACTTGTAAAAAACAACAATCTTCACCAACAAAGGACTTTGAGAAGGATGTCTTATATCAGTTCGTTGATGACAAAGTAAATACTTCAATCACCCTTACAACTCTTTTGGACTCTGGAAGTCCAATCAGCTTTATACCAGAAAACTTTTTACCACCATTTATGATATCACCGTTGGAAGCGAACAGTCAGTCATATTGTGGCGTCAACAGTAGTCCTATTTATGTGTTGGGAAGTGTTAAATCTTTTATATTTTTTGAAAATAATAATTTGCCAATTAATTTAAATTTATTTGCAGTTAAAAATCGTACAATGATTTATCTTGTGGTGCTTGGTAGGGATTTCATTGGGAAGATTGGTATGGAGTTGCAGAAAACAACTAAGAAAGCTGAAAATCAAGAAAATTTATTGTCATCGGAGTCAGTTGTCGTCCAGAATCATCATGCTTCGATGTGTCGTTACCGTCATCGAGTCTTTGTCCAACTTTATATGGAAACAAGTCTATGTCATCAACAAGTCAGTGTTAGTCTCGTGAATTGCATGAGCCTGTAAGTAAATTTATTGAAGAATTTAATTTTGAAGCAGAAATGTTAAATATTGATGTTAGTGATTCAAATTTTGAGTTAGATATTAAAGTCAGTGAAAATATATCTTTTGATATTCAAAAAAGTTTTAAAGAAATATTGAGTCCAGCTTATTTCTCGGATTTAGATAAAGTTTGTTTAGAAGAAAGTCAATTTAAAATGAGTATAGTTTTGTCAAGGGATGTTCCATTCCATTGTCCACCTAAAAGATTGCCTTATGCACATAAAATTGAATAAGAAAAAATTCTAAATGATTTGCTCAGCAAAGGTATAATTCGAGAATCTAGTTCACAGTACGTGTCACCTATCGTACTAGTTGAAAAGAAAAATAAAGAGTTCAGACTTTGCATAGATTTTAGGGAATTAAACAAAATTACTTTGCGTGACAACTATCCGCTACCTCGGATTGAGGATAACATTGACCGGTTGAAAAATAAAAAGTTTTATACAACGCTAGATTAAGGAACGGATTGTACCACGTTCCGCTTGAAGAGGATTCTATGAAGTACACATCTTTTACTACCCCTATTGGTCAGTATGAATTTACTAGGATGCCGTTTGGGCTGCAAAATGCTCCCTCTGTTTTCGAGCGATATATGAAACATTTGTTTGGTAACATGATTTCAAAATCAAAAATACTTACTTATTTGGATGATATACTCATCGCAACAGAGACCATTGAAGAACATCTTCAAATTCTTCAAAATGTTATTAATATCGTCGTTTCGAAAGGGTTACAGCTTAGATTAGACAAATGTCTTTTCTTACAAAAAGAAATTACTAATTAAGGTTATAGAATAATTGAAGATGGTGTCAGCCCAAATGATGCAAACCTCAAAGCCATTCAAAATTTTCCGCCACCTGTTGGTACTGAAGATGTTCATAGTTTTTTGGGATTTTGTTCTTATTTTAGAAAATTTATCTTTCAATTTGCAAACATCGCAAAGCCTCTTTATGACCTTCTAAAAAAAGATACTCCGTTTGTTTTCGGCTCTAAAGAAATCGAAGTCTTCAATTTGTTGAAAGACAAATTAATTTCAGCGCCTGTGTTATCAATTTATTGCCCGCATAATAGTACAGAGCTGTGTTGCGATGCGAGTACGCTTGGGTTTGGAGCAGTCTTGCTCCAGAAACAAAGTGATTTAAAATTTCACCCGGTGTTCTACTTCTCGAAGCGTGCGACTAGTGCAGGAAGTAAGTACCATAGCTACGAGCCTGAGACATTGTCTATAATATATGCGTTAAAACGATTCAGAATATACTTACTCGGAATTCCATTCAAGGTTGTGACAGATTGTCAAGCTCTCGTTCAGACATTGAACAAAAAGTCTTTGAATCCCCGTATTTCAAGGTGGGCGTTAGAGCTCCAATCATTCGATTATACTGTCGAACACAGGAAAGGTAATCAGATGACACATGTGGATTCCCTAAGTATATCATTTAATATTTTGCATAATGATGATGAGTCTTTCGAATCCAATACCAACAGGTAAAAATTTGATACTATTCACATTGACCATCTCGGTCCTTTTACTAATTCCTCCTTTAGTAGAAAACATATTCTAGTGATGGTTGATGGTTTTACCACGTTATACGCTTCTAAGAGCACTCAAAGTAAAGAAGCAAATACTTGTTTAAAAACTAATTTTGCTAATTTTTCAAGACCTAACCGAATAATATCTGACCGTGGAACGTGTTTCACCTCAAAAGAGTTTGCCGAGTTCTTGACAGATAATAATATTCAGCACGTCAATGTTACAACCCATTCCCCACAGTCCAATGGTCAAGTAGAACGCCTTATTCGCATAATTACACCTATGCTGGCAAAGAAGTGTGAAGCTTTAACCACTGGTGGATGGGATAAGCATTTAAAAAAAGTCGAGTTTGCAATTAATAACAGCGTGAACCGAAGAACTGGTTTCACTCCAAGCACTCTTTTATTTGGTAGAGATCAAAAGGGACAGTTGTGTGATAAAGTCAAAGAATATCTAATTGACAACGTAGGACCTGTAGAAATAAATGTAGAAGATGTGAGGGATAAAGCTCAAGAAAATATTAAAAAGGAACAAACGCGAAATAAAATGTATTACGACAATCTTCATAAAAGTCCAACAAAATATAAGATAGGCGATTACATTATGATCAAGAACGTCATCACCACGCCAGGTATAAATAAAAAGTTATTAGCCAAGTATCGAGAGCCATATGAGGTAAAAAGTGTTTTGGCAAACGACAGGTATGTCATTGGTGACATAGACGGTTTGCAGGTAACCAGGTTGCCATATAAAGATGTATGTTCTCCGGACAATATGAGACTCTATGCGGTACCAGATACTAACGTGAAGCATGGTGAAGACACGGACTGATGCGAATGAAAGTGTAAGATCTATAAAGTAAAATTCATTAAATAACGTGACTATGCCAATCATTTCAATGAATTCTACAATCGACACACAGTGATTTATTTTAACCTCGTGTTTTTAAAATTTAACTTTTAGCTTTTCATAAATACTCATGCAAATGTTGATTCACTTTGATTTTTGTTTCAAAACAATGAAATGTTTTATGTTTTCCATTCGAAAATTAATTTGAAAAAAAAATGATAAATACCTATAATTTATTCAATTAAATGATATGTAATAATAAATTCATAAGAATTTATAATAGATACTTTATAATTTCATAATTTGATTTTGTATGTAATCGGGATGATTTCACGATCAGGATGGCCGATCTGTAGGCAATAATTCATTTAATAAACAGTAACTTGTCAAACACACTGTACTTTACTTAAAAAAAAGTATCGAATAGTTTCTTGCCAAACATACTCAGCCTTATTTATTAACTCGGTTTAGCGGTGGCGTAAAGTTACTCCGACTTTACAACACCTCTAAAACTGGAAAGCTTATTTAAAAAAAAAATATATCAGGAATAGAGGCGGAGTAAGCTAAAACTGGTTCCTAGGAGGTTTAAAGCCGGAGTAAAGCCGTTTTAGTATCTAAATGTCATTTTGACATGACATTGTGTGAATTTAAAAAGAGTGCAAACAATTTTTTTCTTTTTGTTACCACGATAAAATGGATATTTATTTTACATTAATAAATCATTTTAATTCTCTAAACGGTTTGACATTTAACAAAGAAGGAGAAAGTCAAAGCAGTACGAAACTCATTTAGATCCCATGACACTGAGGGATGGATTAGTTGCCGGGGAAAAATCTATGAACATACACCAAAATATTTATTTTTATCTGTTGTAATTATGTAAATATATTAACATATCTTTTGAGCATCATCCCAGTTTTTCTGAACGTTTTCTTTTCTTTTATTTTTATTTTATTATTCGAAATTAACAAATAATTTCTTTACCAAAATAAACCAAAAACAATGGAAATCAGCTGAGGTTTGTTTACGTTTATGTTAACCAGAGTTTTAGATTGGCGATTTTTTGATAAAATATTTGACAAAAGGCAGGCGTAACTAAACCGGCTAAGAATTTTTTTTTTAAATAAGGATTAGTTCGACATGGCGTAAAACCGGTGTAAGTGCTTCGACTTGGTTTAACTATTCCGAGGTTTAACCGAGTATTAGTGAAATCTAATAAATATGGCCGACTGTGTTTCCAATAATTCAAGTATATAATAACCGACACATTTCTCGAATAGTGCTGTCCCATATGATCGTATGATTGTCTCGAAGTAAATAATATCCCGTATTATGCTTTACTTTACTTATGTATATAATTTTCAATTACTGTTTTATCTTTCTTTCTTTGATTCACTTCCCAACAAACTGTCGTTAAGAAAATGTCAGCGTTTTGTCTCTGCGTTTTATTTTAAAAGGATTTTTATTTCAAGTTGCTAATTTTCCCTACAATTTTCAGAAGTGGCATCTGAACTAGAAGAAGAGAATATTAATTATTGATATTAATCGTTTTGCGAATTGCTGTTTTCGTGTATGTTCAATAAAGCATGTCTGACGAATTTAAGAAGTTTTTGGAAGCGGCAATCGCTGCTACGCTGAAGGATGTTCTGCGGAGCCTAAAGGTAAGACCGCACACAACTGCAGCGGAACTACACTTCACGACGCGGCAAAATATTATTTGTATGAAATTGTATGAGCTATATCGCACTAAGCGGCAACTGAACTTCATACAATTTCATACAAATTATTTTGAAGCGCAGTTCTGCTGCAGTGCAGTTCCGCCTAGTGCGGTCTAACCTTAAAGCTGCAATGTAGTGGCAGCAAAGCAGTCTTAAAAGCCCGTGTGGAGAACGCAGTGGAAGAGTATGGAGAAGAGGCGCTTCATGAGCTCCTCAATGAATGCACTTCGGCATCGTCGCCATTGGATGGTACTTACTCCGAGCATGATGGTGAGTTTCATCTTAGCAATGATGGTGATATCGATGAGCAGCTAAAATATATTCTTTTGAAGCCGCCGACGCCGACCACATCAGTCACACTCAGAAGCCACAGGTATCCAATTTTAAAGACATGGAAGCTCTTTTGTCTTCTTTCAGTGGAGATGATAATTTTCCAATCGATCGTTGGGTCGAACAATTTGATGAGTATGCGGAAATCCTTCGTTTAGATGACAGCGCCAAGTTTTTTTTTGGGAATAGGCCCCTCAGTGGCACTGCGAGGTTGTTCGTGAGAACCTTGAAATTGCGTATTTGGATTGAACTTGGTTCGAGGAAAAGACGACGTGATGAGACCGTGCAGCAATACGTTTTGTCTATGCAAGAAATTGCGTCACATAATCCAGTTGAAGAAGAGGATCTGATCCAGTTTATCATCAAAGGCATTTCCGACACCGAAGTCAACTAGAGCATACTTTATAACGCAAGCAACATAGAGCAGCTTAAGCTTGCGTTGCGAAAGTATGAAAAATATAATTTTTGATAATTTTTCATCAAAGCCTAGCACATCTCAAAACTACAACCGCAGCAAACCTCAACACAATCCAAACAATCCATTCCGCACAAATAATCGAACTACGGAACGAGACTTTTATGCTACACCTGCTAATGTGTCCAATCAGAAGAAGGAGTTCACATGTTTCAAGTGTGGTTGCAAGGGACACATCGCAACAAATTGTGCCGGCAAAGAACCAGATAAACCTGTCCTGACACTTCGAGATGGAAAAAACACAAACGTCAACAAATTTAAACCAGCACTTATCAGAAATTCAGATGAAGAAACCACCACTTGTAAAAAACAACAATCTTCACCAACAAACGACTTTGAGAAGGATGTCTTATATCAGTTCGTTGATGACAAAGTAAATACTTCAATCACCCTTACAACTCTTTTGGACTCTGGAAGTCCAATCAGCTTTATACCAGAAAACTTTTTACCACCATTTATGATATCACCGTTGGAAGCGAACAGTCAGTCATATTGTGGCGTCAACAGTAGTCCTATTTATGTATTGGGAAGTGTTAAATCTTTTATATTTTTTGAAAATAATAATTTGCCAATTAATTTAAATTTATTTGCAGTTAAAAATCGTACAATGATTTATCTTGTGGTGCTTGGTAGGGATTTCATTGGGAAGATTGGTATGGAGTTGCAGAAAACAACTAAGAAAGCTGAAAATCAAGAAAATTTATTGTCATCGGAGTCAGTTGTCGTCCAGAATCATCATGCTTCGATGTGTCGTTACCGTCATCGAGTCTTTGTCCAACTTTATATGGAAACAAGTCTATGTCATCAACAAGTCAGTGTTAGTCTCGTGAATTGCATGAGCCTGTAAGTAAATTTATTGAAGAATTTAATTTTGAAGCAGAAATGTTAAATATTGATGTTAGTGATTCAAATTTTGAGTTAGATATTAAAGTCAGTGAAAATATATCTTTTGATATTCAAAAAAGTTTTAAAGAAATATTGAGTCCAGCTTATTTCTCGGATTTAGATAAAGTTTGTTTAGAAGAAAGTCAATTTAAAATGAGTATAGTTTTGTCAAGGGATGTTCCATTCCATTGTCCACCTAAAAGATTGCCTTATGCACATAAAATTGAATAAGAAAAAATTCTAAATGATTTGCTCAGCAAAGGTATAATTCGAGAATCTAGTTCACAGTACGTGTCACCTATCGTACTAGTTGAAAAGAAAAATAAAGAGTTCAGACTTTGCATAGATTTTAGGGAATTAAACAAAATTACTTTGCGTGACAACTATCCGCTACCTCGGATTGAGGATAACATTGACCGGTTGAAAAATAAAAAGTTTTATACAACGCTAGATTAAGGAACGGATTGTACCACGTTCCGCTTGAAGAGGATTCTATGAAGTACACATCTTTTACTACCCCTATTGGTCAGTATGAATTTACTAGGATGCCGTTTGGGCTGCAAAATGCTCCCTCTGTTTTCGAGCGATATATGAAACATTTGTTTGGTAACATGATTTCAAAATCAAAAATACTTACTTATTTGGATGATATACTCATCGCAACAGAGACCATTGAAGAACATCTTCAAATTCTTCAAAATGTTATTAATATCGTCGTTTCGAAAGGGTTACAGCTTAGATTAGACAAATGTCTTTTCTTACAAAAAGAAATTACTAATTAAGGTTATAGAATAATTGAAGATGGTGTCAGCCCAAATGATGCAAACCTCAAAGCCATTCAAAATTTTCCGCCACCTGTTGGTACTGAAGATGTTCATAGTTTTTTGGGATTTTGTTCTTATTTTAGAAAATTTATCTTTCAATTTGCAAACATCGCAAAGCCTCTTTATGACCTTCTAAAAAAAGATACTCCGTTTTTTTTCGGCTCTAAAGAAATCGAAGTCTTCAATTTGTTGAAAGACAAATTAATTTCAGCGCCTGTGTTATCAATTTATTGCCCGCATAATAGTACAGAGCTGTGTTGCGATGCGAGTACGCTTGGGTTTGGAGCAGTCTTGCTCCAGAAACAAAGTGATTCAAAATTTCACCCGGTGTTCTACTTCTCGAAGCGTGCGACTAGTGCAGGAAGTAAGTACCATAGCTACGAGCCTGAGACATTGTCTATAATATATGCGTTAAAACGATTCAGAATATACTTACTCGGAATTCCATTCAAGGTTGTGACAGATTGTCAAGCTCTCGTTCAGACATTGAACAAAAAGTCTTTGAATCCCCGTATTTCAAGGTGGGCGTTAGAGCTCCAATCATTCGATTATACTGTCGAACACAGGAAAGGTAATCAGATGACACATGTGGATTCCCTAAGTATATCATTTAATATTTTGCATAATGATGATGAGTCTTTCGAATCCAATACCAACAGGTAAAAATTTGATACTATTCACATTGACCATCTCGGTCCTTTTCCTAATTCCTCCTTTAGTGGAAAACATATTCTAGTGATGGTTGATGGTTTTACCAAGTTATACGCTTCTAAGAGCACTCAAAGTAAAGAAGCAAATACTTGTTTAAAAACTTATTTTGCTAATTTTTCAAGACCTAACCGAATAATATCTGACCGTGGAACGTGTTTCACCTCAAAAGAGTTTGCCGAGTTCTTGACAGATAATAATATTCAGCACGTCAATGTTACAACCCATTCCCCACAGTCCAATGGTCAAGTAGAATGCCTTATTCGCATAATTACACCTATGCTGGCAAAGAAGTGTGAAGCTTTAACCACTGGTGGATGGGATAAGCATTTAAAAAAAGTCGAGTTTGCAATTAATAACAGCGTGAACCGAAGAACTGGTTTCACTCCAAGCACTCTTTTATTTGGTAGAGATCAAAAGGGACAGTTGTGTGATAAAGTCAAAGAATATCTAATTGACAACGTAGGACCTGTAGAAATAAATGTAGAAGATGTGAGGGATAAAGCTCAAGAAAATATTAAAAAGGAACAAACGCGAAATAAAATGTATTACGACAATCGTCATAAAAGTCCAACAAAATATAAGATAGGCGATTACATTATAATCAAGAACGTCATCACCACGCCAGGTATAAATAAAAAGTTATTAGCCAAGTATCGAGAGCCATATGAGGTAAAAAGTGTTTTGGCAAACGACAGGTATGTCATTGGTGACATAGACGGTTTGCAGGTAACCAGGTTGCCATATAAAGATGTATGTTCTCCGGACAATATGAGACTCTATGCGGTACCAGATACTAACGTGAAGCATGGTGAAGACACGGACTGATGCGAATGAAAGTGTAAGATCTATAAAGTAAAATTCATTAAATAACGTGACTATGCCAATCATTTCAATGAATTCTACAATCGACACACAGTGATTTATTTTAACCTCGTGTTTTTAAAATTTAACTTTAAGCTTTTCATAAATACTCATGCAAATGTTGATTCACTTTGATTTTTGTTTCAAAACAATGAAATGTTTTATGTTTTCCATTCGAAAATTAATTTGAAAAAAAAATGATAAATACCTATAATTTATTCAATTAAATGATATGTAATAATAAATTCATAAGAATTTATAATAGATACTTTATAATTTCATAATTTGATTATTTGTATGTAATCGGGATGATTTCACGATCAGGATGGCCGATCTGTAGGCAATAATTCATTTAATAAACAGTAACTTGTCAAACACACTGTACTTTACTTAAAAAAAAGTATCGAATAGTTTCTTGCCAAACATACTCAGCCTTATTTATTAACTCGGTGTAGCGGTGGCGTAAAGTTACTCCGACTTTACAACACCTCTAAAACTGGAAAGCTTATTTAAAAAAAATATATATCAGGAATAGAGGCGGAGTAAGCTAAAACTGGTTCCTAGGAGGTTTAAAGCCGGAGTAAAGCCGTTTTAGTATCTAAATGTCATTTTGACATGACATTGTGTGAATTTAAAAAGAGTGCAAACAATTTTTTTCTTTTTGTTACCACGATAAAATGGATATTTATTTTACATTAATAAATCATTTTAATTCTCTAAACGGTTTGACATTTAACAAAGAAGGAGAAAGTCAAAGCAGTACGAAACTCATTTAGATCCCATGACACTGAGGGATGGATTAGTTGCCGGGGAAAAATCTATGAACATACACCAAAATATTTATTTTTATCTGTTGTAATTATGTAAATATATTAACATATCTTTTGAGCATCATCCCAGTTTTTCTGAACGTTTTCTTTTCTTTTATTTTTATTTTATTATTCGAAATTAACAAATAATTTCTTTACCAAAATAAACCAAAAACAATGGAAATCAGCTGAGGTTTGTTTACGTTTATGTTAACCAGAGTTTTAGATTGGCGATTTTTTGATAAAATATTTGACAGAAGGCAGGCGTAACTAAACCGGCTAAGAATTTTTTTTTTAAATAAGGATTAGTTCGACATGGCGTAAAACCGGTGTAAGTGCTTCGACTTGGTTTAACTATTCCGAGGTTTAACCGAGTATTAGTGAAATCTAATAAATATGGCCGACTGTGTTTCCAATAATTCAAGTATATAATAACCGACACATTTCTCGAATAGTGCTGTCCCATATGATCGTATGATTGTCTCGAAGTAAATAATATCCCGTATTATGCTTTACTTTACTTATGTATATAATTTTCAATTACTGTTTTATCTTTCTTTCTTTGATTCACTTCCCAATAAACTGTCGTTAAGAAAATGTCAGCGTTTCGTCTCTGCGTTTTATTTTAAAAGGATTTTTATTTCAAGTTGCTAATTTTCCCTACAATTTTCAGAAGTGGCATCTGAACTAGAAGAAGAGAATATTAATTATTGATATTAATCGTTTTGCGAATTGCTGTTTTCGTGTATGTTCAATAAAGCATGTCTGACGAATTTAAGAAGTTTTTGGAAGCGGCAATCGCTGCTACGCTGAAGGATGTTCTGCGGAGCCTAAAGGTAAGACCGCACACAACTGCAGCGGAACTACACTTCACGACGCGGCAAAATATTATTTGTATGAAATTGTATGAGCTATATCGCACTAAGCGGCAACTGAACTTCATACAATTTCATACAAATTATTTTGAAGCGCAGTTCTGCTGCAGTGCAGTTCCGCCTAGTGCGGTCTAACCTTAAAGCTGCAATGTAGTGGCAGCAAAGCAGTCTTAAAAGCCCGTGTGGAGAACGCAGTGGAAGAGTATGGAGAAGAGGCGCTTCATGAGCTCCTCAATGAATGCACTTCGGCATCGTCGCCATTGGATGGTACTTACTCCGAGCATGATGGTGAGTTTCATCTTAGCAATGATGGTGATATCGATGAGCAGCTAAAATATATTCTTTTGAAGCCGCCGACGCCGACCACATCAGTCACACTCAGAAGCCACAGGTATCCAATTTTAAAGACATGGAAGCTCTTTTGTCTTCTTTCAGTGGAGATGATAATTTTCCAATCGATCGTTGGGTCGAACAATTTGATGAGTATGCGGAAATCCTTCGTTTAGATGACAGCGCCAAGTTTTTTTTGGGAATAGGCCCCTCAGTGGCACTGCGAGGTTGTTCGTGAGAACCTTGAAATTGCGTATTTGGATTGAACTTGGTTCGAGGAAAAGACGACGTGATGAGACCGTGCAGCAATACGTTTTGTCTATGCAAGAAATTGCGTCACATAATCCAGTTGAAGAAGAGGATCTGATCCAGTTTATCATCAAAGGCATTTCCGACACCGAAGTCAACTAGAGCATACTTTATAACGCAAGCAACATAGAGCAGCTTAAGCTTGCGTTGCGAAAGTATGAAAAATATAATTTTTGATAATTTTTCATCAAAGCCTAGCACATCTCAAAACTACAACCGCAGCAAACCTCAACACAATCCAAACAATCCATTCCGCACAAATAATCGAACTACGGAACGAGACTTTTATGCTACACCTGCTAATGTGTCCAATCAGAAGAAGGAGTTCACATGTTTCAAGTGTGGTTGCAAGGGACACATCGCAACAAATTGTGCCGGCAAAGAACCAGATAAACCTGTCCTGACACTTCGAGATGGAAAAAACACAAACGTCAACAAATTTAAACCAGCACTTATCAGAAATTCAGATGAAGAAACCACCACTTGTAAAAAACAACAATCTTCACCAACAAACGACTTTGAGAAGGATGTCTTATATCAGTTCGTTGATGACAAAGTAAATACTTCAATCACCCTTACAACTCTTTTGGACTCTGGAAGTCCAATCAGCTTTATACCAGAAAACTTTTTACCACCATTTATGATATCACCGTTGGAAGCGAACAGTCAGTCATATTGTTTTATGTATTGGGAAGTGTTAAATCTTTTATATTTTTTGAAAATAATAATTTGCCAATTAATTTAAATTTATTTGCAGTTAAAAATCGTACAATGATTTATCTTGTGGTGCTTGGTAGTGATTTCATTGGGAAGATTGGTATGGAGTTGCAGAAAACAACTAAGAAAGCTGAAAATCAAGAAAATTTATTGTCATCGGAGTCAGTTGTCGTCCAGAATCATCATGCTTCGATGTGTCGTTACCGTCATCGAGTCTTTGTCCAACTTTATATGGAAACAAGTCTATGTCATCAACAAGTCAGTGTTAGTCTCGTGAATTGCATGAGCCTGTAAGTAAATTTATTGAAGAATTTAATTTTGAAGCAGAAATGTTAAATATTGATGTTAGTGATTCAAATTTTGAGTTAGATATTAAAGTCAGTGAAAATATATCTTTTGATATTCAAAAAAGTTTTAAAGAAATATTGAGTCCAGCTTATTTCTCGGATTTAGATAAAGTTTGTTTAGAAGAAAGTCAATTTAAAATGAGTATAGTTTTGTCAAGGGATGTTCCATTCCATTGTCCACCTAAAAGATTGCCTTATGCACATAAAATTGAATAAGAAAAAATTCTAAATGATTTGCTCAGCAAAGGTATAATTCGAGAATCTAGTTCACAGTACGTGTCACCTATCGTACTAGTTGAAAAGAAAAATAAAGAGTTCAGACTTTGCATAGATTTTAGGGAATTAAACAAAATTACTTTGCGTGACAACTATCCGCTACCTCGGATTGAGGATAACATTGACCGGTTGAAAAATAAAAAGTTTTATACAACGCTAGATTAAGGAACGGATTGTACCACGTTCCGCTTGAAGAGGATTCTATGAAGTACACATCTTTTACTACCCCTATTGGTCAGTATGAATTTACTAGGATGCCGTTTGGGCTGCAAAATGCTCCCTCTGTTTTCGAGCGATATATGAAACATTTGTTTGGTAACATGATTTCAAAATCAAAAATACTTACTTATTTGGATGATATACTCATCGCAACAGAGACCATTGAAGAACATCTTCAAATTCTTCAAAATGTTATTAATATCGTCGTTTCGAAAGGGTTACAGCTTAGATTAGACAAATGTCTTTTCTTACAAAAAGAAATTACTAATTAAGGTTATAGAATAATTGAAGATGGTGTCAGCCCAAATGATGCAAACCTCAAAGCCATTCAAAATTTTCCGCCACCTGTTGGTACTGAAGATGTTCATAGTTTTTTGGGATTTTGTTCTTTTTTAGAAAATTTATCTTTCAATTTGCAAACATCGCAAAGCCTCTTTATGACCTTCTAAAAAAAGATACTCCGTTTGTTTTCGGCTCTAAAGAAATCGAAGTCTTCAATTTGTTGAAAGACAAATTAATTTCAGCGCCTGTGTTATCAATTTATTGCCCGCATAATAGTACAGAGCTGTGTTGCGATGCGAGTACGCTTGGGTTTGGAGCAGTCTTGCTCCAGAAACAAAGTGATTCAAAATTTCACCCGGTGTTCTACTTCTCGAAGCGTGCGACTAGTGCAGGAAGTAAGTACCATAGCTACGAGCCTGAGACATTGTCTATAATATATGCGTTAAAACGATTCAGAATATACTTACTCGGAATTCCATTCAAGGTTGTGACAGATTGTCAAGCTCTCGTTCAGACATTGAACAAAAAGTCTTTGAATCCCCGTATTTCAAGGTGGGCGTTAGAGCTCCAATCATTCGATTATACTGTCGAACACAGGAAAGGTAATCAGATGACACATGTGGATTCCCTAAGTATATCATTTAATATTTTGCATAATGATGATGAGTCTTTCGAATCCAATACCAACAGGTAAAAATTTGATACTATTCACATTGACCATCTCGGTCCTTTTACTAATTCCTCCTTTAGTAGAAAACATATTCTAGTGATGGTTGATGGTTTTACCAAGTTATACGCTTCTAAGAGCACTCAAAGTAAAGAAGCAAATACTTGTTTAAAAACTTATTTTGCTAATTTTTCAAGACCTAACCGAATAATATCTGACCGTGGAACGTGTTTCACCTCAAAAGAGTTTGCCGAGTTCTTGACAGATAATAATATTCAGCACGTCAATGTTACAACCCATTCCCCACAGTCCAATGGTCAAGTAGAACGCCTTATTCGCATAATTACACCTATGCTGGCAAAGAAGTGTGAAGCTTTAACCACTGGTGGATGGGATAAGCATTTAAAAAAAGTCGAGTTTGCAATTAATAACAGCGTGAACCGAAGAACTGGTTTCACTCCAAGCACTCTTTTATTTGGTAGAGATCAAAAGGGACAGTTGTGTGATAAAGTCAAAGAATATCTAATTGACAACGTAGGACCTGTAGAAATAAATGTAGAAGATGTGATAAAGCTCAAGAAAATATTAAAAAGGAACAAACGCGAAATAAAATGTATTACGACAATCGTCATAAAAGTCCAACAAAATATAAGATAGGCGATTACATTATGATCAAGAACGTCATCACCACGCCAGGTATAAATAAAAAGTTATTAGCCAAGTATCGAGAGCCATATGAGGTAAAAAGTGTTTTGGCAAACGACAGGTATGTCATTGGTGACATAGACGGTTTGCAGGTAACCAGGTTGCCATATAAAGATGTATGTTCTCCGGACAATATGAGACTCTATGCGGTACCAGATACTAACGTGAAGCATGGTGAAGACACGGACTGATGCGAATGAAAGTGTAAGATCTATAAAGTAAAATTCATTAAATAACGTGACTATGCCAATCATTTCAATGAATTCTACAATCGACACACAGTGATTTATTTTAACCTCGTGTTTTTAAAATTTAACTTTTAGCTTTTCATAAATACTCATGCAAATGTTGATTCACTTTGATTTTTGTTTCAAAACAATGAAATGTTTTATGTTTTCCATTCGAAAATTAATTTGAAAAAAAAATGATAAATACCTATAATTTATTCAATTAAATGATATGTAATAATAAATTCATAAGAATTTATAATAGATACTTTATAATTTCATAATTTGATTATTTGTATGTAATCGGGATGATTTCACGATCAGGATGGCCGATCTGTAGGCAATAATTCATTTAATAAACAGTAACTTGTCAAACACACTGTACTTTACTTAAAAAAAAGTATCGAATAGTTTCTTGCCATACATACTCAGCCTTATTTATTAACTCGGTTTAGCGGTGGCGTAAAGTTACTCCGACTTTTCAACACCTCTAAAACTGGAAAGCTTATTTAAAAAAAATATATATCAGGAATAGAGGCGGAGTAAGCTAAAACTGGTTCCTAGGAGGTTTAAAGCCGGAGTAAAGCCGTTTTAGTATCTAAATGTCATTTTGACATGACATTGTGTGAATTTAAAAAGAGTGCAAACAATTTTTTTCTTTTTGTTACATGGATATTTATTTTACATTAATAAATCATTTTAATTCTCTAAACGGTTTGACATTTAACAAAGAAGGAGAAAGTCAAAGCAGTACGAAACTCATTTAGATCCCATGACACTGAGGGATGGATTAGTTGCCGGGGAAAAATCTATGAACATACACCAAAATATTTATTTTTATCTGTTGTAATTATGTAAATATATTAACATATCTTTTGAGCATCATCCCAGTTTTTCTGAACGTTTTCTTTTCTTTTATTTTTATTTTATTATTCGAAATTAACAAATAATTTCTTTACCAAAATAAACCAAAAACAATGGAAATCAGCTGAGGTTTGTTTACGTTTATGTTAACCAGAGTTTTAGATTGGCGATTTTTTGATAAAATATTTGACAAAAGGCAGGCGTAACTAAACCGGCTAAGAATTTTTTTTTTAAATAAGGATTAGTTCGACATGGCGTAAAACCGGTGTAAGTGCTTCGACTTGGTTTAACTATTCCGAGGTTTAACCGAGTATTAGTGAAATCTAATAAATATGGCCGACTGTGTTTCCAATAATTCAAGTATATAATAACCGACACATTTCTCGAATAGTGCTGTCCCATATGATCGTATGATTGTCTCGAAGTAAATAATATCCCGTATTATGCTTTACTTTACTTATGTATATAATTTTCAATTACTGTTTTATCTTTCTTTCTTTGATTCACTTCCCAATAAACTGTCGTTAAGAAAATGTCAGCGTTTTGTCTCTGCGTTTTATTTTAAAAGGATTTTTATTTCAAGTTGCTAATTTTCCCTACAATTTTCAGAAGTGGCATCTGAACTAGAAGAAGAGAATATTAATTATTGATATTAATCGTTTTGCGAATTGCTGTTTTCGTGTATGTTCAATAAAGCATGTCTGACGAATTTAAGAAGTTTTTGGAAGCGGCAATCGCTGCTACGCTGAAGGATGTTCTGCGGAGCCTAAAGGTAAGACCGCACACAACTGCAGCGGAACTACACTTCACGACGCGGCAAAATATTATTTGTATGAAATTGTATGAGCTATATCGCACTAAGCGGCAACTGAACTTCATACAATTTCATACAAATTATTTTGAAGCGCAGTTCTGCTGCAGTGCAGTTCCGCCTAGTGCGGTCTAACCTTAAAGCTGCAATGTAGTGGCAGCAAAGCAGTCTTAAAAGCCCGTGTGGAGAACGCAGTGGAAGAGTATGGAGAAGAGGCGCTTCATGAGCTCCTCAATGAATGCACTTCGGCATCGTCGCCATTGGATGGTACTTACTCCGAGCATGATGGAGAGTTTCATCTTAGCAATGATGGTGATATCGATGAGCAGCTAAAATATATTCTTTTGAAGCCGCCGACGCCGACCACATCAGTCACACTCAGAAGCCACAGGTATCCAATTTTAAAGACATGGAAGCTCTTTTGTCTTCTTTCAGTGGAGATGATAATTTTCCAATCGATCGTTGGGTCGAACAATTTGATGAGTATGCGGAAATCCTTCGTTTAGATGACAGCGCCAAGTTTTTTTTTGGGAATAGGCCCCTCAGTGGCACTGCGAGGTTGTTCGTGAGAACCTTGAAATTGCGTATTTGGATTGAACTTGGTTCGAGGAAAAGACGACGTGATGAGACCGTGCAGCAATACGTTTTGTCTATGCAAGAAATTGCGTCACATAATCCAGTTGAAGAAGAGGATCTGATCCAGTTTATCATCAAAGGCATTTCCGACACCGAAGTCAACTAGAGCATACTTTATAACGCAAGCAACATAGAGCAGCTTAAGCTTGCGTTGCGAAAGTATGAAAAATATAATTTTTGATAATTTTTCATCAAAGCCTAGCACATCTCAAAACTACAACCGCAGCAAACCTCAACACAATCCAAACAATCCATTCCGCACAAATAATCGAACTACGGAACGAGACTTTTATGCTACACCTGCTAATGTGTCCAATCAGAAGAAGGAGTTCACATGTTTCAAGTGTGGTTGCAAGGGACACATCGCAACAAATTGTGCCGGCAAAGAACCAGATAAACCTGTCCTGACACTTCGAGATGGAAAAAACACAAACGTCAACAAATTTAAACCAGCACTTATCAGAAATTCAGATGAAGAAACCACCACTTGTAAAAAACAACAATCTTCACCAACAAAGGACTTTGAGAAGGATGTCTTATATCAGTTCGTTGATGACAAAGTAAATACTTCAATCACCCTTACAACTCTTTTGGACTCTGGAAGTCCAATCAGCTTTATACCAGAAAACTTTTTACCACCATTTATGATATCACCGTTGGAAGCGAACAGTCAGTCATATTGTGGCGTCAACAGTAGTCCTATTTATGTATTGGGAAGTGTTAAATCTTTTATATTTTTTGAAAATAATAATTTGCCAATTAATTTAAATTTATTTGCAGTTAAAAATCGTACAATGATTTATCTTGTGGTGCTTGGTAGGGATTTCATTGGGAAGATTGGTATGGAGTTGCAGAAAACAACTAAGAAAGCTGAAAATCAAGAAAATTTATTGTCATCGGAGTCAGTTGTCGTCCAGAATCATCATGCTTCGATGTGTCGTTACCGTCATCGAGTCTTTGTCCAACTTTATATGGAAACAAGTCTATGTCATCAACAAGTCAGTGTTAGTCTCGTGAATTGCATGAGCCTGTAAGTAAATTTATTGAAGAATTTAATTTTGAAGCAGAAATGTTAAATATTGATGTTAGTGATTCAAATTTTGAGTTAGATATTAAAGTCAGTGAAAATATATCTTTTGATATTCAAAAAAGGTTTAAAGAAATATTGAGTCCAGCTTATTTCTCGGATTTAGATAAAGTTTGTTTAGAAGAAAGTCAATTTAAAATGAGTATAGTTTTGTCAAGGGATGTTCCATTCCATTGTCCACCTAAAAGATTGCCTTATGCACATAAAATTGAATAAGCAAAAATTCTAAATGATTTGCTCAGCAAAGGTATAATTCGAGAATCTAGTTCACAGTACGTGTCACCTATCGTACTAGTTGAAAAGAAAAATAAAGAGTTCAGACTTTGCATAGATTTTAGGGAATTAAACAAAATTACTTTGCGTGACAACTATCCGCTACCTCGGATTGAGGATAACATTGACCGGTTGAAAAATAAAAAGTTTTATACAACGCTAGATTAAGGAACGGATTGTACCACGTTCCGCTTGAAGAGGATTCTATGAAGTACACATCTTTTACTACCCCTATTGGTCAGTATGAATTTACTAGGATGCCGTTTGGGCTGCAAAATGCTCCCTCTGTTTTCGAGCGATATATGAAACATTTGTTTGGTAACATGATTTCAAAATCAAAAATACTTACTTATTTGGATGATATACTCATCGCAACAGAGACCATTGAAGAACATCTTCAAATTCTTCAAAATGTTATTAATATCGTCGTTTCGAAAGGGTTACAGCTTAGATTAGACAAATGTCTTTTCTTACAAAAAGAAATTACTAATTAAGGTTATAGAATAATTGAAGATGGTGTCAGCCCAAATGATGCAAACCTCAAAGCCATTCAAAATTTTCCGCCACCTGTTGGTACTGAAGATGTTCATAGTTTTTTGGGATTTTGTTCTTATTTTAGAAAATTTATCTTTCAATTTGCAAACATCGCAAAGCCTCTTTATGACCTTCTAAAAAAAGATACTCCGTTTGTTTTCGGCTCTAAAGAAATCGAAGTCTTCAATTTGTTGAAAGACAAATTAATTTCAGCGCCTGTGTTATCAATTTATTGCCCGCATAATAGTACAGAGCTGTGTTGCGATGCGAGTACGCTTGGGTTTGGAGCAGTCTTGCTCCAGAAACAAAGTGATTTAAAATTTCACCCGGTGTTCTACTTCTCGAAGCGTGCGACTAGTGCAGGAAGTAAGTACCATAGCTACGAGCCTGAGACATTGTCTATAATATATGCGTTAAAACGATTCAGAATATACTTACTCGGAATTCCATTCAAGGTTGTGACAGATTGTCAAGCTCTCGTTCAGACATTGAACAAAAAGTCTTTGAATCCCCGTATTTCAAGGTGGGCGTTAGAGCTCCAATCATTCGATTATACTGTCGAACACAGGAAAGGTAATCAGATGACACATGTGGATTCCCTAAGTATATCATTTAATATTTTGCATAATGATGATGAGTCTTTCGAATCCAATACCAACAGGTAAAAATTTGATACTATTCACATTGACCATCTCGGTCCTTTTACTAATTCCTCCTTTAGTAGAAAACATATTCTAGTGATGGTTGATGGTTTTACCAAGTTATACGCTTCTAAGAGCACTCAAAGTAAAGAAGCAAATACTTGTTTAAAAACTTATTTTGCTAATTTTTCAAGACCTAACCGAATAATATCTGACCGTGGAACGTGTTTCACCTCAAAAGAGTTTGCCGAGTTCTTGACAGATAATAATATTCAGCACGTCAATGTTACAACCCATTCCCCACAGTCCAATGGTCAAGTAGAACGCCTTATTCGCATAATTACACCTATGCTGGCAAAGAAGTGTGAAGCTTTAACCACTGGTGGATGGGATAAGCATTTAAAAAAAGTCGAGTTTGCAATTAATAACAGCGTGAACCGAAGAACTGGTTTCACTCCAAGCACTCTTTTATTTGGTAGAGATCAAAAGGGACAGTTGTGTGATAAAGTCAAAGAATATCTAATTGACAACGTAGGACCTGTAGAAATAAATGTAGAAGATGTGAGGGATAAAGCTCAAGAAAATATTAAAAAGGAACAAACGCGAAATAAAATGTATTACGACAATCGTCATAAAAGTCCAACAAAATATAAGATAGGCGATTACATTATGATCAAGAACGTCATCACCACGCCAGGTATAAATAAAAAGTTATTGGCCAAGTATCGAGGGCCATATGAGGTAAAAAGTGTTTTGGCAAACGACAGGTATGTCATTGGTGACATAGACGGTTTGCAGGTAACCAGGTTGCCATATAAAGATGTATGTTCTCCGGACAATATGAGACTCTATGCGGTACCAGATACTAACGTGAAGCATGGTGAAGACACGGACTGATGCGAATGAAAGTGTAAGATCTATAAAGTAAAATTCATTAAATAACGTGACTATGCCAATCATTTCAATGAATTCTACAATCGACACACAGTGATTTATTTTAACCTCGTGTTTTTAAAATTTAACTTTTAGCTTTTCATAAATACTCATGCAAATGTTGATTCACTTTGATTTTTGTTTCAAAACAATGAAATGTTTTATGTTTTCCATTCGAAAATTAATTTGAAAAAAAAATGATAAATACCTATAATTTATTCAATTAAATGATATGTTATAATAAATTCATAAGAATTTATAATAGATACTTTATAATTTCATAATTTGATTATTTGTATGTAATCGGGATGATTTCACGATCAGGATGGCCGATCTGTAGGCAATAATTCATTTAATAAACAGTAACTTGTCAAACACACTGTACTTTACTTAAAAAAAAGTATCGAATAGTTTCTTTCCAAACATACTCAGCCTTATTTATTAACTCGGTTTAGCGGTGGCGTAAAGTTACTCCGACTTTTCAACACCTCTAAAACTGGAAAGCTTATTTAAAAAAAAAATATATCAGGAATAGAGGCGGAGTAAGCTAAAACTGGTTCCTAGGAGGTTTAAAGCCGGAGTAAAGCCGTTTTAGTATCTAAATGTCATTTTGACATGACATTGTGTGAATTTAAAAAGAGTGCAAACAATTTTTTTCTTTTTGTTACCACGATAAAATGGATATTTATTTTACATTAATAAATCATTTTAATTCTCTAAACGGTTTGACATTTAACAAAGAAGGAGAAAGTCAAAGCAGTACGAAACTCATTTAGATCCCATGACACTGAGGGATGGATTAGTTGCCGGGGAAAAATCTATGAACATACACCAAAATATTTATTTTTATCTGTTGTAATTATGTAAATATATTAACATATCTTTTGAGCATCATCCCAGTTTTTCTGAACGTTTTCTTTTCTTTTGTTTTTATTTTATTATTCGAAATTAACAAATAATTTCTTTACCAAAATAAACCAAAAACAATGGAAATCAGCTGAGGTTTGTTTACGTTTATGTTAACCAGAGTTTTAGATTGGCGATTTTTTGATAAAATATTTGACAAAAGGCAGGCGTAACTAAACCGGCTAAGAATTTTTTTTTTAAATAAGGATTAGTTCGACATGGCGTAAAACCGGTGTAAGTGCTTCGACTTGGTTTAACTATTCCGAGGTTTAACCGAGTATTAGTGAAATCTAATAAATATGGCCGACTGTGTTTCCAATAATTCAAGTATATAATAACCGACACATTTCTCGAATAGTGCTGTCCCATATGATCGTATGATTGTCTCGAAGTAAATAATATCCCGTATTATGCTTTACTTTACTTATGTATATAATTTTCAATTACTGTTTTATCTTTCTTTCTTTGATTCACTTCCCAACAAACTGTCGTTAAGAAAATGTCAGCGTTTTGTCTCTGCGTTTTATTTTAAAAGGATTTTTATTTCAAGTTGCTAATTTTCCCTACAATTTTCAGAAGTGGCATCTGAACTAGAAGAAGAGAATATTAATTATTGATATTAATCGTTTTGCGAATTGCTGTTTTCGTGTATGTTCAATAAAGCATGTCTGACGAATTTAAGAAGTTTTTGGAAGCGGCAATCGCTGCTACGCTGAAGGATGTTCTGCGGAGCCTAAAGGTAAGACCGCACACAACTGCAGCGGAACTACACTTCACGACGCGGCAAAATATTATTTGTATGAAATTGTATGAGCTATATCGCACTAAGCGGCAACTGAACTTCATACAATTTCATACAAATTATTTTGAAGCACAGTTCTGCTGCAGTGCAGTTCCGCCTAGTGCGGTCTAACCTTAAAGCTGCAATGTAGTGGCAGCAAAGCAGTCTTAAAAGCCCGTGTGGAGAACGCAGTGGAAGAGTATGGAGAAGAGGCGCTTCATGAGCTCCTCAATGAATGCACTTCGGCATCGTCGCCATTGGATGGTACTTACTCCGAGCATGATGGTGAGTTTCATCTTAGCAATGATGGTGATATCGATGAGCAGCTAAAATATATTCTTTTGAAGCCGCCGACGCCGACCACATCAGTCACACTCAGAAGCCACAGGTATCCAATTTTAAAGACATGGAAGCTCTTTTGTCTTCTTTCAGTGGAGATGATAATTTTCCAATCGATCGTTGGGTCGAACAATTTGATGAGTATGCGGAAATCCTTCGTTTAGATGACCGCGCCAAGTTTTTTTTTGGGAAGAGGCCCCTCAGTGGCACTGCGAGGTTGTTCGTGAGAACCTTGAAATTGCGTATTTGGATTGAACTTGGTTCGAGGAAAAGACGACGTGATGAGACCGTGCAGCAATACGTTTTGTCTATGCAAGAAATTGCGTCACATAATCCAGTTGAAGAAGAGGATCTGATCCAGTTTATCATCAAAGGCATTTCCGACACCGAAGTCAACTAGAGCATACTTTATAACGCAAGCAACATAGAGCAGCTTAAGCTTGCGTTGCGAAAGTATGAAAAATATAATTTTTGATAATTTTTCATCAAAGCCTAGCACATCTCAAAACTACAACCGCAGCAAACCTCAACACAATCCAAACAATCCATTCCGCACAAATAATCGAACTACGGAACGAGACTTTTATGCTACACCTGCTAATGTGTCCAATCAGAAGAAGGAGTTCACATGTTTCAAGTGTGGTTGCAAGGGACACATCGCAACAAATTGTGCCGGCAAAGAACCAGATAAACCTGTCCTGACACTTCGAGATGGAAAAAACACAAACGTCAACAAATTTAAACCAGCACTTATCAGAAATTCAGATGAAGAAACCACCACTTGTAAAAAACAACAATCTTCACCAACAAACGACTTTGAGAAGGATGTCTTATATCAGTTCGTTGATGACAAAGTAAATACTTCAATCACCCTTACAACTCTTTTGGACTCTGGAAGTCCAATCAGCTTTATACCAGAAAACTTTTTACCACCATTTATGATATCACCGTTGGAAGCGAACAGTCAGTCATATTGTGGCGTCAACAGTAGTCCTATTTATGTATTGGGAAGTGTTAAATCTTTTATATTTTTTGAAAATAATAATTTGCCAATTAATTTAAATTTATTTGCAGTTAAAAATCGTACAATGATTTATCTTGTGGTGCTTGGTAGGGATTTCATTGGGAAGATTGGTATGGAGTTGCAGAAAACAACTAAGAAAGCTGAAAATCAAGAAAATTTATTGTCATCGGAGTCAGTTGTCGTCCAGAATCATCATGCTTCGATGTGTCGTTACCGTCATCGAGTCTTTGTCCAACTTTATATGGAAACAAGTCTATGTCATCAACAAGTCAGTGTTAGTCTCGTGAATTGCATGAGCCTGTAAGTAAATTTATTGAAGAATTTAATTTTGAAGCAGAAATGTTAAATATTGATGTTAGTGATTCAAATTTTGAGTTAGATATTAAAGTCAGTGAAAATATATCTTTTGATATTCAAAAAAGTTTTAAAGAAATATTGAGTCCAGCTTATTTCTCGGATTTAGATAAAGTTTGTTTAGAAGAAAGTCAATTTAAAATGAGTATAGTTTTGTCAAGGGATGTTCCATTCCATTGTCCACCTAAAAGATTGCCTTATGCACATAAAATTGAATAAGAAAAAATTCTAAATGATTTGCTCAGCAAAGGTATAATTCGAGAATCTAGTTCACAGTACGTGTCACCTATCGTACTAGTTGAAAAGAAAAATAAAGAGTTCAGACTTTGCATAGATTTTAGGGAATTAAACAAAATTACTTTGCGTGACAACTATCCGCTACCTCGGATTGAGGATAACATTGACCGGTTGAAAAATAAAAAGTTTTATACAACGCTAGATTAAGGAACGGATTGTACCACGTTCCGCTTGAAGAGGATTCTATGAAGTACACATCTTTTACTACCCCTATTGGTCAGTATGAATTTACTAGGATGCCGTTTGGGCTGCAAAATGCTCCCTCTGTTTTCGAGCGATATATGAAACATTTGTTTGGTAACATGATTTCAAAATCAAAAATACTTACTTATTTGGATGATATACTCATCGCAACAGAGACCATTGAAGAACATCTTCAAATTCTTCAAAATGTTATTAATATCGTCGTTTCGAAAGGGTTACAGCTTAGATTAGACAAATGTCTTTTCTTACAAAAAGAAATTACTAATTAAGGTTATAGAATAATTGAAGATGGTGTCAGCCCAAATGATGCAAACCTCAAAGCCATTCAAAATTTTCCGCCACCTGTTGGTACTGAAGATGTTCATAGTTTTTTTGGGATTTTGTTCTTATTTTAGAAAATTTATCTTTCAATTTGCAAACATCGCAAAGCCTCTTTATGACCTTCTAAAAAAAGATACTCCGTTTGTTTTCGGCTCTAAAGAAATCGAAGTCTTCAATTTGTTGAAAGACAAATTAATTTCAGCGCCTGTGTTATCAATTTATTGCCCGCATAATAGTACAGAGCTGTGTTGCGATGCGAGTACGCTTGGGTTTGGAGCAGTCTTGCTCCAGAAACAAAGTGATTTAAAATTTCACCCGGTGTTCTACTTCTCGAAGCGTGCGACTAGTGCAGGAAGTAAGTACCATAGCTACGAGCCTGAGACATTGTCTATAATATATGCGTTAAAACGATTCAGAATATACTTACTCGGAATTCCATTCAAGGTTGTGACAGATTGTCAAGCTCTCGTTCAGACATTGAACAAAAAGTCTTTGAATCCCCGTATTTCAAGGTGGGCGTTAGAGCTCCAATCATTCGATTATACTGTCGAACACAGGAAAGGTAATCAGATGACACATGTGGATTCCCTAAGTATATCATTTAATATTTTGCATAATGATGATGAGTCTTTCGAATCCAATACCAACAGGTAAAAATTTGATACTATTCACATTGACCATCTCGGTCCTTTTCCTAATTCCTCCTTTAGTAGAAAACATATTCTAGTGATGGTTGATGGTTTTACCAAGTTATACGCTTCTAAGAGCACTCAAAGTAAAGAAGCAAATACTTGTTTAAAAACTTATTTTGCTAATTTTTCAAGACCTAACCGAATAATATCTGACCGTGGAACGTGTTTCACCTCAAAAGAGTTTGCCGAGTTCTTGACAGATAATAATATTCAGCACGTCAATGTTACAACCCATTCCCCACAGTCCAATGGTCAAGTAGAACGCCTTATTCGCATAATTACACCTATGCTGGCAAAGAAGTGTGAAGCTTTAACCACTGGTGGATGGGATAAGCATTTAAAAAAAGTCGAGTTTGCAATTAATAACAGCGTGAACCGAAGAACTGGTTTCACTCCAAGCACTCTTTTATTTGGTAGAGATCAAAAGGGACAGTTGTGTGATAAAGTCAAAGAATATCTAATTGACAACGTAGGACCTGTAGAAATAAATGTAGAAGATGTGAGGGATAAAGCTCAAGAAAATATTAAAAAGGAACAAACGCGAAATAAAATGTATTACGACAATCGTCATAAAAGTCCAACAAAATATAAGATAGGCGATTACATTATGATCAAGAACGTCATCACCACGCCAGGTATAAATAAAAAGTTATTAGCCAAGTATCGAGAGCCATATGAGGTAAAAAGTGTTTTGGCAAACGACAGGTGACATAGACGGTTTGCAGGTAACCAGGTTGCCATATAAAGATGTATGTTCTCCGGACAATATGAGACTCTATGCGGTACCAGATACTAACGTGAAGCATGGTGAAGACACGGACTGATGCGAATGAAAGTGTAAGATCTATAAAGTAAAATTCATTAAATAACGTGACTATGCCAATCATTTCAATGAATTCTACAATCGACACACAGTGATTTATTTTAACCTCGTGTTTTTAAAATTTAACTTTTAGCTTTTCATAAATACTCATTCAAATGTTGATTCACTTTGATTTTTGTTTCAAAACAATGAAATGTTTTATGTTTTCCATTCGAAAATTAATTTGAAAAAAAAATGATAAATACCTATAATTTATTCAATTAAATGATATGTTATAATAAATTCATAAGAATTTATAATAGATACTTTATAATTTCATAATTTGATTATTTGTATGTAATCGGGATGATTTCACGATCAGGATGGCCGATCTGTAGGCAATAATTCATTTAATAAACAGTAACTTGTCAAACACACTGTACTTTACTTAAAAAAAAGTATCGAATAGTTTCTTGCCAAACATACTCAGCCTTATTTATTAACTCGGTTTAGCGGTGGCGTAAAGTTACTCCGACTTTACAACACCTCTAAAACTGGAAAGCTTATTTAAAAAAAAAATATATCAGGAATAGAGGCGGAGTAAGCTAAAACTGGTTCCTAGGAGGTTTAAAGCCGGAGTAAAGCCGTTTTAGTATCTAAATGTCATTTTGACATGACATTGTGTGAATTTAAAAAGAGTGCAAACAATTTTTTTCTTTTTGTTACCACGATAAAATGGATATTTATTTTACATTAATAAATCATTTTAATTCTCTAAACGGTTTGACATTTAACAAAGAAGGAGAAAGTCAAAGCAGTACGAAACTCATTTAGATCCCATGACACTGAGGGATGGATTAGTTGCCGGGGAAAAATCTATGAACATACACCAAAATATTTATTTTTATCTGTTGTAATTATGTAAATATATTAACATATCTTTTGAGCATCATCCCAGTTTTTCTGAACGTTTTCTTTTCTTTTATTTTTATTTTATTATTCGAAATTAACAAATAATTTCTTTACCAAAATAAACCAAAAACAATGGAAATCAGCTGAGGTTTGTTTACGTTTATGTTAACCAGAGTTTTAGATTGGCGATTTTTTGATAAAATATTTGACAAAAGGCAGGCGTAACTAAACCGGCTAAGAATTTTTTTTTTAAATAAGGATTAGTTCGACATGGCGTAAAACCGGTGTAAGTGCTTCGACTTGGTTTAACTATTCCGAGGTTTAACCGAGTATTAGTGAAATCTAATAAATATGGCCGACTGTGTTTCCGATAATTCAAGTATAACCGACACATTTCTCGAATAGTGCTGTCTCATATGATCGTATGATTGTCTCGAAGTAAATAATATCCCGTTTCCCGTATTATGCTTTATAGCCAAATCACAATCATGCGTTAGGTCGCTCTGACTTTGACATATTGAATAGAAACAATGAATTCGTATGAAACAAACCAAAAGTTACCTCAGGCGTTGCGTCGCTTTAGATCGTAAAAATCGTAAGCGCGTGCTCTAACGCCCGAATAGATCTATTTTCTATTCTGGCTTCGCTTTGACAGATCACAGTTCTCATTTTATTTTTGTTGTGGTTGGATTTTATTTGGGTGCGGAAGTTTTTACTTAATTTAACATTTTTTATTTAAAAAAAATTCTTTCAAAAATTTGTATCAATAAAAAACTTAATATTTTATTTATCTGAGTGACTCGATTAATAAATGCAACAACAGCAGCAGTGAAATTATCTAGTTAAAATGAGTTTTTTCTATTGTGGTTCAACATCCAGTACCTACTTCGTATGGAGATTCTGCAAACTAAATTGCATACATAATTATGTATTTTTATTTTGATTATTCCAGCACACTATGTATCTGTATATTAATAGTTGTATTGATTGAATTAAAATAACATTCTTTACATTACCAAAAGCAATAATATAAATCAATTTCCTGTAAAATCTATTCTATATTTTGCTTCATTTCAAAAGAAAAAAAAAATGCTAATTATGAGAAATTAATTTAAAGAAACAGATCTTTTATTCTGTCACATTCCTATCTTGTCAAAGCCCGAAGCCTGACGCGACATTCTGTTTTGCAAATTTTAGGGTCGCGCTTAATGACATATGATATCGTAAAGTCGGTAAAAAGCCTGGCAAAGTCAGAGCGACCTAACGCGTGATTGTGATTTGGCCATTACTTTACTTATGTTCTTTCTTTGATTCACTTCCCAATAAACTGTCTTTACGAAAAGTTCAGCGTTTTGTCTCTGCGTTTTATTTTAAAAGGATTTTTATTTCAAGTTGCTAATTTTCCCTACAATAGCACACATTTGCACACGCGAATACTTTATTTGGGTAAATTAACTAATTCAATTGAACAATTTTAATATCAGCAAGTTTTTGTTTCAATTTTTAATAAACATTTAAAGTTGCAAAATTGCATTCAATATGCATGAAATCTGCGGCCACTAAATAAAAAAAAAATTGAATTGAATTGAATTTATTGAGTCTTTTACTTAAAACTATAACCGAGTGGTCTTATTCTAACGATAGCTAAAGTTGTACAAAAGTGGATGTAATGTTTGGCCTTCTTTATCTTTTTCGTATATGAATAGCCTCGTGGCGGACAGTTTTTATATAATATATCATATAGTTGTTCTGCTCTTGCTCATAAGCATTTAATTGATTCACAGTATTGTATGCAGATATACAACCCAGCGGGAAATATCGTCCCCAATGAATTTTATAGCTGAATTCTTCAATCAATTCACTAGCCAAATAATAAAAGGAAACGTCATGCAATGATTTAGTGAGTGAAGAGTCATGCGAGGTTTCAGGTTTCCTCAGTTCATAGATTTGAACCCACTTTTTGCTTTGTGTGTAGAAAACAACAAGACAACAGCAATCAATTCACTAGCCAGATAATACAAGGAAACGACATGTAATGATTTAATAAGTGAAGAGTCATGCAAGGTTTCCTCAGTTCATAGATTTGAACCCACTTTCTGCTTTGTGTTTAGAAAACAACCCTTTCTGTCGTTGCTTTTGATATGGAAAATTATAAGATGAAAAAACTGTTGAAAAGTCATGTAGAAGTTCATCAGTTCATCTTATATGTCCACTCATATGCTTTGTAAAGTGTGCATCGCCATTGTGTGTTTTGATAGAAGTTGATTTTTTTTGTGTTCTCTGTGTTGACATTGTCTACTGACAGTAAATATTATAAGAGGGCTTATGAATTTCCATTAAAAAGAGGCAATCTCAGATTTTCTCAAAGTATTTCAGTTTTTTGGATAATCACCACTTCGCATATGAAGTGGTGATTAACCAACAACCACTGACCTAGTGATTTAACTTTAATTTAAAGTTTTAATTCTACATTTTAATTAACCAATCACAAATAGTTCATAACACAACAGAGTTAATGAATTTACTATTTATTTAATTTTCTTCACATTTTTCATATTGAATTAACTAATTGTTGAATAAACAACTACCTACTTCTATATCTTGTGATTTGATAATTGAATTTTCATTATCATTTTCATCGAAAATATTGAACTGATGAATAAACCACATACATTTATGCAGTGAATTCATAGATTATGCAACCACCATGTTTTTCATCATCTGGGTTGGTGAATAAACAACTTCCAACGAAGTAGTGATTTCGTTCGCGAATTTGCAGCGGATTTTCAGCATGTGCTTCCCGCCTGGGACATGCCCATGTTAATTTCATCAAAGGAATCAGCTGAAAAGTGGACGGTGCAGCTGCCATTTCTCAAGGAAAAAGCTGATTTTTCCTCAATGAATTTTTGAATTTTTCCCGCTGGGAATATACAATAAACCTATACTAACTTACAAACGAAAAATATAATACATACGAATAATGCGCCAGTGCATTGCAAATGGATAATTCTATCCTTTTCTTGTTTTAATAGAGCGAAAGCGCTATAGTTTACAGATATATATATAAAGTGACATATATATCTTTAACGATAAAAGGTCACAAAAATTATATAATTTATTACTATAGTTTACAGTTAATAGTTAACAAACATATGAATCCATCACATAAATGTTTTACAATTAAAATGTATGAACTCTTTTAGAGCGAGAGCGCTCTACACTATTATATTGCTTTTGTGATTTTACAAACAAATTTCAATTTTCTTTTTTTTTTAATTTTTTTTTTTTACAAAAATCACTTCAATTAGTTTCTTTTAAATAAAATTAAAATTATAACATTCATTGGCGGTGAAAAGAAAATGATATGATATGAAAACTTTTTATGTAAAAAAAAGATGGTCTACCCATTGCAAGTTGAACAAATTTTTACCTCAATGCTCTGCCGAATCTATGTGGTTTGGCTGACAGTTGTAGCTATTCATGAAGCCGTGGCTTTGCCAGGCATGGCGGGGCTTCATGATACGGTTATCAACCAGTAAGGCTGAAGTGGTTACTAGGCAATTTTAAACCACCTGGAGGTCCGCTATAACGGGAAGCGGAATACCGCTGTTTTAAGTTCCGGCGATGCTCATAACTACTTTTGCTGGAGAATTGTCTCCTGTGTACCTAGCAGGAATCCCCTTCCCCAAGGATTACTACTAGGGTTTTAGATAAAATTATTTAAAAATAATTAACGTTAACTGTATTTAATGTATATATGCCGGCTGTGCAAGGCACAACCAGCCTCGTTGCCTTCTCCAACTGAATCGACCATAACAAAAAAAAATTATACAAATAATTTGACAGTTCTACTACTCAAAACTTCGCTATGGTAAGTGTTGTGTGATGCGTGGACTTTGTTTGGGATTTTTTGTTGGGAAATTTTTTGCTAATTAAGATGTTTTTTCGATTAAAAGTACTGTGTGGGTGGCCCGCTTCGCAGGTTAAAGGATTTTAACTCCCTTTTCGGGTCCTCTGTCCCGCTCATGCGACTCCGTCGCTCCGCTTAGAGTATGCTCAGTCGTCTGGGAGGCGCCTTTTTTTGTCAGTCGGTATAATATCAAAGTTGTTCAAAAAATTGTTAAAATTTAATTTTAGAAACTTTAGTTTAGTAATCCCTAAAAAGTCCCAAAAAAATCCCGAACAAAAACCACATATCACAACACTAAGACAGCTTTCACACAAGGAAACTGAGTTGCCAGAAACTGGCTAGTTTGTTGGCGAGAAGGGTGTGGGGGGAGATTTTTTGTCTTCCTTTTATACCCTTCTCGCCTACAAATTAAAAATCACCGGCAACTCAGTTTCCTTGTGTGAAAGGGGTCTAACCATAGAAAAGAAGCATGTACCCTCATTTGTGTATGTTAAAGCACTGTCAAATCAAACAGACGCAGTAAATTATTACATTCATTTTGTATGAAAAATGAAATCTTTATAAATTAATTAAAAATATAAATAAAAGTTTCCTCACTTTAAAATTATGATATTTATTATTTTTAGTCATAAATCTATCGAATAAAATTATCCGCGTGTGAAAATTCGTGCGCCCTTAAAGGAAAGTTCAGCCAAAGTAAAATATGTTCCTGGGTACAACATTTGGACGAAGGAGCCCAACTAACAATTTTACTCCTATACTCATCCATAGAAGCTATTTATAATCGTTTATTGCACTCATTTAATCTCTCTTTAGTACTCCATAGAGTTAAAAAGGAGAACTTTTTAACTCCTATAGCACCTTAATGAAAGCATTTCAGTTGATATGAAGAACATTCTAACAGAGTTCAAAAGAAGTACTAAAGGAGTAAAGTATAGAGTGTGAAGAAAAATACAAAAAAAATAAAGATGCCCACATTTTTGCAAAACTAAAAAAGCGTGCGCTCATTCGCATTATAACAAATTTATTATTACAATCACATTAAACGTTTTACTTGAACTGCAAATGGTGGCAAAATGGAGTCATGGCGTTTGCAATATAAGACCTTCCATATCTGCTTATATAAACATTATAGCGACCCGAGCAAAATACTAACTTTAAGGATTGCATTAATATTTCTTTGGATAACTATTGGATATGATTAAAGAAACATCACTTAATCGCATTGTGACGCTGATGTAATTGGTAATTAAAAGTCTAATGGATCAGTTATATCACCTTTGACTCCTATACCGATTTGGCTTCCAGTCAGATGGATTTCTGGGTCACTAAAGAAACGAAGTACACTTTAATGTCTGAAATGGGAAGCAATTTTGTTAGTTGGGAGGTTTTTCCAAACCGTCGGAAGACATGATGGCTAAGCTAAGAATTTTTGGGACTCAAACTAAAGGCACTTGCCTAGTGCTCCATTTGCGTCCGGAACATTTTAATTCCATGGTGTAGTTTTCCTAAACACGGGAGCTGAAATAATTATTTTGTCTCTTTTAATACGGTGGATTGAAAATAAAAACAATTTTGTACAAAATCTTTATACACAATATTTTATTGATTTCAACGTTTATTATTAGAGGTACACGCTAAATTGTTATGTTTCCGAATAATTAATTGTTTTTTTGTGATTCAAACAATATTTTTATATTCTATCTTTGTTTAAAGGAACACACGTGATTTGTTTTTACTTAATAAATTTATTATTTTACTTTTTTATTTTCAGATAACTTTTGTTTGCATTTGTTTCCATACAACTAATACAAAATGTCAAACTCGATGGGTCCTTGTGACGTAGATGCGCAGAACGAGAGAAAAAAAGAAACTGTGCGTTCTTTTATTAACCATAGTTAACTATGGTTGTTATGTCAAAGAACATTGTTGAAGTGTCATTGTTAGATTTAGTTGGAAATTGTTACATTCCATTAAGGAACGATTTATTGTTAGATATTGTTGATCTGTCAAACCAACACTTTGGAAAACTTTATGTTATGGTTAATTACCATAAAATCATGTTATTTTTCTACAATATACTGTCCTTTTTCATTAAAAATGGTAGAAAATTCAATTTTAATTCATTTCACTTCACCAAAAGCTTTGATTTGATTCTTCAATTTTAATTTCTTGTAAACAAACCTTCTCACATGTTCTTTGACAGATCAACACTTTCAACTCATATCATGGAGATGAGTTGGAAATAGTTACGAATTGTAACTATTTGACACTAATAAACTAAATTTAGGAACGATGTGATGACGTCATATAGTTACAAATCGTAACTATTTTGTAATAAAGGAACGACCATTGTTAACATAGTTAACCATAGTTATATATGGTTAATAAAAGAACGCACCACAGCACTATCTTGTTTTGTTGTATCATGGGAAATAACTAAATTAAACGTCAGAGCTTTTCTCAAAACGGTGGCACATGTGTATACTCTCACGAAATTGAATTGAGAAAACTGCCAATAAAAAAGATTCTAACCCACTGAACAACGTACAGAAATTGCTGTTGTTATGTCCTGCAAAATATGGTACACTCCACCATGATCGTCCTCATTGCATGCCCAAAGCAAAGCACATCAGACAGCACACTGATCATATAATCGTTTCTACTCTGGCTGTGATGTAAGCTGATAAAGATATTTGTATATTTCAACGGAGTTACCCTTACCTATTCAAAGCAATACAAAAGAGTTTTTTCAGTGGTTTTTATAGGATAGCTTTCAGTTTTCAAGCTTTTGAGAACAGAATTGATTAAGGTGAGATATAATGCTAAGTACGGAAACCCTATGAGATGTTTTACTTGAAATAGGTATATGTAAGCCAATGCGAACAGACAGAGATACAAACGTCCTATATTCGTTGTACTGACAATTTTTGTTGAACAGAGTATAATTATCAATCCACTGTGTCAACAAAAAATTGTTTCCTTCTAACTAGTAAGTGCCGTACATTGCATTTAAAAAATAAAAAAAAAACTGAGGTCTTACAGGCATATAGTTAAAATTTGTATTATACATTATAAAACTGTTTAAATAATATTCTAGGACTAAAACGATGCAGCTCAAAATAATCCGGCTTATAAAGGCTCTCCCAAACCAATGCGGAACAGTCGTTGCGGCGAAGAAACATACGCATGTCAAAATTTATTTACATCGTGATATATGACAGTGCCCACACCAACGCGGCGGAGAAATATATGAATTAATTTTGACTGACGAATAATTCTTCGCCGCAACGAATGTTTCGCATTGGTTTGGGATAGCCTTAAGGCTCTCCCAAACTAACGCGAAACATTCGCTCTATAGGGCGAATCATCACACAAAAACTGCCATCGGCAAATGTTTCACGTGGCTTTTGCATGGGTTTGGGAGAGCCTTAAAGACTTTGTTTCGGTGAGAAACATTCGCAACCATAGTTTAAATGAAGGATAAACAACAACAGAAAACAGTCGTCAGTCAAAATGTATTAACATGATGATAAATGAGAGTGGGCCCACACCAATGCGCCGGAAAACATTCGCGTGTCAAAATTTATTTACATGGTGATAAATGAGTGTGCCCACACTCCAACGGCAAATGTTTCTCCGCCACGCCGAATCATTCGCGAAGGTTTGGGAGAGCCTTAAAGACTCTGTTTCGGTGCGAAACATTCGCAACCATAGATAAAATGAAGAAAAGACGAACGTTTCGTCATCGTACCGAATGGTCACGTTCTGGTGTGACGCCAAAGGTATTTGTTCATGTTGTTGTAATGCTGCTGATGCGAAACGAAAAATCCCATACAAAAATGACACAACGAAATCATAATCGAAAAATTTCGTTCCGCTTTTCGTTTTGCCTACCACCAGATTGCGGCCAATGTTTCGCGTTTGTTTGGAAGATCCTAGTTCAAACATGGCATAACGATAATGTGGTTACGGTTTAAGAATTAGGAGTACTTGCCATTTTTGAACAGAACGCAAACAAACCTTATTTTAAGAATTCGGATTTCGGAGTGAGAGATTCCTGAGATCTCATGAACATGAACTACGCAAATTATTTCTTGTATCTTGTCTGCTTCCGAATCTGAATTTATTTGTTGATAACTTGATAGGCAAATTTTAAATTGAAAGTAAATTAATGTTTTTTCCGACTTCTCTTAATGGGGATGGGAGTCTGCACCAAAACAAATGGATTCAAAGCAGTTACTTTTGGTGTTGTTTTATTTGTGTTATTGAATGTGTTATTTAATTATTTCAGTAGCGATGCGGACGATACATTTTCTTTTTCCAAATTGAGGTGCAAAACTTTTTTATAGATGCATTTTGTCATTATTTGTTTAATTTTAGTTTTGTATATTATAATAACAGCATAAAAAGGGTGACTCTTTCGAGTAGCCACTTATACAATGGAACAGCGGAGTTACTAGCTCACAACAATGGCTACGAACAGAAAATGAACCCGCCGGAATTTAACATCACTGATTCCAATGACACCCCGGCTCCGCGAGTAATAGTTAATCCCCAAACATGGGTCAAAATATTGATGGAAAGTAAAACCTATAACTCCAACAATACACTTCCAATTTGCAAGGATCCCAAGCCAAATGAAGGTGGGTGGATAATGTTTTGTTGTTTCGTTGCAAGTCTAAAAATTAAAATAAATCTATTGGAAGACCTTGAATGGTTTTTGTGCATAGTAAGGTACTATTTTTATAAGACTATTTAGGTATGTACGAGTACGTTTCTAATTTTTGTATATCCGGTTTTATAAACATTAAGCAAGAATGTAAATTTAATTTTAAATGTCACATCGCTATTGAGACTGAATATTCTTTCATTTTCTTCTGTATCTTGGTCACAAAATATCCCGTTAAGACTTTCTAAGAGCTCAATATTTTAATCACTTTAACTGCTGCTCAAGACACTGTTTCCATTTGTTAATGATACGTTATTGTAAAATAAACATGTTTTTACCAAACGTATTGTACTTCTTTGTTGTTAACACTCATGAGTCCACGAGAAATATTTCATAGATCACCATCTGTCACTTTTTTCAATATTTCATATTTTCTATTTGATATCATAAAATTATTATTATTATTATTATTAAAAGTTTATTAACAATTTATTAAATTACATTGTCGATAATTAAATATACAGCTGTAGCTGCTAGGGCTTTCAGCTAGTTGAACAAAGTTTCTAAGTTAAGTGTTGACATCAGCCCATAAACATTGTTAACTTATATAATTATCATATGTGGTTTGAGTTAAGAGACTAGATAAATTATTTTGAGCGATAGATTTATTTTTTAAATTTATTTGTTTGGAAGAAATAAGATGACTTATGGTAAGCGTTTGGTTTTCGTCGCAGAAGTGGCAAAGTGGGGGCGTTTCGTTGGTAATCAGGTGTTTGTGGGTTATGTTGGTGTGACCCATCCGCAGTCTTACGTATATTTTAATCTTTTTATGTGATATATCTTTAGGGTAATTGACTTTTTCAGCATCAGGGTTAAATTTAGTATAAATATGTTGATAACTTGACCAGTTGGTTTTCCTTTTGTTTTTTCATGTCTTAAGAAGATGTTTTTGTATGTCTTTTTTGTTGTAGGCGTAGAAAGTGATAAGAGGTTCATTAAGAGCTGATTTAGCTGCAGGATCTGCAACTTCATTTCCATTAATTCCGCGGTGCCCAGGAATCCAGGCAATTTTTAGATTTCCACTCCTGGAGATGAGCTTATCACGGATGGATTCGATGATTTCACTACCATTGTTGATGTTCCTTATAGCTGTTACGGAGGATAAACTGTCTGTGAATATGATAGTCTTATTGTTTGTAGACTTTTTGATTGCAGTGAGGATAGCGAAAGTTTCTGCTGTAAATATCGAGGTAAAGGCTGGAAAAAGACCTTTAAAAAAAAAATTATTGTTAAATCTTCTGCGACAACTGCAAATGAAGTACCGTCTTCTGTTTTTGAAGCATCAGTGAACATAAAGTTCCATCCTTGCTCCTTTTGGTTTTCTGCCATATCAAAAAATATGGCTTTAAAGACATCGTTACTAGTTGATCTGACGGAGTGTTTGCAAAGGTTGGTGTGTATAGAGTCGTTTAATAAGTTCCAAGGTGGGCAGAGAATTAACTAAGTTCTGTCTGACGATGGGTATGTCAAGCTCTTTTGCGAATGTTAGAGTGGAGAATAATGTAGCTTGAATCCTTGGGCTTTTTTTTCTTTTAACAATCCTTTTGACATCGTTGTGGATGGGTGATCTTTTGGAGCAGTTTATTTTTTGAATCAGTCCTGTGGTAAGGTATTCGATTCGTTCAGTAAGTTGTGGTAGTCCAGCGTCTGTAAGTAGGTTGCGAATTGGAGTTGTACGAAAAGCCCCATTCCGCTTCTGATGGCTGCATGGTATGGCACACAGTGGTGCGAGAGCGGAAAAAAGTCTTTTGAAAAAGTCATATCTATCCTTTTAAACTTTATGTTTAAGTACTCTTAGATAACCCAAGCGTATGATTTAAAAGTATTTTTTAAGATATATATTGTATGTTCTGATTTACAAGCCCTCAAAGTTGAAAAATAAATTTACTCAACTCGCGAGCCGTATTTTCAACAAATTTCGAGATGTTTTTTTCCGAAGTTCCTTTTAATAAATCCCCTAGCTTCTTAAATAATTTAATTGGTCTATTTTCGGTTATCTAAAAATAAAAAAAAAAATTGATTATTTATAAAAGATACCTTCTAAAAAGAGCCTGAAGCTTTAGTACTAAGAAAAAATGATTTTTTTTTAAACTTTTTGATTTAAAAAAAAGCGCCAAAAGATACAAAGAAAGTAAGTATGCCAGCATATGCTCCATATATTCATGTTAAAGCACAGCTGCCAATACGTGCAGGAAGTTATGTTCAAAAATGTCTCACTGAATCGGATTTTAAAAAACTCCGTCTTGACGGTGGTATTTACCAAAAAGTTTGATTTCTTCGGTATTAATTGTCAGAATGAACTGGCCCATTATTTTAAGAAAAAATGTAAAACTTTATTTTAAAAATAAAACAAAATTAATACATTGACCCAGGTCTGAGAATTTCGATTTTTGCGAAACCATTTATTTCTGCCTGAAAAATTTTTCAACTTTCAACCCAATTTTCTTGAAAACAACACACGAAAAATAATTTATTTCTATGATATTTTGAATTATATGATAGAGCTTAATACAAAATAAAGAAAAAGGATTAGGGATAATCCTTTAATTTTTTTTAATTTTTCGCTAAAAGTAGGGCAGGTAAAAATAAAAAAAGGTGTCCTTTTAAAGTTTTATTGCTTTGTTTTTGTTGTGTATTGCGTAAATTTTTATTACCTGTAAGGATTAGTAATGGCTTATTAGAATGAAATCTCTTACTTAAATCTATATATACAGGGTGTCCCGTAAAGGATGGTCCAAACTGAATATGGTAAAAGGCCAGGTCATGACCTTTCAGAATTTGGTAACTTGTTCATACCGAATCATAAAGGTTTTCGAGTAACGGCTATTTTTCCAAATTTAAAAAAAACTTTACTTTGAACCAGTTTTTTGCTCACCCTGTCCATAATTGACTTTTGTTTTTTACAACTTTTACACTAAAACTTTGGCTAATAGTTTGACTTATTTTACTGAATAAAAATAATTTCAATTACATCACCATTTGCCTACAAACTAAAAGATAAACTTGAACTTTGACCAAACTTAATTTTTGACCTCAATCTTCTTAAGAGCTCCATGAATAAAATTCGTATGAAACAATACATGTTTTATCGTCCAAAAATATCCCGTTGATCTGTAGTTTTTAAAAAGGTATAAGACTTGCTAAGGAGGCGGTGCTCAGATAGAAAGTTATAACCATTTGAATCCAATAAATCAGGTTAAAAATAAAACAAAAATAAAACATTCTTGTTTAAGTATATCGATAAAATTAAAATATCTTTTCAAATATAACTCCGACAAAGCTGAAAAACAAAAAACATTTTTGTTCAAGTATATCGATAAAATTAAAATATCTTTTCAAATATAACTCCGACAAAGCTGAATTTTGGTGGAGAGCTTCATTTTGATGTCTTACGCATTTTTTAAATAAAAACCTTAAATTTGGACAAGGACTTTCGATTTTGTAGGGTGAAAGGGGCAAAGTCCAGTATTTTTGAAAATTTCTCGAAAAGCATCAGGTTTTTTTAAGAACTGTCTTTGGAAAAATGGTAGCTATTGAAATTCCGCACAAAAAAGATCAACCACTTTTTTCGCCGGAGCAAGCGATTTTGAAAAAACAGGGACAAAATATTTTCCACACCGTTGCATTTGCGCTCATTTGTCTCCAAATCCATTAGTCTAACAAAAAATTATAGTTATCTATTCTTTGTAGAATATGATAAGCTACAATTTTTCCAAAGATATTTCTTAAAAAAACCTGATGGTTTTCGAGAAATCTTTAAAAATACTGGACTTTTCCACTTTTACCCTACAAAATTTAAAAAAAATTTTGTGCCATCCACGAGATAGGAGATTGGCCAAACAAAAATACATGACCACTTGTAGATCGTCTTGTTTCTGTGTCGCCTGCATAAGTAGTTAGTTCAACATTGTTTTTAAAAATAATACCAAACATTTTAGTTCCTTTGATGTATCGAATTATACGTTTAACTGCTGTCGCATCCTCAGAAGTAGGATTTTCCATATGACGACTTGCAACTCCAACAGCATAAGATATATCAGGCCTGGTTCACGATATGGAAAAGCACCTGGCATCAAAGAGCTTGTGACACTTATCCTTGATACTTCAACAGGGTTAGCATCGATCATTCCAAACCGTTCCAAGATACGATCAACGTAACCCCTTTGTGAAAGAGAAATTGAACCATCACATCTGATATCGATTTCCATACCAAAAAAAAATCTAGCGGTGTAAACTTTAACCTCGAAAACTCGTTTTAAATGTATGATCAACTGCTCGATGTCCTGCTTATGCTCCCCAACAATGAGTCCGTCATCAACATATATAGCAACTATAATTTTGTCCCCTATAAAAACGCATGTATCGGCTTCAGATGGCAAAAGGTGGAAATCACGGAGAAATTTCGTAAACTTGACGTTCCAACATCTAGAAGCCTATTTAAGCCATAAAAGCTCTTTTTGAGCTTGCAGAATCGTCCACTCCCATCATTGAAACCCTTGGGCTGTTGCATGTAAACAACATCGTTGAGAAAAGCTGTCTTGATGTCAATCTGTTTCAAATGCATTCTTCTTTTTGCAGTTACAGCAAGAATAGCCCTGATTGAACTAAAACGAGCTACAGGGCTAAATATTTCATCGAAGTCCACACCAGCTTCTTGAGTAAAGCCCCTCACGACTAGTCGCGCCTTATATCGCTTGGGTTCATTCGTGGAGTTATCCTTTATCTTGAAAACCCACCTGTTATCAATGATTTTTCTCGGATGTTCTGGTGGCGATACCAAATCCCAAGATCCGTTCTTGTTGAGAGCTTCAATTTCTTCCTGCATGGCGACTTTCCATTTTTCAGAATCTTGAGATCTGAAAACATCTTCATATGTTCTTGGTTCATACCCAGTTGCAATAAAAGCTTCACTCTCCACGGATGTTGCCACCAATTCTGATCTCTCATCGGCTGTGCTTCTAAGTCGTTCTTTAATAGATGCAGTTGACCCTCCGACGCCAACGGACGGAGGTTTCATTGTTTTGGGATGAAATATTTTATCAGAAAAACATTTATCTTCATCAGAAATAACTATGGCTTTATCATCCTTTAGCAATTGGTCTTCACCACTAGAGTTTTTAATGTGTCCAATTGTTCGAGTTCTTTGAAAACTGCCTCACTGTTCTGATCTGAACCTGAATTGTGTTTAAATTTAACATCACGGTTTACCTCAATCTTATTAACTTCAGGAAAATAAATTCTGTACCCCTTGGAGTTCTCGGAGTACCCAATGAAAATCCCAGCACGTGACTAAGCATCCCATTTTTGGCGTTTTACTGTAGGAATATGTGCAAAACATTCAACTCCAAATGTTTGCATCGCGTCGTAATTTAATTTTTCTGGTGCATTCTTTAACCATAGTTGAATTGGACATTTATTAGTTGTACCGGTTGGAGATGTACGTTTAAAAACGTAGACAGCCATACTGACGACTTCAGCCCACAATTTCAATGGCAAATTTCTCGCGTGAATCATTGTTCTTGCCGCCTCAACTATGGTTCTCATTTCCCTCTCTGCTCTGCCGTTCTGTTGGGGGGAATATGGAACTGTTGTCTGATGATTTACGCCTTCCTCGTCCAGAAGTAGTTTTAATTTGCCATTTACAAACTCTAGTCCATTATCAGTTCGAACTGTTTGAAGCGACAGTCCGGTTTCTTTTCTTACGTTCCTTAAAAGAGATTTAAAACATTCAATGACCTCATCTTTAGTTTTTATGAAAAATACAGTTCTGTAACGAGAAAAATCATCTTTTAGGAGTAAAAATACTTTGAACCTGCCATTGAATTTTCCTAATTAACCCACAGAGGTCTGCGTGCACCAGTTCAGCAGCGATTGTTGCTCGTTTTAATAGAGTCAGCTTTTGCACTGAAATTCGCAGATGCATATATTTCCACTTTGAAAAGCATCCTTAACAGCGAACCTGATCGAACTCCCACTGCCACAATGCGACCTTTCTGCAATAACTCGCACTTCCTGTTGTCAGATACCAGGTGCAAGTTTCTATCAAGAGCCTATTTTGAAGAAAATAAACGAATGTGAATCTCTGGTACGAATAAAACGTTTGAGAGAATTTTCGGCACCCATTCCTTGTTATCGAAAGCAACTATATTGATGTCACCACATCCAAAAGCTTTTATAGGCTTCCCATCACCAATCCGAACATATTGTGGATAGTTAAACTCTTTGTACTGCACAAACCAATCGCGTCTGAAGGTCACTGGCACCTGAGTTCAGAAACCAATCATCTCGATTTGCACTTTTGCAGGCAACCACAGCACAAGTAAACGCTTCACGAACACTTCCGGATTGTGTCACATTCGCTTCCCTCATAGGACAATTCCTCTTCCAGTGACCAGGTTTCTTACATGCAAAACACCTCGTGTTTCTCTTCGCTACCAGAGCACTTGAACCTGAAGATTCACCGTTACCGACCACCAACTTTTGTTTGTCATGCTGCGAAAATAATGGTGACTCCTCCATCACCGGACGTGCAGTTAAGTTCTCCAGAGTTTTCCCAGCCGCTGCTGTCGATTCGATGGTTTCTCCACATTCTTTAAGTTGATGAACCAGGGACTCTAGTTTTGAGATACACTCCTCGTCAACTGAATACGCACAAACATTTTTTAATATACTTTATCCTTTTTTTCCAAACAGTGATGGTTATTATGCCATCTGTTGATGCTAACTATACCCTTAAGATGTTAAGCAGATAATTCCGAAAGAATTATCCAAAAACAACCGTGAGTTTTTCTTCAACCACTTGCAAAGTGTTTTATATGCAAAGTAGGAGTTTTTTTCTTAGTCAACTGAATAGGAACAACGCCATTTTCTTCGTTGTTTATAAGTTTTTTTGAGTGCTTGACAGTTTAAATTAACGATTTTAGTGTTTTCAGTAAAATTTAATTCTTGATTTCAAATTTTAAGAAAAATGGGTAGATCTACGTGTCTTAACAGTGTTGAAAAAGCTAAAATCGATTTACTTAGAGACCAAGGCATAACTGGACGTGCAATAGCTGATAAAGTTGGCCGAAGTTTTAATGTAGTTTATTCTTACTTGAAAAATAAAGATGCATACGGCAAAAACATGAAGGGAGGTAAGAAAACAGCAACAACAGCAGCTGAGAGACGAAGAATTTTAAGATGTGCATCAAATTCTTCTGATTCTGTGGCAAAAATAAAACAAAAAGTCGGCGTAAACACAAGTTGCTCAACAGTATTAAGAGTAATCAACAACTCAAGCCATCTTAAACGAATGAAACTTAAGAAAAAACCACCACTTGACGAGAGACGGAAAATGTTGCGATTAGATTTTTCAAGACTTCACATGAGTTGGAAAAAAGAATGGTATCGCGTGGTTTTTTCAGATGAAAAAAAGTTTAATTTCGATGGCCCTGATGGGTTCAACTTCTATTTTCACGACTTAAGAAAAGAAAAAAGATTTTTAAAGCGCCATCATAGTCGTGAAGGAGGTGTCATGATATGGGGAGCAGTCAGTTATTATGGAACAGTTGAGCTCGAGGTTGTAACATCAAGAATGACAGCAGCTGGGTATAAAGTAATTTTGGAAAGAAATTTTCCTAAATTTTCTAACATCTTTGGACCCATAAACTGGACCTACCAACATAATAATGCGCCTATTCACTCAGCGCGCATAATAAAAACATGGATAGAGGAGCAACAAGTGCAGTTGCTTCAATGGCCGCCGTACTCACCTGATCTAAACATCATAGAAAATGTCTGGGGATGGTTAGTACGCAAAGTTTATGAGGGTGGTCGTCAGTTCGAAGACAAAGAAACCTTAATTTCTGCAATCAAATTAGCGTGGAGCGAAATTTCGTTAAATTACATTAAAAAGCTATACGATTCCATGCCGGATCGAATTTACGAAGTAATTAAAAATAAAGGTGGTAGTACCCACTACTAAACTTAAACAAAAACTTGTTTCATTCCATTCCAATACCAATTTTAATTTTTGTACCTATTCAGTTGACTCAAAAGAAAAAATTCTACTTTGCATAAGTTTCACTTTGGAAGTGGTTGAAGGAAAAACTCACGGTTGTTTTTGGATAAAACTTTGAAATTCTGTTATTTATATGTTACGAAATTTTTTTACCATCAACAGATGGCATAATAACCATCACTGTTTGGAAAAAATGGATAAAATATATTCAAAAATGTTTGTGCGTATTCAGTTGACGAGGAGTGTATGTAGGGCAACATCTTTTTGGGGATCTTTCGAAAATTTGTAGAATTTTTCTTGCAAATGATGAATATTAGTAAGGGCCTTTTGTTCATAAATAGCCTCTAATTTGGCCCACATCTGATGTGACGTCGTGGAATTCATTATATGAACAAGTGGTTGCTGACCAACACTCATGACGATTATCTTCTGGGCTTTTCTGTCCTTGTTAAGCCACTGCAGTTCCTTTGAATTATCCGCCCCTGTCGTCACCGGCCTCACACAATCCCCATTTACAACCTCGAATACATCACATGCGCTCAACATTACCCGTATCTGAAACTTCCATACGCTACATTGCTCGGGTGAACTAAGTTTTTCAACTCGAAATAGATCACCTTCCATCGAAGCAGCAACAGCAAACAACAAACCCAAAAGTCCAGCAAAACACCCAGCAAAAAAAAATTCCCTCAATACTAATTGATTGAAATTAAATTGGCAAAAGTTTTTTTTTTTTTATGTAGTTACTTTAATCCGCCAAAAAAAAATCTACTTAAGATTGAAACTCTACCAAAAAAAATTGTCGCAGTAAACTTGGGTCTGGGCCCATAACCTGTGAAATTAAACACGTGTTACTGGTTCGATGGTTGTCAGCAAAAAGAGAAAGTTTATTCTAGGTATAACTATGATATCAATAATACATTGCAATTGTTAAACGTTAGATCGTAATGTAAATGATATGAGATGATAACAAAAAGAAATGTGCAATAAGTGCTAAAAAGTACAGTGAGTGAAATACTTACTTACTTACTTACTTAGGTCCTCGGACCTATTACGTCCGTGATGTTTCCCTTACGGGACATAGGGCCTCCACTACACCTACGCGCCATTGTGTACGATTTCTTGAGATATATTTCAGCTCTCTCCAACTTTTCCCCAGTCGTGCCGATTCCTGTTCGACCGTTCTTCGCCATGTACTTCTAGGCCGGCCCACTTGTCTTCCCTCCTGTGTGAGCGGGTTCCACTGCATTGCTTGAGATGCAATGCACCGATCGCCTTTTCGAAGCGTATGGCCAATCCACTGCCACTTTCTTCTTCGTATAATGGAGTCTATGGGCTCCTGACCCGTTCTCGCATGAAGTTCGGCATTGGAGATACGGTTGGGCCAGAAAATCCTCAAGATGTTTCGTAGACATCTATTAACGAAGGTTTGCAGCTTTCTAGTGACAATTTCAGTGACTTTCCAAGTGCTGCAGCCGTAAAGCAGAACGGATTCAACATTGGAGCGGAACAGTCGTAGCTTGGTCTTTAAGCTAAAAGAGTTGTTTCTCCATATTTTGGACAGCATTCCGAACGCAGCCTTTGCTTTTCTGATTCGGCTGTTTACGTCCAGTTCAGTTCCGCCACCCGTAGAGACAATACTCCCAAGATATTGGAAATCCTCTACCATCTCTACCGGTTGTCCAGAAATATTTACTTGGATTGATGAGGAAGTTCCAAGGCTGATCCTTTTAGTTTTTGCCGAGTTGATCTTAAGCCCTACGATTTCTGCTTCTTTCTCCACCCTTGTTGTCATTTGATGGAGATCCATGATCCTATGAGAGAGTAAGCATACGTCGTCCGCGTAGTCCAGATGTTTGAGGTGACATTGCAGAGTCCACTGAATTCATTCATTTCCATTTGACAAAGCTGCGTGCAGTACGTCACTTATCACCAAAAGGAAGCATTGGTGACAGTATACAGCCTTGCCTAACTCCACTTTGGATTTCAAACTCCTCTGACAGCCTACCTTTGTGCAAAACGTGACACCTGGATCCATCATATGTAGCCTTGATAATAGCAATCAATTTATCTGGGATGCCCCTCCTGCGCAAAGCAAGCCAAATAAATTCTCTATTGACACTTTCGAACGCCTTTTCAAAATCGTTGAACAGCAGGTGAAGTGGTGATCGATATTCAACGCACTGTTCGATGATGATCCGCAAGGTGTTGATGTGATCCACACAGGAAGATCCAGTGCGGAAACCAGCTTATTCGGCGTCGAGTGTGTCTTCGAGGTGTTCTTTATTTCGGTCAAATACTATCCTTGCTATTATCTTGGCTACTGCAGGCAGAACGCATATTCCTCTCCAGTTTTCGCACTGTGTGAGATCTCCTTTCTTTGGGAGCTTGACAATCATTCCTTTTTTCCACAATTCAGGAAAGCTCTCTTAATAAGTGGGTGCAGTAGCTCGCTCGATGTTGTTGGGGCTGCTCCTAAGAGCTCTGCAGGAATACCGTCAAGTCCAACCGCTTTGTTGTTCTTCAGTGCTTTGATGGCGTTGATAATTTCTTCTTTACTGGGGGGTACGGTGCGTATTCGGGAAATTGTTACTTCGGGTAGCTCAGTGGGAATAGGGTTCACTTCACTGGCGAAAACGCGGTTTAAAACCGCAGAAAGGTGTTCCCTCCACCTTATGAGCTAATCCTCATCCGAAATTAGCAGGGATTCGTTTGTGTCTTTAACCAGGTGTTGTTTAGAGCTCTGGATACCAGTGAGCTCTTTGGTAATTCTGTAGACGGTCCTACTGTCACACCTACTAGCGGCTTCTTCTGCTTCTGTAGCCAATGCGTTGATGTAGTTACGCTTATCACGTCGCACACTACGGTGAACTTCCCTCATCTTCATGCGGTACGTAGACTCAAGCTCGTTTCTCCCTGCTGCTGGGGTAGCTGCGATGCGAGCTTTAAGGTGTTTCCTTTCTTCGATCCTTGCCCAAGTTTCGTCGGAAAGCCAAGCACTATTTCTCCCTTGCGCCCGGCCGACTATACTTTCAGCACCGGATATGAACACATTTTTCACAGCACACCAATGATTTTCGATGGATTTGGTTTCCGTGCTGCTGATTGCGTTCAATCCTTGTGAAATGTGGTCCCCTAGTTATTGGCGCACTGCGGGATCCTTTAGTCTATCTGTATTAAGGCTCTCCCAAACCAATGCGGAACATTCGTTGCGGCGAAAAAACATTCGCTGTCAAAATTTATTTACATGGTGATATATGAGAGTGCCCACACCAACGCGGTGGAGATAATATGAAATAATTTTGACTGATGAATGTTTCTTCGCCGCAACGAATGTTTCGCATTGGTTTGGAGAGCCTTTAAACTTGGGCATTCGAGTGTTTCCTTGGGATCTCCGAACTGCAGCTGTACGCAATCTTACGGTAGCAACCATCAGATGGTGGTCCCGGGCCATTCCCATGTCAGCATCTCTTCTGTTACGGACGTCCTGGAGACTGCTTCTAAAACACCGGCTGATCGCGAAGTGGTGAATTTGGTTGAAAGTCGATTGTCTGTCAGTCGACACCCAACTGACTTTGTGGCACGTCCAACGCCAGATTCCCGAGCGCTTCCATGTGTTTTTCCGAAATAGAATAGTACAGTGTTACGGGTTGGTGACTTAAACTTCCCCGAGCCCAGCCATCTAACTTCACTTATCCCTAAGTGTCCATCCTATACCGCATGAATTCCTTCTCTTGTTGCAGGAATCTGGCATTCTGAGGACCTTCTTTTCCATCGCCAAGAAGCGTCTTCACATTCCAGAAACCAATCTTTGTCCGGGTACAATAGCCAAAAGTCGTCAACGAGTTATCATTAATTATCCGAGGCGTAGTGTTGGTTTCGGTAGCGGGTTGATTTCAGTTACGGAGAATGCTAACCTCCGTAACCTATCCTAGAAAGCTAGGCCTTTTCGCACTTGTAATTTTGGCATATTTATGTATATTGGGATACATAAATAGTTGCCCGGGGACCACCACGAGGAGGTAAAACAAGCACTTCATCGTGACTGATTGTTGCGCTACTGGCTAAGACCAAGTTCTGAGCAATCAATAGTTTCCCGATCAGGCACGATGCAGGTCGCCCTAGTGAAATACTGATGAATATAAAATATTTTAAAAGTTTCTAATAATTCTGATGCATTTTTCCATAATTTCTCGTGGCCTCAAAATGCAGGCCAATGTCACCCTACCATATGTTATTTTGTATAAAAAGTAAATATAACTTTTTGCTTTATTTTACATTATTAAAGTAAAGCTAATTTGATTTGCATAATATTCCACACAACTGAGTAAAAATTAATTTACTATAGTATTTCCACAACATATTGAGATCTTTCAAAATTTGTTGGTATTTTTTTAAAGTTTTTTAATAAAAACAAAATTAGTTTATAACTTTAGGTACATTTTTAGCAAAGAAAGCAAGAAAGCTGAAAAGATTAGGAAAGTTCTTTATATTGAAAAAAAAAAAAATCGGAGAAATGGCCGTTCATTGTCCAAATTCACCCCACCCAACAGGCCTATTATTAACCAGCTACACGGTATGTAATCATACAAATTTTTTACATTTACATTTTCTTTAATCGAAGTGTGAGCTTCTCATAACTAAAAACAAATAGCAAACAAAAATTATACAACCATACTCACTTTCCAAAGAAAATTACGAGCCAAACTCACATGAAATAAAAACAATAAATTGATTATGAAATGTGATTGTGTTATGTTATTTTTCATACTTTGCTATCGTTAAGAGCTGAGGTTCCGAAATATATTTTAACCTTGTTAAAAAGTTTTGAAACGGCTGCTATATACTGTGTCGCGTGGTGGTCGCATTTAGCTGATAAATAATTTTGGTTTTGAGTTATCTCATGCAAACTGCATAGAAACCTTCATTTTTGCTTCGATTTGTTAGTTATTTCATTGATTTTTGAAAATGGTCGCGATGTCGTTTATTTAGATATTTAGGTGTTAGTACTTTAAAGTTAAATAAATCTTGAATTTGTATAAATCTTTAATTTATATTCCATATTGCCTATTTAAACCACCAACCTGGATTAAATATAACAATAGCCATGTTTTTTTGCAGGTACAGATAAAATTGTCGAAAAAACGACATCTGAACTAGCAAAGTCATCGAAGCAAAACTGACCAACACAATCACGATACTAAGAAATCGCCATCACTAACCTTTCAGCTTTTAGACAAGCATGCAAAATAAGAACAAAATCCATTCAAATAAAAAGAAATTTCTTATAGGAAATTATTCCCATCGTTAATGAAAAAAAAAAAAAAATGTGAAAAAATCGCAATTTCAAATCACATATCAGAAGAAAAAAAATGAATCATCAAAAAAGAGGTCGTCCATTTTTGTTTTGTTTATTATCATTTGTTTTATTATTAGGCGTGTTTTGTTTCAATTTAAAGTCAAGACTATATAGTCTTAAAAAATATTTACAAAACAACAACAGTTTAGCGTGAACACAAAATATTTTATTGAAAAATAAAATAAAATGCTATAGAAACGAGGCTATCGTAAGACTGGATATTTAACCAGGCTTACGATAGCCTCGTTGCTATAGCATTTTGTTTTATTTTTCATTAGACTCAATCGAATATTTTGTATTCAGAATAAAAAGTGTTGTTGTTTTGTGAGTAATATTAAAATATTTTCTAAGACTGTATAGTCTTGACTTCAGGACAAACAAAACACACCTATTATGTATATTATCACTTGTTGGCTGAGATATTTTGGCGTTTACAAACTATCAATAACAAAATAGAAATTTGAGCTGGCAGTACTTTTTCTATCTGAACTTAAGTTAAGAACCGATAATTATCTGGACTTAGCTAAGTTCATATGGACTTCTGTTGTTTTTGTATTTTACTTGTTCAGATTTTGTTTATTTTGTTTTTTCGTCAAATTCTATCTGAACCTGCAAAAAAACACGGCTTATATGTATATTGATAAAAATGATGTTTTAAAATGATGAATGAGAATTCGAGAAAACAAAAACATTTTTTAAGCCATTTTAGCTATTTATTAGTTATTTATTTTTCTTATCTATAATATGGGGTTTATTCCGAGAGTCTACCCAAAAGTCGAATTGGCCTACCATCGATATTTCAAAAATGTATTCGTTAATATTTTTCTGTCAGATTTCTATGAAAATTTCTATTTGATAGAAAATTAAATTCGATCAAGAATTTCTGATTGACTTTTGTCGACTAGATGTTTGCGGTGAAGATTCTCGCAATAAGGCGCTATATTTAAAATATACTTAATGATAAATAAGAGCACTAGCAGAATAATAAATAAATAATTCGCTCAAATTTTAAATAGTTTTTTTTTTTGCTGGAAAAAATATACTTATTTAATGTTTTTACAAACCTTATCAGTTGTTAACCTCGTCATTGTGTGTTGATAATAATATCCCTGGATTTTGTGTAAAAATATACAAATTGAATTTTTATAATTTTTATCGAAGTTTTTTAAAACCATGACATTAATTTTTTGAATTGATTTTATTGAGACTTTAAGAAACGTTTTACAGAGTGAACAATTCAAAGTAATATATACTAAGGCTCTTTTCATACATATTCGGTTCGGTCTGTATTCGGTTCAATTTCGGTTTCCGTCTAGACACACAGGCGCACTATGGAGTAAAAGCATGAAAAAACGAGACACAATTATTTTTTGCATTTAATGGTTTGATATCCACCTGAAAAGATGGAACATTTTAAGTGTATTTGATCATGATTTTTTTTACATTTTATTCTACGCTGTTCTGAGAGGGACTCTGAACAAGACTTGCTCTCTTTATTTACACTGTCTACATCTTCTGAGTCATTAGCTTCATTTACTAAATTGGATTTGCAATTGGATATTCCAATTCTTTCTTTGCAAAAACATTTTGTTTTTTGGTAAAAATAAACAGGACACAAGAAGATCCTTCAAGTGGATGAAAATAAGCAATTTTCAAAGAAAAAGCTAAAAAAATGCAAAAAAACACCACATTTTCTAACACGAATCACATGTTAACCTGCAAAAACCTGCACCCAATTTTTTTTAAATCGAAGCCTTATATATTTACTTTATTATTCTACATAAGCAACAAAACGGAATTCGACGGAAAACATAAACAAAACCATTAACGAAGAATGCGCAGAAAACAGAACAAATACACTTTAAAAGGTATTCTTTTAAATAAATCACAAAAAATATTTAAATTTTTTTTATTAATTTATAAGAACACACCTCTAGCTAAAGTACTCATTTTAAAAATTGTATTTGTTTAAATCAACATAATTTTTTTTTTGTGATGCAAAAAAATGAATGGTCTTTTTTCCACTGACTTTGAACCTGTGCTGCAGAGAAATGAGTTAGAGTAAAAAAAAAACTAAACAGCTTATTAATCTATGGGAATATTACTACCGTTTGGTATAAACTTCATTTCTCAATATAGAAAATCGAATTTTGTCTCGTTTTTGGAAGCATTTACTCTATAGTGAGACGGTTCATATTCGGTTTGTACTCGCTGTGCATGGCACAACCGTCCTCGTTCCGAAGTTGCGATCCTCTGCCAAACTGACCCACCATGAATCAAGATACATATATAACAGCATTTTCATTTTTGTTCAGTTCTGCGCATGTTGTCAAAATCAAAAGTAAACAAATTGAATTTCAAACAATCACTACAAATTTGTTTTTGTTTACTGTGTACTTACAAAAGGAGCAGCCATAATTTGTTTTTGTTTACTGTGTACTTACACAAGGGGCAGCCATCTTGAAATTTGACAAGCTGCGCCTGATAATACCTTAGGCGCCAGTTATAGCGATAATTTAAAAACCATCAGTAAAAATTTTCTTTTGGATAATTTGCTGTGTTAAAAAAATAATTGAAACATTAAAATGGTACGAATCGATGGCAAATCAATACAAATATTTTTTTTCTGCCAAAAAATAATCCCAAGGATGAATAATTTTTGTAAAAAAAGCATTTATTTATTTTACTGATGGAAATTCGTTTTACTGAACAGCTGATTGTCAAAACCCAAAAAATGGAACATTTCGTTTCAGTTTTCTATGTTCCATTTTTTTACTGTTCCACTCATCAGTAAAAAAATTACTGAAGTATTTTGCATCATTAAAAATAAATAAAAGATTGCGGCTGTGGGTTTGACATTAATTTACTGATATAATTTTACTGATTGCTATAACCGCCCGTAAGTAAAAAATTCCAGTTTTCACCTGTTTCAACTTTTACTGATGGTTTTTAATTATCGCTATAACTGGCGCCTAAGATATGTGTACTGTGACCATGAATGACATTAACATAACATAAAATATCCGTCATATAAACGAATGTACACACTCACAGACATCTCTCTACAAATGATGAATGTACGGACCTAGGGATATTTTATATTCGACAAATTTTGCCAGTTTAAATAACTTGCAAGGAATTTGAAAATTGCTTTAAAGAACAAATTCTGGTATGTTCTGTTGTTTTTGATAAGCATAGCAAAATATTCCGTTTCGGGTCCACACGATTTTAAATTTTTGACAAGCAATAATTTATGTAAGGTAATTTGAATGTTTTTTTTTTTTTTGAATATGATATAAACACTCAAATATTACATTTATTGAATAGTAAAAATAGAATTATGTGGAGATCGCAGATAAAATTACCATTTTTGTATTATTTAAAAAATATTTCATGTAATTTTTTTTTAAACATCAACAAAACAACTTTACTGGCCCTTCACAAATTGTTTATTATTATTATTTTCGTTTAACTCTATTTACTTTAAAATGCCTGAAAAAAGACACAAAATATTGATCGATTTCAGTTGGTTTTAAACACGAGCTTGTAAGAGTCTAATGTCGTTTTCGATTGGATTTCGGAACAGTACTACTCCTTTTTGATCTCAATCGAGTTATTTTCTATTGTTCCTGAATAATTTGTGAAATATTTATGTGTGTGTGCGTAAGTCTGATATGTACAGTGGTGTCAAAAACATTCCGGATTTTGTTGGTCAACTGCATTGAGTGTTGGTTTGTGAGATGAAAATGAACAAATGAAATATTTGTAATTTTTCGCCGTTTTTATTAAACAATTGTATCATCATCAAACGTGGTAAATTATCCATTAAAACAAAAAATAATAGTCAAAAATTAAAGTTGATTCAGAATTTTAATGTGACAAACTAATCGGATTTTATCTTGTACAATTAATTATTATTTTGTGTTTAATATTTTGTCCAGTAACCCCTATTTTTTATCACAGCTCGACATCGATGAGGCATTGACTGAATTAAATTTTCGAAAATAGAAGCAGGAATATTCTCCCATTCATTTTTCAAGGTAGCAAAAAGAAAAGTTGTTGACGTGTGCTTTTTTTTCCCAACCCGCCTTTTTAAAAAGCCCACAAGTTTTCAATTGGGTTTAGATCGGGTGATTGAGACGGCCATTCTAAAACACGAATATTTTTAGTCGCAAACCACTCTTTTAGCAGCCTTGAAGAATGTTTGGGGTCATTATCCTGCTGAAAAACTCAACGCAAAGCATTTCTTCCTCTGCATATGGAAGCATTACTGACTCCAAAATGTCCTTATATTGAAAACAATTCATAATTCCTCTGATTTGGTGTATTGGACCGCAGCCTGCGCCTGAAAAACAGCCCCAAACTATCACCGAGGCTCCACCATGCTTAACTGTAGGGAGTACATTTGCAGGCTTTAATCGCGTACCTTCTGAGCGCCTTACTGTCCTTGCACCATCGGAGTAAAACAAGTTGAATTTGCTTTTATCACTGAAAAGCACGCTCCTCCATTTGCTTAAAGACCAGTTAAGATGATTTTTTGCAAATTCAACCCTGAGTGAAATATTTTGATTATGAATTTAAAGTCTTTTCCAAACAGCTTTCATGGCTTACCTTTTTCTACGATGTTTAGCAGTAAGAAGAGGTTTCTTCGCTGGTCGAAATGCAAAACGACCGAAATCTCTTAAACGCTTCCTTACCGTACTTGGCCCTATAGGTAGATTTAGTTCATCACAAATTATCTTTGAAGTTGCAAAAGGGTCTTTAAGCACAAAATTCTTAGTGCTCCTATCAGTTTGAACAGTTGTTTTGCCAGGGCGGCCACCAAAATGATCTGCTTCTACTGATTTCCCGCTTCTAAATTTTGTAATGATGTCACAAACCATTGACGTTTGAATTTGCAATATTTCAGATATTAAATATTGTATTGTACTGGCTTGGAACTTTTCTATTACCTTGTATCGAATCGGGTTTCTAAAACGTGTTTTAGCCATTTTCTTCACTATATAATTTCAACTAAAACAGCTCTCAACTTTTAAAGTCTGTTTAATCTACGCCGTGAGTCAAAAGACTCGAAAAACCGCTACTTTAACATCGAGACACGCAATCTTCCTGCAATCCGGTTAGTTTTGCACAGGCATGTTATTGAATAACTTTATAAAATATTTTTTTTTTATTGTTCTTGTCATCGGAGCATTAGATTTTTAAGGTTATTATTAAATTGTCTCATACCCTTTACAAATTATGGAAAACCTATGGAAAGTTATTAGTTTTCTACTTGATATTAAGAAAAACATTATACTGAGGAAAAATCCGGAATGTTTTTGGCAGCACTGTATGTATCTCTTGCACGTTCACTCGAGTACAATTTATTTGACAAATAATCGGATAAAAGGGTTTATATGTATGTGTGTTCCGGGTCTACGCCTTTATTAATTCCGGAACAGAAAAGCACTACGAAAACATTACTCGGAACAGCCAATCGAATTATTTTGGAGTAAGCGGAGTCAAAAAGTAGTAACCCTGAACCTCCAACCGAAAACGACATAAGGGTAATTTTTGTGTGATCGTGATTTTTTAGGATCCCCGAAACCCATGGGCCGGATTAAACTTTAATATTTGTAAACCAGAAATTATATTGATACCTACATACATAAATCTTTCGAAAAAAGTAAACCGTACCTTGATACTATAATAATACCCCAAAAGATAACAAAATACATACAAAGTTATTCGAATTTTCAATACAAGAGCTAAATAGTTATTGATTAATTTATTTATGTATGTTCAAAATTAACTTTACCTTTTCCTTTGCGTATACTGTCATATAAGTTGACTGTCAAATTATGTTGAACTTAAATATTAAAGTAAAGAAAAAGAAATTTAAATATTAAAAATTACTTTGGTTTTAAGTGGAGTGAATGAATATAAATCAAATAAAAAGTACAAGTGAAATTAATGTGTTTTGCCCAGGTATAATACTGGGCTCTTCAGTCAGTCTGTTATACCCTACTAAGACACAAATTTTGGTCGATGTTACCGACACTTATAAAAATCACAACAAGAAGATACTGTGAATTTTATTATTCTATTCACAGTATCTTCTTGCTGTGATTTGTATAAGAGTCGGTAAACATCGACCAAAGTTTGTGTCTAAGTAGTGTATAACAGGCTGACTGAAGAGCCCACTGTTGTACCTTGGGCGAAACACAATCATTTCTGGAGTTGAGGACACTTGTACTTTTTATTTGAATTAAATATTAAATCTTCGGTTAATGACAAATTTTACAATTAAAAGAAAGTACACAAGTTTATACAAATACACATTTGTTTTCAGGTGGTCCAATAAAACCAAATACAACATTGGAATCGCTGGATTTTGTACAGCAAAGACTGTCTTCAACTGTGATGATGGGCGGTTGGTATCGTCCAACAAATTGTGTAGCTAAATTTCGCGTTGCAATTATTGTACCCTTTAGGGACCGTTATGCACACTTATCTATATTTCTTAAAAATCTTCATCCTTTTTTGATGAAGCAAAATATTGAATACCGAATATTCGTGATAGAACAAACAAATGGAAAGCTATTTAATAGAGCTGCATTAATGAACATTGGCTATTTAGAGGCATTAAAGATATTACCTTGGGATTGTTTTATATTTCACGATGTTGATCTGCTGCCACTAGATGAAAGAAACTTATACAATTGCCCAAATCAGCCAAGACATATGTCTGTAGCAATTGATGTATTCGGTTACAAGTAAGTTCCTAATTAGATATACCTACATACATACGTAAAATGTGTTTTTTGTGCCTTTGTATCCGCTTTAAAATGATTTCCATGTAAAATACAACTTCGAATTGTTGGTTGTGTTTTGAAAAGATATAACACAGCGGATATGAATCCACAGAAAAACACTTGTATTAAAATATTGGTTAATTAATTTATTAATTTTTTATTAGATTACCGTATAGCTCAATTTTTGGAGGAGTTTCAGGAATGACACGTGAACATTTTTCCAAGGTTAACGGATTTTCAAATTCGTTTTGGGGATGGGGTGGTGAAGATGACGACATGTCAAATAGGTATGTTTATTACAAAAAAAAAAAATAAATAATATGCACTAGGTGTTTTCAAACTCGAACATCTGACTCTCGGTTAATTTGGTTTAAGGTTTTTTCCGGAGATCCGGACAAAACAGTCTACATAACCAATAACGACGAGATATTTGTCGTTGAAAAGGTATTTTCATATACATGAGATACTTACTATGGCAGCTCATTCAAATCGCTGTGTGAAAAAAGTTATTGGCCAACAAATATTGTAATTTGGTGCATATTATTTAATATTATTTAATCATATACCCCCTTATTTATAAAGACAAAATAGTTATTTAAGCTTCCGTGTTCAGGAAAACTACACCACGGAATAAGAATGTTCCGGACTCAAATGGAGCAGTAAGCAATTGCCTTTAATTTGAGTCCACAAAGTTCTTATTCCATGGTATAGTTTTCCTAAACACGGGAGCTGAAATAACTATTTTTCCTTTATAAATAAGGGGGATAATGTATAGACATATGTAGTATAGGCAAAAATATCCAGGTCCAACCAATATGCAGGATACGTAAGTTAGAAAAGTATTTTTATGTACTACAAAAGTAGTCTAAGAAAGATAGGATCGGACCAGGGACAAATTAATTCATAAAATTTTATTGCTGGTATCGACGCAGAGTTTTATCCTCAACATCATATCCAAAGTCCCCCAAAATCCCCGAATTGGCTTTTTCTATAGACCCATTTTAAGAGGTGAAGAGGGGAGGGAGGCGGGAGTTTGTCGAGCTGAAAAAATTGTTGTCTAATCATATGACACATGTTTTTAGGGTGCTTTTCAACGCTGATTCTAGGTAAGGTTAAGTAAGGTTGAAGTGGCTGCCAGCAAGAACTGACACACTAAGACCATAAGTTGGTCCGTTGTGATACCACGTGAATCTTGAAAGATTTTCTCCCCCCTCGTTAAAACCAGTTGGAGCTTCTTATGAAGGGTGCAAGACTACTTATGTCTATGTTTGTCAGATCACTAGGATCATTGAAGAAGAAGTCTCCGAGATGGAGCCTACGTCTTTGGGATAGGGCAGGGCATGTGCAGAGAAGATGAGGAACAGATTCTTCCGCCTCCTCGTCCATACAGCTTCTACTAAAGTCGTTTGCGAAAACTCCAAGCCGCTTTGCTTGCTTGCCTATAAGACATTGCCCGGTTATGACACCAATTACGGAGCTGATATGCAAGTTGTTCAAAGATATCAAACACTTAGAGCGCCTCACATCTAGCGTAGGCCAGATCTGTTTTGTCGCCAGGCAAATGGTTAGGTTATTCCACCTAAGTTTTGTTCTCCTTAAAGCATCTTGCTTCAGCAAAAATTAGCATGTAGCTATAGGCATACCGATATTTACCTTTTCAGGTTAAATAGGTAGTCTTGTTCCACCTTTGGCGAGTTCATCAGCTTTACAATTACGCGGAATGTCCCTATGGCCCGGCACCCAACAAAGGAGAATATTGAACTGCTGTGCCATCTCTATAAGAGATGATCGACAGTTTAGGGCTGTTATAGAGTTTGTAGAGACACAGTCGAGAGATTTTATGGCAGCTTGGCTGTCTGAGAAGATGCGGATATCAGAAGTCGATATCACGTTTTCTTTGAGCCAAGATAAAACTTCCTTTATCGCCAAAAGTTCTGCCTGGAACACGCTACAATGGTCTGGAAGACGAAATGAGAGACTTAAATTTAGTCTTTCTGAGTACACGCCTCACCCAACCCCATCATCAGTTTTTGAGTCGTCCGTATAGAAATGAATCGATTCGTCTTCCAAAAATGTCACGTCCTCCCATGTGGATCTGGAAGGTATGGCAACTTAAAATTTTTTATCGAAACGGAATTGTGGGATGGTGTAGTCAATTATACGTAGAAGTGATCTGCATGAGTTCAGTATAGCTGAGTGGCCTATTTCATTATTGGTCCACTGTGAAGAGGCTTTAAGACGGACGACCGTACTTGCTACCGTTTGTTTACTAAATATATCGAGGGGTGTCAGATGAAGAAGAGTGTCCAGTGCCGCGGAGGGAGTAGAACGAAGTGCTCCACTTATACACATGCAGGCTGATCTTTGGACTTTACTAAGTTTATCGTGGTTGACCCCTTTATCTAGAGCTGTCCACCATTCTGCCACCCCGTATGTTAAAATCGGTCTAATTACCGAGTTGTATATCCAGTGAGTAATACGGGGTTGGAGTCCCCATTTACTTCCAATGGCTTTTTTGCAAGAGAAGAGTGCTACTGTGGCTTTCTTGACTCTTTCTTCTATATTAGGTTTCCAACTTAACTTCTTATCTAAAATAAGACCCAGATATTTAGATTTGTCGGAGAATGTTAGTGGAATTCCTTTAATGGTGGGAGGATCTATGTGTGGAACTTTATATTTCCTGGAGAAGAGGACAAGTTCAGTTTTGTGGGGGTTGACACCCAGTCCACACCGCTCTGCCCAGTTTATTAGCTTGTTTAAGACATTTTGTAAGAGATCCTTTAAGACAGTAGGATGCTTACCTGATACTGCGATAGCAACATCGTCTGCATAGGCAATCACTCTGTAGCTCTCCGCTTCCAGGCTTGTCGCAGTTCATTTACTACCAAGTTCCAGAGAAGCGGAGATAGGACACCGCCTTGCGGCGTACCTCTACTGACCCATATTTTTGCAGAGAAGTCGGCCAGTTTTGAGTTGATAATCCTGCTAGTCAGCATTTGATTGATCAGTTCACCAAGCGAACTGTCTACCCTCAGACATGACAGTGCAGATGCGATTGCAGATATGTCAACATTATTAAAAGCGCCTTCTATATCTAGAAAAACTACCATTGTATGTTCTTTATGGTGGAGGGAGTATTCGATGGTGCGTACCAAAGTATGTAGTGCCGTTTCCACCTATTTCCCTTTTCAGTACGCGTGTTGAGCCTGAGACAAGAGTCTCGTATCAATACTAACACGTCAATGGATATCAATCAATCGTTCAAAAGTTTTTAGAAGGAATGATGATAGACTAATAGGTCTGAGATCTTTCGGATTAACATGGGAGCATTTACCTGCTTTGGGTATAAAAACGACTTTAACTTCTCTCCATGAACTAGGAATTTGAGCCAAGTTCAAGCAGCCATTGAAGATTATTTCTAAAATAGGCAGTATTTTACATGAGCTCATTTGAAGTTCAGCTGGTATTTTGCCGTCTGGCCCTGGAGACTTGTAAGGTTTGAAGCTGTTGATAGCCCATTGCAATTGTTCCCTCGTTATCAAAAAAAAGTGAAAAAGTTAAGTTATTATTAGATCTAATGTGATCAGTACTGTTTACAGTTTGGGAGCTACCTGGAAAATGAGTATCTAAAAGCAGGTTGAGCGATTCTTCGCAAGTATTGGTCCACGAACCGTCAGCAGTTTTCAAACAGCTGGGCATTACTGGACTAGTTGAGAGGATTTTCCTAAGTCTTGATGCTTCGGAGGTTTCTTCTACTCTACCACAGAAGACCCTCCAAGAAGCGCGTTTAGATTTCCTTAATTCATTTTTATATGATTTTAGGGCCTCTTTATAGGATTCCCAGTCTGAAACTGCTCTTGTGTTTTTTGCTCTATTGAAGAGCGTCCTGCAGTTTTTTCTAAAATCAAGCCCTGAGACCCAACAATGTGGTTTTCCTTTTCCCCTTATTTGAGTAAGTGGACAGGAGATGGCCATTGACTTGTTCATGGCTATTGCGAGATTATTGACTTTAGTGTCAAGTTCAGTCGTGTTATAGGGAAGACTAAGAAGTTCAGGTTTGATTAAACTATCAAGTGTTTTCCTATATTTGGACCAATCAGTTTTCCTATAATTTCGAAATTCTGATCGGGTAATAGGAACTTTAACATTCAGATTAAACTGAATGTATCTGTGATCGGAAAACGAATTTTCTTTCGAAACTTTCCAATTCGTTATTGATTGATGAATAGTGTCTGAGACTAGAGTTATGTCTAGTACTTCTTGTCGGTTTTTAGTAACAAATGTGGGTTCGTTCCCAACGTTACTTACTATAAGGTTAGTACTTAAGATATAATCGAAAAGAGACTTACCTCTGTCATTGATGTCAGTGCTGCCCCATACTGTATGATGGGCGTTAGCGTCACTTCCAATTATTAGGCGGATTTTCTGCCGTTCGGCTTCAGCGACTATACTCTCCAGTGAGATACCGGGAAGAGGGCCAAAGTGGTCATGGCCGAGATACGCCGACACCAGCCAGTACATGCCATTTGCCGTTTTTAGCCTGGCTGCGGTTATTTCTCTATCGCTGAAATGAGGGAGTAAATATACATTAATGCTACTTTTTACTAGTATGCAAGATCTAGGTTCACCTTTATCTGACGCTACAGTACGTAGTATCCAGGAGACCCGAGTCCCCTAACAAACGATTTGACAATCCATGGTTCTTGGATCAGAACGATGTCTTCATTCCCCCTGGATAGACGGAGAAGAAGAGAGGCCGAAGCCTTAATAGAGTGTTGGAAATTAATCTTGACTAACTGCAGCATTTTGGCTACATTTAGTCAGATCAGCCTCCACCACCGTATTGTTGTGATCCTCTTCAGAGGAAGAGCACAAGAGCTCATCTTCCGCCAGAGGAATCAAAATAAAGTCTTCAGTCTCCATTCCGGTCTGACTGTCAACATTAGTAGAGGACTGACCAGTAACCGAGGAAGTCCCTGATGCATCATCTTCCACACTAGGAATGGTAATAGAAGCACCAGGGTCCCCTACCACAGGTTCAGCCTCAAGAGATTGTGGAGGCTCGCATTCAGCGTCTACCTCATCTTTTTTTAAATCCTTAATGTGATCGTCTCAAAACCAAACCGAATCACACCTTGAGTCTGCGCCAGGGGGGCAAGGGATTCTTTATTGACCACGACTATAGCGCTCCTATAGAGACCCCTTGGCTCCTCCAGCTTTGCGACTTTCCTGTTATGAGTCGGCAGGGAGGGATTGCTTATTTTGATTATCTGGAGAATATCATCCATGCAGGAAGGTTCAGCTGGAATCCAAGTGCGAGCTCTTGGTCTGCATGGAATATCTTCCTTAGCAACAACCTCGAGTTTCGCACCTGGCCAGATTTCACCTTACCTACTAACAGCAAGCTTATAAAGATCACAAGATCTCTGATCTTCACAAACGATGAGTTTGACATGACCTTGATGCCAACCGCCATCGCTTGTGATTGGAGGTGGTCCCGGGTTTTCCTTCATAACATTTAAGAAGCCAGCCGAGAGCCTCAATTTTGCCACCTGCCAACGATCAGAAGAAATCGTGCCATCTATATCGCTCCTGCCGATAACCGCAACCACGATCTTATCCTTTAGAATGTCCCTATAAGAATTAGCGAGTCTACTGTTTGGATTGGAGGGAGTGCTGGTGTTGTGCACTCGGGGCCCTTTGGGTACCGGTGTGGCACCCTCCATAGACCTTTCCCGCTTTGACGTAGAGTCACCGCTGGTCTGTGCATTAGCGAGAATGCTATTGGCCCATTGAATCCTAGCATCATGCTGCGGAATACCTCTGGTCTCGTCAGAGTCTTTCAGTATCCTCGCAGCAAAACGCTTTTCCCTATAGACATTCTTCGATGGTGTATAACGCCGCTTTTTATGTGCCGTACTCGGTAGAGAACCCCCCACCCCGGCGCTGGAGGGGCCATGTTTCACAACCCCCGCAGCATCTGGTTGGGTCCCCGCACGAGACGGATTTTGTAGAGGTTTTCTCTCAATAGTAGTAGCGGGACCGTTGTTCACAACCCCACTTCTACTGAATTTAGGTACAGCTACCATGCTACTTCCCTCGCTGCGAAGTACATCAGATGAGGGGCCGCGGTTAGCCGCAACCTCCCCACTAATACACAACACAGGAGAAACGGCAAACAGCGTTGACGTCGTGCTGCCGCCAGGTTTAGAAGAAGAACCGGTCTCAAAAATATCTACCTTGTTTGTTTTTTTTCGATTTTGTTCCCACGAGAAGCGAAGAAAGGGTGGTCCATCTGTACAGAGATTCGCATGTACAGATTAGGCTAGTTATTCCGGAGGTCGCCAGGTATACGGATAGTCCGTTAAAGACTGAGCTAGTATTTTTAATTGGGCCCTCAGCCAGGCTGATCCTCGGCATGGGTCGTATAACACCATTGATCCAGCCCAATAGGAAGGGTAGGGGGTGATGGTGGGAAATTGAAGGGGAAGGATTTCAGGCAGCGTCATCGCCATACTGAAGAGGAAGGAATGGTTGCAGGATGCCGGACAGCTTTTTCGCCGAACCATCAGTGGGAGAGAGCAACAGACAGCTTCATAGCCGTACTGTCGAGAGAGGGATGTAATCGGGTGAAGAAAAGCCGAACAGCGTCATCGCCGTACCGTCTGGAAGCTTAAGGAGGGGAGAGGTAGTAGCGCCGGACAGCACCATTGCCGTACCGCCGTACGGGAGGGGAGAGAGGGGTAGAAAAGGAGAGGAAGGGGGCGGGGAAGTTGAAGATTTTTGGTTTCAGGACTCATCTGGAGAGTTAATCTCGAGACTCATTGACCTTACTCAGCTTCTACAACTCGACAAGTTCGACGCTCAGGTAGAAGACGCTGATTCTAAAGAGACCAAAAATATCTGTGGTTAAAGGGTGTTTTTTTTTAGGGCGAGATGTTAGTGCGTCATTATTACCAAAACATCTATGAATAAGTTTTGACACTGATGAAATTGGCTAAAAATATTAAATATGTCATGGTTTCCAAGTATCAAAAGAGTCCATTAAAATAACTTGATCCAAAGTGTTATTTTAGAGAGTTTATGTTTGACCTGCCCTTTACGGAGCAAAATGTTAGGTCTTACGAAAAATTGTATTTTCGTGTAATCGAGATGGTAGATATGACATATGATATATGATTTAAAGGTATTTTTAACGCCGAATCTAATAAAAGAAAAAACAATATGATACAAGTAAAAAAAACACCCTTTAACCACAGATATTTTTGGGGACTCTTCTGATATTTGGTAAACATGACAAATGAAACATTAATACCAAATTTCATTAAAACCTCATTATTTTAAAATGGTTTTGGGTAATGTATTACTTGTTGTACTTTAAAAAAAGTGATCATTCCATAAAAATGACATTAACTTTCCACAGGATACATGTATCTTTTCAGTTTTGGTCTCTTTAGAATCAGCATTGAAAAGCACCCTAAAAACATGTGTCATATGATTAGATTGTATTACAAAAATTTTTCAGCTTGACAAACTTCCGCCTCCCTCCCCTTCCACCTCTTGAAATGCGTCTATACAAAAAGCTAATTCGGGGATTTTAGGGGACTTTGGATATGTTGTTGAGGATACAATTCTGCGTCGATACCAGCAATAAAATTTCATGAATTTAATTGTCCCTGGTTGCCCATATTAAATTTCCTATCGCTCTAAGACTATAGTGGACTACAGTAACCTGGGCAGCACATTTCAAATCACTGTGTAAAAAGAGATATTCTACTACTTGGTACTATTCGTACACAACAGTGTGTTTCTTATCTGCAATTATACAATCGGATCTATTTCGGAACTTTTCGTTTAAGTACGCTAAATTGGTACTAAACAACGGCAAAGACAAAGAACCAATTTTACACTGAATGGCACCTCCCTACATTAATATGTCAACCAGAAGTAAATGTGAACTGCAACAACGATGAACGAAACTGGAAATGTCAACAATAAATATTTGATGCGCAGTCATCCACCATTTTGTTGTCTAAGTACCTACTCTTTATGGTTGTGTGTACTCGCATCATCCAAGGGCTCGGTGTGCTGGCTCACTACACAACAAAATTAAGTTAGTGTTCAGTGGTGCGGTGCGGTATAAGTTTTAATCCATGGTTCGGTAAAACGGTAGAGGTACGGTGCGGTAGATAAGATAGAAATAACCCAGGGTTCGGTACGGTCTATGATTAAAATAAATAATCCCGGGTTCGGTGCGGGTTCGGTGCAGTAAATTATAATTTATTTAAATAAATCGGTTCGGTATTTTATTATTCGACTGAATAAAATCGGTTCGGGAGCTCGGGGGGGGCTCGTCAGGTAAATGAAAGTGTAACGCTTCGTTACAATATTGTGATTTATAACGTGGCGTAGGCCATGTCATTTTTCATTTTTAAAATAAAATATAAACTATCTCTGTTGCAAATTATTTTTTTTTTAACATATTAAAATAATAATAATAACTGGCATAATAATAATAACCCGGCAGACGGCTTCTGAGCCATGCATGTAAATCTTTTATTTAATTTTTTGTATATTTTATAAATGAAAAAAACAATAAAGATATAATAATAATAAAAAATAATAATAATAATAATAATAATAATAATAATAATAATAATAATAACTGTGTTATTTGCCGACGCGGATTGCATTATCGGATATGTGCACATATAATATCAGTAGTGTGGTATTATGGATTTGGCAGCCATTAGCCACTCATAGCTCCTGCAGCAGATTTGTTTGATGTCATTGTGGATGTAGAAATGTAAAAAAATAAACATATGATGTAACTAATTTGTTGTCTTTTATTTCATACTAAAATTTAGCTAATAACAATCTTAATAATTAACGAATAACTTTTTTCACACACCGATTTGAAATATGCTGTTACTTATTGTAGTACATTCAAATACAAATATTGTAGTACATACAAATACGATTCCGACGATGTACGTGCGGTACGTCTCTGCCGTATTAGTTTCACGTTGCACCTGCACATTTTTGCCTATGCTTCATACCTGCAAAATATACATTTTCTATACTAAAATTCACCACATCACAAACTTAATTAGCGAATAACTTTTTTCACACAGGGATTTAAAGTAACCTGTCAAAATAGATATTGTAGTACATAAAAAGACCTTTCCAGAAACATTATGTTGCGTTGTTATTTGTATATTTGCCAGCACATTTTTGCCTATATTATATACTTACATTACGTGTTTAAATAATATGTACCAAATTACAATCTTTGGATTCTAAATTTTTTTCATACAGCGATTTGGAATGAGCTTCGTATTCATGTACACAAAAATACTTTTTCAACGACATACATATGTCTCGTTGTTATTGGTTCGTAATAACAATTATAATAGAGTTTCAGCAACAATCTCGGTTTAAGCCAAAAGTACCTATCTCTGCGCTGCAGAGATTAGGCTCTATATTTGCCCTAGACTGCGAAAAAAAATCAATTTAGGAGGTATAAAAAACCTTTAAAATTGTAACTACATAAATATAAATATTTATTTGATAATTAACTATTTTTCATATAACTAATAAGTTTATATTTAAAAACATTAATACTTAGCTCAGACTTCAACTCAGTTGGTAGGCTATTGAACAAATTAAATCCCGAATGTATAACAGAATTCTGGGTTCTGCTTCTGATGCATCTGTTTGGTCTTAAGTACTCGTTGTTTCATTAACATTAACTATAAAAGATTCACTTTTAATATGACTCTCATTGCTTTGTTCTGAAGTACCTGGAGCCGATTTATTATTTCCTCTTGACAAGCATACAATAACGTCAACAATAATATTAAAATGAGGTGACACAATGGCATTTTAAAGTAGTAACGAACTTTCAAATGTTAAATCACACCTGATTTTCCTTTAAAAACCCAATATTTTTAGCGATTTTTTCGCACATATTCTTTCCATGTTCTTTAAAATTCAAGTTTGAATCTAAAGTTAACCAATGTATTTAAAACTGTTAACACACTTAATAATATCTCCATCCATGCATAAAGTTATTGGTTCAACCATTCTTAACTTCATGCACATGTCTTTTCCACGTTCAATTCCATTTTATTCATTTGAAGCCACTTATTTATGTAACTTAAGTCTGCATTCATACAATCAAACAACATTTTTGAGTTCTTACCATTTATATAAATCAAGGCATCATCCGCAAACAGCATTATCTTATAATATTTCAACAGACATTTTACATCGTTTATATATAAAGTAAAAAGCAACACTCTCAAAACAGAACCCTGGGGACACCAAGGTCTAAGCTTAGTGGACCAGAAACTGAACTGCCAACTTTTGCTCTCTGCATCCTTCCTGTTAAATATGAACTGAACCAATCCAATTCCTTGAATCGTATTCTATACATTTCTAATTTTTGCAGCATTACAATTCTGTCAATCGTTTCAAACGCACGCTTAAAATCCAAAAATACTTCTATCACTGAATTATTACAATCAATCTCTCTTCTCCATTCACACAACAACCAGTTTAAAGCTGTTTCACAAGAATGACCCTTCCTGAATCCAGATTGATCTTGTATCAAAATCCTATTTCCTTCAATATAGGCTTGTAGCTGTTTTGCTACCAACCGCTTTATGATTTTTTCCAATGTTGGCAACATATTAATGGGGCGAAATTCCTCGCATTTGATCGTATTCGCCACTTTTTCAACCGGTATGACTATTGACTATTTCCAATTGTCTGGAAATATTCCAGCACATAAAGAATTGCTTACAACTTTCAGCAGCACTGGGCCAATGATGTCGATAGAGTTAAAAATTATATCCTTGTTAATTCCACTTAAGTCCTTCTGGTTATTTAGTTTTTTTTACCAAAGAAACCATTGACTCTACACTTGCATATTAAAATATAAAAACACTATCTATCCGCATGTTCGGGGCAACATATTAGGCGTGTTTTATTGCAAAATTCATCCATAGTATATAGAACGATTTTACATGCATTACAAATACAACATCGCTAGCAGCTCCACAGCCGATAAGACTCTAAAGTAGAATAAAGGCAATAATAAACGCCAGAAATCTATCCACAGTAGGATTCTACTTTATCTTCTTATCGGCTGTAGATCTAGTAGCGATAATGTATTTGTAATGCATGTAAAAACTTACTGTACTATGAATGGCTTTTGCAATAAAACACTCCTATTGTTGAATGGGAAATGATTTATTTATATCATTTACACTTTCAACAAAATAATAATTGAACTTATTTGCTATTTGCACTTCTTCACTTATCGTATCTTGATCAAACTTTACCGAAATAATATCTTTGCTTTTATTGTTCTTAAATATTAAAGATTTGATCATTTTCCAGGTCCCAACTTGGTTACCACTGTTTGCCTGAATTTTCCGACGAATATGCTCTTACTTACTTACTTACTTTACTTTTAATGGCGCTCCCAGCCCAGGGTGGGCTTCGGCCTCAACTAACAAGTCCCTCCAGCCAGCTCTGTCCCTAGCTAGCCGCTTCCAGTTGCGCACACCGAGTGCTTTGATGTCGTCATTCACTTGTTTGCGCCACCTGTTACGGGTTCTTCCTCTGCTGCGTACCCCATCGGGGTTGGATTCGAAGACTCGTCGGGCAGGTGCGTTGCTGTCCATACGCTCCACGTGCCCCAGCCATCTCAGCCGCTGTATTTTCAGCTTTTTGACCAGGTCAACGTCGCTGTATAGCCCGTATAGCTCGTCGTTGAATCTTCTCCTCCATACTCCTTCGATACACACCGGACCGAAAATCACACGAAGAATATTCCTCTCAAAGCACCCTAGCAGATTTTTATCCGAATCTTTCAGTGTCCATGCCGATCAGATCGTTGACAAAAGGTTTTAAGCAGTCACACAGGATAGCCGACAAGATTTTATAAGCTACGTTTAGGAGACTTATTCCTCTGTAGTTGGTACATTTCAGAACATCTCCCTTTATATGGATGGGGCACACTATACCGAGATTCCATTCATCGGGCATACTTTAATCCGACCAAATTTTGCAGATGAGCTGGTGTATGCTCCTAGCCAATTCATCTCCCGCTGATTTAAATAGTTCGGCTTGTAAGCCGTCCGCACCAGCAGCCTTGTACGACTTAAGTTTGGATATCGCCAGCAGCACTTCGGTTAGGTCGGGTGGACGGAACTCTTGGCCATCGAAGCCCCTCTATCCAAGTTGAATGGAGCGTTCTGCCTATTAGCGGCATCTTGGCTGTCTTCGCCATAAAGCAGTCTAGAGAATTGTTCTTTCCAGATCCTCAGCACTGACTGTGTGTCTACTAACATATTCCCACTCTCATCTCGGCAGGCTTCCGTTCTAGCCTTGAATCCTTGGGTGGATCGTTTCACCCTCTGATAAAATTTTCGAACATCTCCCCTACCGCTACAACCCTCAATAGACTCTACCGTCCGCTTCCCGTGCTCTCTCTTTTTCCTCCTGAGAAGTCGGCGCTCCTCTTTTTGTTTCAGCCCGTAGAGCTCCCGGGCTACTCTCTCAGCAGCTCTTGTTCGAGTCTGCAGAATTGCCAGGTAGGCCTCGTCCTTAGCTGCATGCGCTAGCCGGCAATCTTCATCGAACCAGGGGTTTCGTTGTATTCGCCTAGTGAAACCCAGCACATCAGAGGCGGCACTTCTGATGGCTTGTTGACAGTGTTTCCACTGGTCATCTGCACTTTATGCTGGTGGCGGACCTTCCGAGAGATTAAGAGTTACGTGGTCTGCAAAAGTTCTGGCGGCCTCTTGCGATTTAAGCTTCTCGACACCGAATCTTTTCACAGCATCTGCTCTGCATTGGCGCGTCAGGGATATCCGTATACGTAGTCTTGCTACCACCAGGTAGTGATCCGAGTCAATGTTGGCCCCTCGGAACGTTCGGACGTCCAAGATACTGGAAGCATGTCTCGCGTCTATCGCAACGTGGTCGATTTGGTTGACGGTTAGTTGATCACGCGACCGCCAAGTCCCCTTGTGTATATTGAGGTGTGGGAAGTAGGTGCTTGAGATGATGGCATTTCGCCCCGCCGCAAAGTCTGCCAGCCTGTCTCCGTTGGCGAAAGTTTCGTCGTGTAGGCTGTGTCCTCCGACTATCGAACCAAAGATGCCCTCCTTTCCGAATCTTGCTTTGAAGTCACCAAGCATGATCTTCACGTCGTACTTCGGGCACATATCATACGTTGTCTCCAGGAGATCGTAGAATGCTTCTTTAGTTGAGTCCTCTCTCCTTTCATGTGAACACAGATCAGCGTAATGTTCTTAAATTTGCCTTTGATGCGGATTGTGACCAGGCGCTCGCTTACACTTCGGAAGCCCAAGACTTCTTGCCTAAGTCTTCCCCTTATCACAAAACCACAACCAAAGAGCCGCTGTCTCAGTCTCCGTATGCCCTCTCCATCCCATCGCACTTCCTGGATGGCTTTTACGTCAGCCTTTAGCCTGTCCCGGTTCTCCACTAATTGTTCGGCTGCACGTGTTCTGTATATTCATTGTCCTTGTTTCGATTGCTGGGGTCGTCAACTTTAAAATCATCCATATCCGAGGCTTGTTGTTGTTTCGGAAACAACTTTTTTTTAAGTGGTAGGGAAGTTACCCCGACGCACAACCCCCGACCCGGAGGACCAGACCCTTCGTATAACTCCAAGGGTAGGGAGCCGGATAAACCGCTCCTTATAGGCCTGAGCTACAAATATGTCGTAGTAGCCCATATAAGGTGTTTACTAAGTAGTTCAACCTAACTGGAACTGTAGACGCCACCGTTGATTCCATCTGGAGAATTCGTCCGTTGCCGCCTCGATGAAAGGAGAAGTGCCTTAGTGGAAATACTCCTCCCCCCCTCTCTCGTTGGCTGTCCCCAACAGCTTTCCACGGGGATTTAAACCCCGTCTCCAGCTGAGGTACTAGACACCCGATGTTCACCACTAGGAGGTGAGAGTATGAGTTGGTAGACAGAGGTGGGTTTTGAGAAAAACCTGTGGACGCTTGTGTCCTCTTGAATGCACATAACTACCCTTTTGAACATCCACACAGTTCACGACTGACAATCTACATTTACACTCATTACCTTTCCAATTGTCATAGCCTCATATTTCAATTACTACTAAAGTGTGTTGTAAGGTCACATAAGTTCTCCAGATGATATAATTCAGAAAATTCCATATCATTCAAAAGTCTATCAGCAAGACCTAGACCAGCTTCTATACATTTTTGCCGATTCTTCCATTTAAACTAACAATATAACGTTGTTTAACCCCTTCGAATCCTGTATTCTTACTTAGTTAGTTAGTTAAAAATTAAGAGCTTTAATCAGAAAAACAAATTGGTAACCTAATTTGGTTTGATAAAGTTTTGTTCTATAAAACTTTACTTCAATAACGGTGTTCACATTGGACTGGCTCTTCCGACTATTTTGGACTTCTCTGAAATTTATCTCACTCCCACTTCATAGTTAGAAAGGGGAAAAGTAGTAAATTTTTAAATAATTTAAAGACGGTGTTCACATTGGATTGACTCCTCCGAATTTGCGAAAGAGAACGTAAACAAAAATCCAAAAACTTTTAATTTTTTTTTAAATTGACTACTTTTCTCTCTTTCTAACCATGAAGTGGGAGTGAGATAAATTTTAGAGAAGTCAAAAATAGTCTAAAGAGTCAGTCCAATTTGAACACCGTCAATTAATTTCAAATTTTGGTCAGTTTAACCACGTAATCAAATTCATGTAAAGTGCTATCAAGAATACAGTGAACAAAATAAAGATGGAAATTACTTTAACGAAATTAAATTATTATAATTATTAATGAATTTATTTTTAATATTTTCTATTTGCAGGTTAAAACATGCCACTTTGTTTATTTCTCGATACCCAATAAACATTGCTCGATATATGATGTTGACCCACCAAAAAGAGAGGGCCAACCCGAAAAGGTAAACATTAACTTTAATACATGCAACAGTCAACATTCTAGAAACCAGACTATGGTTCAGTGGACAAAGATTTAAACAAAATTAGAAGATTATATTATACTTTTCTTTTTTGCATGTAAAAGTTGTGAAGGAAAGGAAAGCTAGGTGTAAAGTGTGATATTGAAAATAAAAAAATAAAGCTATGTGCAAACCTTAGCGATCACGATATCATCAAGCGGAACTGTTTTTTTTTTAATTTTGTTAATCAAATATTGTGGGCTTTTTTAATGCATCTGATGCATCTTAAAAGTGCAATTTAGGTGCACTTTTTCCAAAACTTAAAATAATCCTTATTGGAAACATAAGAAGAATGCATTTATTGCATAAGGGTGTCCAAGACAAAGCCCAAGTGTCCTTCCGCCTGTAAGATGCTAAGACTTAATATTTGTTTAACCAATTTTTTGGGCTATAATATTTATTTTCTGTGCAGCTTCTCGCTTTACTAATTATTTTCCTCAACTGCTCTACGTGCGTCGATTCGTTTCCTGAATCGTATAAACCCTTTTCTATCTAACGTATTCTTACTTAATAATAGCCTTCTGATCCGTGAAAGGTCTCAGCAAGATAAACGTTAGCCTCCAATTCTCAACGACCACGGTTATGGCGATTCATCCACATCAAGCGCTTTGGCATCCTGGCGTGGGATTCGCAGTGTCGACGTGTTATGAATAGAACAATCCATTCACTAGCATATACATAATTATACTCGTAACATTAAAACATCTTTTTCTTTATCATAAGTTATGGGTTTTCGCTTTTCTGCAAGCTTTTATAGCATTGAATAAAAATAGACAGTGTATCTATATATCTTCAGTGGAGTCAGAATTATCAACTTCATTAATATCGGGTATTGTATATAAAGTGTTCGCTGTCATCTTAACCTATCACCTTAGCTGATACCATGCAAGTTAATCTGAAAAGTTGATATACCGCCAGATATAACCAGTCTATTATTCTTTGTCAACTGGAATGTATACTTTCTTATGAATTTATGAAAAGTGACTGATTGTAATTTTTATTTCTTTATTTTTCAGATATGAGAATCTCGTAAATGGAGTAAACAAGTTCGATATGGACGGTCTCAATTCCATTCAATATGATATTTATAGTTTTAAAGAGTATCCGCTTTTTACTTGGTATTTATCAGAACTTAAGATGTCAGATCAAAGATGATGACAGTTAATTAGCGCTTTACTAAAAAGAACATTCCTTTTTAAATTCTAGTTAAAGTACCAACTTGTAAATATGGAATCATTTGTTGTTTTAGTATAAAATAAATCGTTATTTCATTCAGTTTAATTCACTTTTTTGTTGCATTCTTTGAAAATACGACGTTTCATTTAGTATACAAAATAAAGGAACCATCTTTTTCGTCGTCTTAATTGTGCAGCAGCATGCAACATGATTTCGAAACTTAAACCGGCAAAACTTTAAATGGGAAACAAAACTAGAGGATTTACTGGATTTTCGAAAATAAGGTTTGTTTATTGAATCAATAATAAAGTTCATACATAAAATTTAATATGAAATAATTCGTTCTTAAACTAAGTTAGCAGTCTAGTTTTTTTTTTATTATACAAATATAGCGTTTGAAAAAAAAACATTAAATTCAACATGTTAATAATAACGGCATTAATATAAATTGAAAATTATTGTTTGCAAAAGATGCATATACAAACATATAAATATGTTTCTTTTATTAGTTAATCCATTAGCCATGAAATTTAATATATTATAACATTTTTAAAACTATGCAGTCGTATAAAAACTGCGCAACATGGCATTCGAAAAAAATCGTAATTTTCCCTTTATTTATCAGTTCGCAACAAAAGATAAGCAGATTAATAGCATTATAAAATGTAGATATTAAATAAAGATATAAAAAAATAATATCAATCTTATGTAAAGTAAGAAATTATAAGAACCAAATCACATAATGCTGCATGGCATTGCACAACAAAGAGGTAAACATACTGGAACAACAGCTGCACCTGATTTACTTGAGCTCTTCGATTTATATCCAGATTCGTATTCATACATTCCAGATGCCTTAGCATATTTTCCCTGAATTGATTTATAGATATAGATTTAATGTATTTGAAAAACGTATATTTATAAAACTTACAGAAGCAGCATAACCACCAGACATACTTTCTTCTTTTTTGGTTACATAATCATGTCCTGGTGGATAATATACAGCTGGTCCTGCTTTATTTACGCTCGGTATAGTTTGCTGGTTTGTTGTGGCTAGAGCTGTTTCAATTTCTTTTTTTGGACGATGATTGGTGTCAACGAGCTTGCTATCAACATTATCCTAAATCAAATAAAAAAGTAGTCTAATTATAACAAAACCTTTCTAAATAACGCTAGCTGCCACACAATGCGTCAGAATGACCAAATCGGTGGCAATAAATAAGAAAATTGAGTTGCCCGTATGGGCCCGTTTTTTATTTTTTTGTTAAGTCAAATACGCCCTGTCCATAATGTGTTTTAAGCCTTTATCATAAATACATTTTGTAAAAATTGATCAGCCCAGCCATTTTTATTCATTAAGATCTAGAGTTCTTTGAGGCCTCAAGTTATGGTATGTGTTAAGCTATATAAGCGTTTTTTCCTTGAGATTTTTTTTAACGGTAATAATCTTCAATACCCATTTGAATTCCTATATTTTATAATTCACTTTAAAGAACTGTGTACAAATATTTTGCGAACTTTTGGTATATACAAATTTTCTTTAAATGTGCTTTCTGGCAAAAAAAGGGTCAGTTTTTGTGGGAATTTTTAAAATATGGTTAACCTTTAGGATCAAACATCAAATTTAATATTATGCGGTCAGCTCAAAACATTATTTAATGATTTTTGGGCAGTGAAATAAAAAAAAACACGAAACTACGACCATAAAGGCTAAAACAAAATATAGAAACGCTTTAGTTTGTTTTCAATTTTCTCAAAAGAAGACTTTTGAGAAAAACTTAATTAAGTTGATGGGAGCTTTGGTCCGTGTATATTTGATTTGCTTGCTCAATTTTTGAAGTATAATAAATAATTGTGGCTGGGGCATTGGAAATGTTTGCGAATTTACACTGAAATTTACTCTATTTTAGTAATTTAATTTAAAGCAGCATCTGTTATTCTTTTTTTTTTGGGCTGATCTGATTTTGAAGGACTAAACGAGTCCATTTATCAATTGATATACCTCTTTAGGTCAATGAGTTCCCCAGATTAGTTAAATCCAACCACCGCGGTGGGTGGTTTTACCCCATCACAGATTTCTCGGTAACTTACGCATAAGGTTCACGACACTGTTTTTACCGGATTTTTTTTTATTTTAATAAAACTTAACTTAAAAAGCGCCAAGTTAGAGTGTTTCAGGTTCAGGACACTGTTTTTACCGGATTTTTTTTATTTTAATAAAACTTAACTTAAAAAGCGCCAAGTTAGAGTGTTTATTTATTTTTTTTTTAAACTTCGAGATCAAAGAGTCTTCAGAGTTTTAAAATCGACTTTTCGTTATTCTCTCAGATTTGGGTGATTTTTGAACAAATTTAAATTAGACTCAGTTGTTAGCTCTTGTTAGTTAATATTAGTTAAGGGTTCAAGTAGTTATAGAACATGACTGGATTGCGACTATATATTTGACAAGGACTTAAAATTTAATTATATAATATGAATTTACAAATGCTTAAAATATGTACTTCTCACCTCCCCAAATGAATTCAAGAGATCGTTAAGTTTTGCTGGTGGACGTCCAGTTGTATCAGGATACACAACACCATCGACCGGAAATGGAGGTAGTTGTGATGTTGGAGAGTCGTAATTTGGGCCGCGACGTGAGTTCATAGTAGATGATGAGTAATCATAGGTAACAGTATTATGGGGAACGTAGTTGTCTTTCGGACCGTAGTTTTCTCTTGGGTAATCTATGGTGACGTTTGGATGTAAGTTGTCTCCAGGTGGACCGTTAATTGTATTCACAGTATTAGTGGACTCGCGGTAGTAATAGTTATTTGTCGAGCCATTCGGGTTTTGTGGTGATTGTTGTGGACGTTGTGGTAAAAGCGTATGCGAAGGAACGTTATGTGGGGGATAAGGAGGACCGCCTTGAATAGTACTACTATTATGTTCTGTTTTGTTTATATTGTAAACAATAGTTTTGGATGACGGCTGAATTGGCGGCTGTGGATGTTGTCCTAGATGTTCGTTTCTCAGTGTACGATAGTCTTGTGTTTCATTAATCTCATATATACGATTAGTGGAGTTCACTCCAATCTGGCGATCTACATGTTGATTTATGTTAGGGCCGTTGTTTGGACCATTCAATGTATTGTAACTTTCCGAGCTATAAACCACTGTTGGTGGTGAATTTGGTTCAGAAATCAATTCATTCCTCGAAGAATTGTGAACGTTATTTTTATACAATATAGTCCTGTTGTTTATTGTATTATGATCTGCTGGAATTTCATAGGTATAAGTACGAACTGTTGTAGTCACCTTTGTTCCGGGTATAGGCAAGATATCATCGGAAAGTTTTAAACTTTTCGAATCGTTTTCTAATAACATGGGAACTAGCACATTGTTTTTAGAATAGGATGCACTACTTGTATCAAATATATTAGCCGAAGACGACGTGTTGATATTTTTAGAAACAGATTTACCTTAAAAAAAAAAACAAAAAACAAAAAACAAAAAACAAAAAAAAAAATAAAAATAAATAAAATATAATGTTAATTTTGTTGATTAAAAACAATACTTGATTTATAAGTTGAAATATCGTTTCTTTTCATATCTTTCATTGTAGAAGAAGGATCATCTGATGAGCTATAAGAGTTGTAGGATGTTATGTTTTCAACTTCCATTGGCAATTGATGGGATTTGATAATGCGGGTTGTTTTTGTTACTGTTCCCGTTGGTTCTCTAGAGTTGATAAATAGTTAAATTATATAAATTAAATTAAACTGAGTCTTATTTACTTACATTGTATTAAAGTTAGTACTAGAAGTGTGAATATCTACAAAAAAAAAGGTAAATAAAGTTTTATTCTTCGCACCATTTTAATATTTTATTTAAATTAGTCAAAAAAATAAGTAAGGATTTAAGTTATAGAGGTACATACCATATGTATTTTCAATTTATTGTACGTTTTACATTTATTGTCGGTTTACAAAAACTATATAAAGCCGATTCAAAAATATCTTAAAACCTTTTTGGTTTTTGATGGGTTTGTTCATAATAGATTTATTCTTCGCTAACAAAAATGGCGTAAGCTCCTAAGGGATGAGCTAAAGGGCGTACGCAGGATTTCCATGGAGGGGGGAGGTGTTGGTAAAGTCAATCAAAAGTATATTTAGTTGATTTTTACATTTATTCATGTTTTTAATAAAGATTGTGAGTGGTCAAAAAGTATCGTGACGAATTGTACATGTCCAAATTGTATGCAATTACGAAATTGAGTCAAGACTGCAAATGGTATACTTGACTCTATTTGTATATTAAAAAAACAATAGTTTTATTTTAAATTTATTTAATCAAAATGCCATTTTTCGCGATAAAATTAAACTTGAGGTAATTCATCATATTTGGTTCTTTTGGACTATAATTGAAGAACTAAAGTGTTATACCCTTAATTAATTTTTAAAAAGTTTCATAAAGATTTTGACATCTTGAGCGTACATACATACTTACATACATATGCACGTTATGTGCGATCTCAGTCGCTTTTTCGTACTAAAATTTGACAATTAGATTTTTTTTGAAAAATATATTTTTTTAAAATAAATTCATAAATAATGAGCCATCACACACTGGCTCAATTTTCAACCAGACCAACCTGGGGAAATGAAAGTTTGTTGGCAAAGGAGGTGAACAGTGAGAAATGAAAGGTCCAAAATGTTGCTCCTTGTTTCGAGCGGAATACAAAAGTTTAATAACTAACACATACACAGTTCGTTTGTTTCTAGGTAAAATAAATAAATCTGTTGTCATGCAAAACTGAAAATTCCAAAGAAAATTATTTATTTTTTTTTTCTCAAACTGAAAAGTACTACTACAATTTTAAGCCAGCTTTGCTCATCCCGTGTGCGATTGAAGAAATAAATTAAGACAATAATTATGGGTCAACTCATTCTTTTTTCGCAACGAAAAGCAACTTCCGTTTCCTTTCGCCTATTACATTTGGGCTCTTACTGTTTTTTTTCTTTAAAGTACATAATGTACATATGTACATAAAAACACAAAAACTTTCGGCTTCTTTTTTTGGTTTTTAATAAGCGTTGTGGCACATAAATTATCACCCCAACGGCCATCGTTCATGGCCTGTGGAGGCGGCCCGTATAGAACGTTGTTACACCCCGACTCCACAGGCCATGAACGATGTCTATAATCCAATCCACAATCTGATTTGTATGGATATGTCACTGCTTGGACATGGATTTTTGCGACTCCATTGGATTTTTTTTTAGACATGTTCCGTAGTCCGGCCATCGTTCATGGCCTGTGGAGGCGGAATGTTAAGAATTTGCGCTATAGATGTTTTCGAAGTTATTTTTTGTTTCTTTAGACACAAAAAGTACACTTGCGATCAAAAAATGAAGTTACTAAAGTTTGCCTTCTGAAAATAACAATCGCGATGGATTCAATATCTATAATTAATTGTCAATGGGCTCGTTTTAAAGCTTGAATTTAAAACTCTAAATTAAATGAGCCCATTGTTGGTCGTTGGTTTTGAGTTTTCTGTTCAAATTGAATTGCAACATATCTAGACCTACTTGGTCTCCTTATCTAAGAAAAAAAAATGGATACCACGCCTGTAGAAGTAAGTCAAGTTGTCAAACTACTGCAACAAGGAATAAACCAAAGTACTGTGTCCCGTCAGTTTGGTCTAAGCCAATCTTGCATATCAAAGACCCACGGATTTCTCCGAAATCGTACCTTGACTAGCGTTGACGTCCAACAATAGCAGATACAGGTACGATAAAGACTCGTTAGTCCCCTTTCACACAGGGAAACCAGTTGCTGTAGATTTTTTTTTTGCGTTTTCCTTTTACACAAGGAAACAAAAATTGCTGGAGATTTTCGCTTGCTTTCATATACAGTCTATTGGCTGAACGCACATTACGGACAGTGTGAGAAGGAATGTGATAAAAATCTCCTCATACGTTGACCGGGGAGATTTTTTTCATTCCCCTTGCTTCTTGCCCTTCTCGCCTACAAACTCCCAGTTTCCAGCAACTCAGTTTCCTTGTGTGAAAGCAGTCTTAGTTAATGGACAGTTAGGAGACGACTTAAGGAAGCAGACCTTACCCCAAATTGTCCCGCCACAGGACCAAAATTAACTGCAATTCATCGACAAGTTCGAGTACGATTTGCACTGTGCACTAAAATTGGGAAGTTGAGCAATGTAATAGCTATTTTATTAATAGTTTTTTTTTCAAATTAAAGTTATTTATAGCGTGAAATGGGATAAACACAAACAAATTTTTTTCCGATTTTAAAATTATTTTTCTGTTAAAATGAAAATATTACCTACTTTAAGGATCACTTTGGATTACATTCACCTGCAGAACTTTTCGACGTATGTATGTAAACATATTCACAACCTCCAAAACGCATGTTTTTCAATTTAAAATATTTTGAAAATAAAATATTTATAAAAACACGCACGCTTTTCTTCTAAAGAACGACAACTAATTTAAGGATTACATTTTTCATCTTTTCTCTACATTTCGCAAACAAATTGTTATTATATATATATAAATATTGATATGTACTGTTGCTTACATTCTTGTTTTGCTAACATCTCTTTCTGCTTTTTTGTGAATCATTAATTTAAAGTTAACTGCCCAACAACCATGAGTTGGTAGGTTTGTCAAAAAGACAAATGCATCTATCTTTTGTAGATACGTATCTTAAAAGTACATAGTGTACTTCTGAATTAGTCACATCAATTTTCAATTAAAAAATCGAATTCAGAAGCTATTCAATTGTTAATAAATTGTATAATATTTGTGACCTTTTTATCGATAAAGATATTCAATTGTTTATACAAATCTAAAAATGAAAATAAACTTAATGAAGAACAAATTAATGAAGAAAGGCCGAATAACTTCAAGACAGAATCGATAAAGAAGAATTATGGCATAACATTTCTGGAAGATAAATCAAAAATAAAAATAAATAAGTTGTTCCGTCTCACGTCATTTTTTTTAAACGCATTTTTCGTCTATTAGAACTTTTGTTTGACAACCCCAAATAGACTCAGAATGGTAAAGGTATACATACGTACATAACAGCTTAAAAACGGTTAGAATTTTTGTTACTAATATTTTAATCGGGGTAATTAATACATTGGCCTTACAATGAAGTGTTCAGTCAAAACGACAAAATTTAAATTAAAAATTAGACCCAAAATTAGATCTTCAATATTTATAGGTTTTTTGAAAATTAAGGTGTTAAGATAAATACTATCAATAGGTACCAAATTTCAATATAAACTCTGATTGCTTCGAAATATGACTAAAAGTGGTATTCTTTGGCTTAATCCTACTTTTTTGCTGGTATGTACCTACTGCATTTTTGTATCTTTTAAAAAACTAAGTAATTCGTTCAGATAAAAGGTACTTACTAGTTTTTATGCATATACGGAAGGAAGTATTTATCAAAAAAAAAAAAAAGAATTCATACGAAAACGATGGTGTAAGGATTAACCTGTACTTAAGAACTTACCCTTTTCTCTAGTTTGTTCACGTTCATGTTTTAAGTCTTCTAATAAAGCATCCAATTGATTGACATTTTGTTCCGTATTAGAGCTAAACGAATTAGCGATATTTCCATCCGTATTCGAATATTGATAAGATGACTTATACACATATTTTTGATCCTAAAAATGTTGTGCAAATACATATTTCATTAGACATGTTAATTTATGTGAAAGTATGTATGTGTTAAAGCAATAACTCACGGCGCGTCCATATTTTGATGGAGAGTCGAGAATGGGTGCCATCATGTTTCCGGAAGATACGTGTTGTATATCCATTTCGGTTCTAAAACAAAAATAGTTACAGACTGATTAAATAATTGTATAGTTAATTAACAAATCAGGTAAACAGTAAGAAATGTGTCATTTTTACTATGGAAGTAAGCAAATTATAGTGAAGTAAATGTCTAGTTGTTCTAGGTACGAGAAAAGTGGGACTCTTAACATAAACAAAGTATGTACTGCGCATACATACCTATCCAGCTAAATATGTACATATGTGAGGTTTGGCTGTGTTTATGAATTTTAGAATTTAATTACAATTCCAACCTTCTCCGATCAATTTTTAATTTTATATTTCGCATATGAATCTACCTATGTAAATACAAGCAAGTGTACAAAAATATTTTTATATCGAAATACATTTTGTACATACAAACATACATACATTTTTATGCGAAAAGGAACAAAACAGAAAATAGCTGAGCATATGGCCAAGTTTGAAAAAGTTTATTGTGCATCTATGTAGGTACATTCTACACGAATGATCTCATATTATGATCAAAGTTTCATCCATCTAATTTTGCTGTTAAACAAGTTGAGAGTATACAAAATAACACATATAGCCTATGAAAGATGATGTGATTTAGTTTATTTTATATAAAACCCACCCAAATTATGCACAAGAAATAATTTGTATGCGGGGGCAAACAGACAATGAGACACGAGTAAATTAAATGGAAATCCAACCACAAAATCGTAAATGTAAAAATGATCTCATGGAGTTAAAATGTACGTACTACGAGAAAATGAAAATAATCCGATCCGAGTAGGTACAAAACATGTTTTGTTTTAAAAGCACACATATGCCAATAAAATATCCAGATCGCGAAAACATGTAGGTGGTAGTTGAAAGAAAACAAAAGTATCTTCATTGAAAAACGGAGAAATAAATTAAATTATAGGTATAGGTATGTTTCATAACTCAAAATATAATCTAAAATTAGTTCACTGTCAAGGCTTTGTTGTTTAATTATTTCAGTATAATATTTTGAGGCCCACTTCTGTATTTATTTTAATTTAATTAATAACATGCAAGCTAAACCGACATTCAAAGCAGATTCAATGTTCAAAAGTCAAAATAATTCATTCGGTTTTTTTGTACGCAAATTTTGCATATAGAAATTGCGTAAAACTTTCTTCTCTGTACAATGAATTTGTGAACAATTTGGCGTTGTCTTGTCACCCAAGGCCGAAGTGTATCTATACATACTTGGAGATTTAAGATGAAATCTACAGATTTATTCTACTCAAGTACTAAATCGAACGTGTATGTGTCGCGACGATCTGTGCTTTACTGAATTGAATAGCCTATCCCGTAAATCCAAAAATAAATCCCACCGATCGCAACGCAACATGCCAACATGTATGAGTTTTAAAATGAGAGCTTTCGATTTAAAGTTGTGTCGATGCCGATGATTTTTAAACAATTTTTGTTGCGTATCCGCCACCGCTGGCGCTGCGCTGCTGCTCTAACATTTAAGATAAAAAGCTTTTAAATTAATAGGAACGAGTACATCATTACTCCATTACGTTTTGTTTGAAGAGAAGTGTGTGATAATGAAGAATGTACTTGTTGTTTTCAATCGCAGATCGCTGTTGAACTGCGATGAACTTTGTTTTCAGTAAAGACATTTTTAAATGATCTAATTTTTTATTGCGTTGATTGGGGCTAAAACATTTTGAATAGAAAAGATGAAGTTAGCTGCAGTTTGAAACGACAGAATGAAGTTTGTTTTAAGAGATTTGTTTAGGTAATATTTACTGGATGAATCTAGTGCAGTGTGGTAAAGTTGTAGCAAAAAATAGATGCATGTAGTAGGACAAGTTCCTCTTGTACAACAGCTTTAACGACACTTTATTTGTGTTCAGCTCTAGTAGTCTTATTTTTTTTGATTCTTTTCTGTGGGTAGGTATATTCACATATTTTATACGATAGTCATTGTTTTGATGGACCTGACCTCGTGCCATTGCTGATGTCCTTAATGACTTCTCGTATCGGGTTTTTGTGTCCTTATAGAGATATAGGTATGAAATGATGATTTTTATCTCGTTATCCTTTTTTTTATGGAAATTGGATAGGTAGTTGGCAGACAGGAAATAAATATGAATGAAATTCTGTGTCACACTGAATGTAAACTTTACATGCGTTTTAAAATATTATTAATGCAAGTGGTTGTCTGTGGCGGCTAAGAGACAGTAGCAGAGTGAATATGTGTAGAAAAAAACCTGTGATCCTAAACTTTGGCTTTGGTTAATTAGGTCTTTTTTTAGATTTTCAAAAAGATATACATTCATATGTAAAGGGTGATTCATCCAAGGTGTGACAAAAAGCTTAAGCGTGCGGGTTCAGTTGAGACAAGAAAAAAACATATGGGAGGGGTGGTATATTCCCGCTATTTCCCGGGAGGAGCAATTTATTGAAAAAAAAATACTTAAAACTGACAAAAATTATTTAAAAACAACGGCATCACTTACAATGCCTTGATATACCTTTTTTCAAAGCCAGAAAAATCCTCTTTTATTTTATTTTTAAATAAATTTGTTTTAATGAACAGTTTTTGAAACATTAATTTTGAAAATGTTCAAACTAATTTTTATCAATATTTTACCTTATTAAGTACTATTTTTGTTTTCAAAATTCAATGCTCTTATCCGTTTTTATTCAAACTCTAAATAGCAGATGGTTCTAGGACTTTTCAGGATATTGAAAAATAAATTCTCATTTTTATATTTTTTTCTTCAAAATGTTTAGTTTGAACATTAATTTAAAAAAAATCTATTTATTAAAACAAATTTATTTAAAAATAAAATGAAAGAAGAGATTTCTGGCTTTGCAAAAAGGTTGTTTTTTAATAATTTGTTCTCTGTTTTAAGTAATTTTTTTTAGAAAATAGCCCCTCCCGCCTTAACGAGAGGGAATAGACCCCCGCTTCCCATACTATTTTTTCATGTCTCAACTAAACCTATCAAATGATTTAATTAGATAAACTGAACGCATTCGATTAAATTTAAAAACATCGTAAGGAACCAGGGCCTAGTGACTAACAACTCGCAACCATTCCTGTGTGCGCGTGTCGACAGGAATGTAAGGGAACACAATTTTATGCCGAATCCGAACGGCTAGACGAGACAAGTGATACTCTTGGAGGATTTGTCAATTCCTCGCAAGAGGCAGTAGCCCTGAAAAAAACTTTTAAGTTTTTAGGTGGACGAGGCTGAGAAGTGAACTCAGAACTCAAGCGTGAAAGTCCAACGCAATAACCATACACCACGGGCTACTACACAAACACAAAACAAAACAAAATATAAAAATGTTTACAATTTGTATTATACTAAAATTATTTAAAAATTCAACAAAATAAGATAAGTGCGTATACGCCCCAGTGTCCCTTCCACTGTTTTACCCACAAAATACAAATGTACATAATTTGTGCGGCCATCATTTGTTGTTTATTTGTTCCTCTAGGCCTTGGATTATCCGTTCATAGAATTAAATTCGAATCGAAATTAAACCAACATGGCAACATGTTGATACATATTGTGAATATAATGAATATGAATATTTTGTTCCAAAAATATAGAATTTGTGAATGAATCGAATGAATGCATTGCATTTAAAAGACTTGATGTCTTAAAGGCATATATGTAGTTAAATTATTATTAAATTTATTATTAAATTGAATTATCTCAATTTGACGTTATTAAAAGTGCTTATTTAGATTCTCGTATTTAATTTTCTCAACAATTTTAATTATTATTTTAGTTTTTGAGAAAATATAAAATAATGAAAAGAACTTTTTGTTCTCCCAAACAATTTTTACCTGCTCTTAGGGCAATAGTATTGGTGTCAACAAAAATCGAGGTTTAATTAAAACTAACATAACGATGATGACGTCCAAAAAAGTGATTTTTGGAAAGACGTCCGTCGGGTCTCTATTTTTCTGTGCAACCTGAGGTACATTGAGCTAGAACCTAAGCGGTTGCACGGTGTGGAACATAACTATTTTTTGCGCTGGATAGTCTAGGAGCTATACCCCCTTCCCGCACTTGAATTTCATCTCAGTTTGTGGTTGGTTTTTTATGTTTCCAGGGGTAGGGAATCCGAATCCGGAGTTAATTTTTGCAAAATCCGGTGCGAAGTCTTTGTTATTAACGAATTTTGATGCATTTTTTTAATGCAATAAAAGTTATTAATGTAAGGAAAAAATATTCCAAGTAAATGTTGTTCCTTATTTTCTAACGAAGAAATTTGTTTTTTACTCATTGAAATCGGTTAATAATTGCCCAAGATATTGGAAATTTTTCCTTAGTAGGGAGGGCGCGCGCTCAATTGAGGGAGCGCGAGAAGAACGGTTTTTTAGTTAAACGGTGAGATTTATCGTGAAAATTGTTATAGAAGACATTATTCTCTATATTCTGACAAACATTTTCGTTTGTATGTTGTCTCAATTGAACAATTAGATTCGGAGATATACACAGAAACGTAGACTAAGGATAAGATTTTTCACATTGGTTAAATATATTGGTTTAATATCTTGAAAAGTCAAAGTCAAAGTCCTATAGAACCACGTGGTTTTCAGTGTTTAATTAAAAATTGATAAGAACATTGAGTTTTGAAAACAAAAATAATACTTAATAACGTAAAATTTTCAAAAACTGTTCACTCGAACAACTTAATTTGAAAATAATATTAAAGAATAGACTTTTTGCTTTTCAAAATGCTGTAGCATGACTCTGTAAGTATTATCGTTATTTTTTATTATTAATAGGTGACATTCAAGTGCCTACGGGGAGGAGGTATAGCTTCTAGACTAGGAGGAGAAATTCAAAATTTGTTTTAGCTCACCTAGAACGGGTAGCTGCCATACAACGATTTCGGTTTTATCAAGTTTATCGAATATGGCTAAAACTATTTCAATTAAACATACAAACATACATAATCTCTAGAACAGTTTCAATAATACTCTATACCTGGTTTTTGTCAAAAAAAAATCTTGTAACTGAAATAAAGTTTTTGGCTTTTTTAAGCATACGTATTGCCTTTTATTGGCATATTCCTAAATGTCTCTTGTTGATTTTGTCATAATTTTGCAATTCAGTACCTACTTCTAAGTAAGTTAAAAAATATTGCAGTTGAAATTTGTATGAATTTTTTTAGTTTGACGAAAAATTCATATCAACGGAATTATAATTTCTTATTTTTGTTCACATGTTTTTGCATTAAATCAAAAAATCTTAAAATTGACATCTCCCTGTTTTTATTATATTCTCGTTAGCGATATAAATATACTATCGAACCATCACTATACTCCGAAAATATCTAGCTCTAGTTGTTAGCATCAAGAGCAACTTAGTTCGATCCAGTCGAGCATTCCAATTTAGAAGCCTCAGCAGCCCCATACAACAAAAAACTAACCTAAATTAACTGCTAACAACGACTATGAGAGATGAAACAAATCTAAAAAGAAAACAAAATGATAATTCTTTTTCCCCATTTTAAAACGATTTAAGATCATCCAAAAATAAATAACCCAAAAAAAGTGATAACAACAACCCTAATATATACATACATACTTAATGAGTGTACATACGTTATTTCAAGATTTGTTTGTAAACGGAAAAGTTTCGCCTATTATAAAATTTTGAGGGCCTTGAGTTTTGTCTTTTAAATAGTTTAGTAGATAGTGATGAAAATATATAAATAATTATACAAAATAATAAGTAGTTACTGCGAGCTTTAGTTGATAGTTTTTTAAGTTGAAAACGCTGACAAATTACATAGTTAAAATTAACTAAAACAGTTTATTCTCTTTATTTTAAAAATAATGTTCCGAAAAGAATCTATCAAAAATATCTTCATGTTGTTTTGGCATAGGTTAGGTTATGTTGTAGTGGCTGCCAGCAAAGAACTGACCCACTTAGACCATAAGTTGGTCCGTTGTGATACCATGTGAATCTAGAGAGATTTTCTTCCCACTCGTTAAAACCAGTTGGAGCTTCTTATGAAGCGCGCGAGACTACTTATGTCAATGTTTGTTAGATCACTAGGATCATTGAAGAAAAATTCTGCCAGATGGAGCCTGCGTCTTTGGGATAGGGCAGGGCATGTGTAGACAGGATGAGGAACAGATTTTTCCTCTTTTTCGTCCATACAGCTTCTACAAAAATCGTTTGCGGATACTCCAAGCCGCGTTGCGTGCTTGCCTATGAGATAGTGACCGGTTATGACACCAATTACGGAGCTGATATGCAATCTGTTCAAAGATATCAAACACTTAGAGCGCCTCACATCTAGCGTAGGCCAGATCTGTTTTGTTGCCAAACAAGAGTGGTGGTATTGTTCCACCTAAGGTTTGTTCACCTTAAAGCACCTTTCTTCAGCTAAAATTTGCATGTAGCGATAGGCATACCGGTATTTGCCCTTTCAGGTAAAATAGGCTGTCTTGTTCCAAGATACATATATTAAAGGTAATATCACTATAGCGTTTTCATTTTTGTTCAGTTCTGCGCATGTTGTCAAAATCAATAGTAAAAATTGTATTTCAAACAATCGCCACAAAATTGTTTTTGTTTACTGTGTACTTACACAAGGAGCAGCCATAATTTGGTTTTGTTAACTGTGTACTTACACAAGGGGCAGCCATATTGAAATTTGACAAGCTGCGCCTGATAATACCTTAGATATGTGAACTGTGGTCTTGTTCCACCTTTGGCGAGTTCATCAGCTTTACAATTACCCAGAATGTCCCTATGACCCGGCACCCAGCAAAGGTGAATATTGAACTGCTGTGTCATTTCTAAAGGAGATGGTCGACAGCTTAGGGCTATTGTTGAATTTGTAGAGACACAGTCGAGAGATTGTATGGCAGCTTGGCTGTCTGAGGTTGGGTTTTGAACCGTCCGTATGGAAATGAATCGATTCGTCTTCCAAAAATGTCGCGTCGATTATACTGGGAAGTGATCCGTATGAGCTCATATTAGCTGAGTGTCCTATTTCATTATTAGTCCACTGCGAAGGGGCTTTAAGACGGATTGCCGTACTTACTGCCGTTTTTTTACTAAATATATCGAGGAGTTTAAGACTAAGAAGAGATCCAGTGCCGCGGAGGGTGTAAACCGAAGTGCTCCACTTATACACATGCATGCTGATCTTTGGACCTTTTTGGCATACTTTGTTTTGGCATATTCAAAACAAAAATACACATACAAACATTTAAAGCTTAATTACCGATGGCCGAATTTTTTGTTGACATTTTTGACAAAGTAGGTATTCCCCATATTTGGATAGTTACGTAGGTAACTAAAATACGATTGATGTTGCATTATTTTTTCATACTAGTTCGCCAGATGGCCGAGATTCGACCACCCAAAAGTCATATTAACACACACTAGATTCTAGAATCTCAAACAATTTTTTTGAATATTAAAGCACATAAAATATTTGTTTACTTTTTAAATTTAATTTTGTATTAATAAACACACAAATGACTCACAGTGTGCAAGTGCGTGTCTCAGGTATATTCTGCACACCTCCGCAACTATTGCTTTCCAACTATACAAAATTTATCATAAATGGTCGCATACTTTTTGAGAAAATGAGAGAAAAGTTTCGTATAAATATGTACATATTAACTTTAACATACATATTATGTATTATTATAGTAACATAGTACCTGTCTATACCTATACCTATTCATGTAAGCTTTTGATAAATCTAAAGTCCGGATTATGAGTGACTAAAATTAAATAAAAATAAATAAATAACCTACACAATCAGTGACGTATGTATGCATTTATATACTTTAAGCTCTCGTTCAAAGTTGAACGGAAGTGTGAAGTAATCTGACTGTTGTCATTTTCATTCAAGCCTTAGTTATGAAGTCAAGTTATATCTATTTCCGATTGTTACTCATATTTTTTGTTAGTGACGAATTATAAAATTTTACATATCTTCGTATTATTAATGTATATACCTGTTCTGCTATACTTTACACGATTTCAGCAGAATATTATTTTTTTGACAATTTTTTGTACTATACGTATATTATGAGCATATGTATGTAGGTAGTACATACATTAGATTGATTCAAAAATAAAAAGAAGTCCCCGATTTCCAATGCCACTAGCTTATTACTTAGAGTTGAGCAAAATAATAAGCATGTTAAAAATTCAGATTTTTAAATTAATTTTTAGAGGTCGCTCATCGCTATTTTCTATTTTCCATACGATTTGTATGGGACAAAACCAAGTTTTGTACTTCGAAATTTATAACTTTATAATAGCAAGTATTTAAATGAGTAGCATAACTTTTTTTTTTTATAAAATTGAACGCTCTACAAAAAAGGTCTCCACTTTTTATCTCCTTCGAAAGTTATTAAAGGCCAAAGCGGAACTAATGGTTAATTTCACAGTTTTTTGTATTCCCTATTGAGAATTCCAGCTATTATACAGAGTGATTCACCTAAGGTGTGACAAAAAGTTTGAGCTAGAAAAAAATCGTGTGGAAGGGCGATCTACTCCCCCTCGTTGAGGGGGAGTTTTCTAAAAATATGACTTAAAACAAAAAAAAATTATTTAAAAATAACGGCAACATTAACAATGCCCTGTTATACCTATTTGCAAACCTAGAAATCCCTTTTTTTACATCCCTTTCAAATAAAGTTCGTTTAGTGAACAGTTTAAAAAAAAATAATTTCCAAACTGGAAACGTAAAATTTTGAGAAATTTTATATTTTTAATTTTTTTTCAGCGGCATTATAAGAAAGCTGTAGTCAATTGATGACATTTCGAAAAACTGCCTTTTGTTTTTTTTTTTTTTTATTTTTGTTTTTATCAACTTTATTTCATTCCAAAATCTTAAGGCTAAGTTAACAAATTTTATCAAAAATAAAAAGAAAGGATTAAACAATATTTCATATGGCTTCTAAATTAGTTAGTATCACTTTTGTTTTTATTTTTATTTCTATTTTTTTTATGTACATAGAATTAATAAATAACTTATAGCAAGATTTAAGATGAAACAGTTAGGTTACTTCTGTTATTCAACAGAATAAGTGACGAAGAAACCTTAGAAATAAGAAAAGTTATTACAATTTTTGTGTGGGGATTTACACAATAAATTTAAAATAAAAAATAATATAAAGTATTAATTTCAAAAGAACATTATCATTAATATATACAAGATAAATCAAATCAATGGATTAATAATATTTTCTATTTCAGAATGATCAAAAGAAAAAAGCCAACGTTTAATTGAGCCTAAAAACTTTGATTCGTTTCTCAAACATCTGAGTTCATCAGGCAATTTATTAAATAAGCAGGGCGCAGTAACTGTATAAAAATTGCTAAAGTGGGATTTAAAAATTCTAGGAACATTCACGAGACGACGTAAATTAGAGCTCAGACTAGCTATCTCTAGAGCTCCCAAATTATTATAACCTTTACTTTTAAAAAATGATTTTAAAATATTATAAAAGTACAAATGTTTTAAAGGAAAAATACCGAGGTTAGAGAACAGGTCGAAACTGGGTGTCATACGAGGCACCTTAGATATAATACGAATCGAGTGTTTTTGACTAATGATCAACGGTTTAATTTTACAGGAATGAGTTCCACCCCAACAAGAAATACCAAATTGAATTTTCGATTGCACTAGGCCATAATACGCAAGTTTTAAGATTTTTTGAGGGCAATACAGACTAAGGTGGTAGATCTGTCTTACAACTTTATTAAGATAAAGTTTTAAATTACTCGTATGTTCAACCCAACTAAGCTTCTTATCGAGTAAAACTCCCAAGTATTTAAAGTGATCAACACGTTCAATATCGAAGCAACCATCAGAACAGCGAAAAGCTGGACAAAACCAGAACAGTTAGGTGCATGATAAGTTAGGGAAAAACTTTCGGGAAAAATTCTCTTTAAATTAAAGAGCATGAATTTAGTCTTGCTACTTATAACTAATTTATGTGACCCAAACCAGTGTCGTAGTATATCTAAGTCGTGGTTCATACCAACAAAAGCTTCAAAGTAGTTATTATTTGAGTACGAAAGAGCAGTATCATCAGCAAAGGCAGATAATTTTCCCTTAAAAGGCTGTAAGAATAAGGAGTTAACAAATATTAGAAACAGGATAGGACCTAAAACAGAAGAACCTTGGGGAATACCCATTCTGAGATAAGATACCGAACTTAGAGTATCTTTTATCTTGGTCATTTGGTTACGATTTGTTAGGTACGAACAAAACCAATCATAAACAAAGCCTCTGAAGCCAGCCAAATAAAGTTTTTTCAGTAATAAGTCATGGTCAACCGTATCAAAGGCTTTTGTAATGTCAATGAATAAAGCCGCCGTTACTTTAGAGTCATTAATTGAATTATAAATTTTACCACAGAACTTTAACAGGGCATCTTCTGTTGACTTACCTTTAAGAAAACCGAACTGACTATCACTGAAAAACTCAGTTCTAGAAAGATAGGACATGATTCTGTTCTTCATTCCCTTTTCAAAAACCTTGGAAAATACGGAAAGGAGAGAAATTGGTCTATAGTTATTTAAATCCAAAGTATCTCCTTTTTTATGTAAAGGGAGTACTATAGCAGTTTTTAGAGAATCAGGAAACACACCTTTTCTAACACAAAGATTAAATATAAAACAAAGAACATCAGCAATTAGAAAAGATATATTTTTTAAGATACGACTGGAAATCCTGTCATAGGAAGCCGAGTTTGACGATTTAAGAGAAAAAATCAATTTGTGAATTTCAAAAGCAGAGAAGTCATAAAAACAGAAACTACTTTCGTAGATAATATCATTCTGAACGGCATCATGGATATTTAGATTATCACACTGTAAATTATTGGAAATTGTTGAAAAATGCTGATTGCAAACATTAGCTACATCAATAGGATCTGCGATTATTTCTGTATCTTTATAAACTTTGAATTCGACATCTGATGGATTACGATTCAAAATTTCATTCACTAGTCCCCATTCCTACTGCTACTGCTTCTGCTACTTTAAACTATGATAATGTCTGTTCCTTTTTAATGAAAATTAAACTTTAAACATTTTTTTTAATGTTTTTTTTCCCAAATTTTGAGTTCAAACCCCATTTTTTCAAAAACTATGCATAGATTTCACTTTATTTAAAAACTAGCTAATAGAACAAAGTATTGGCTTTAAATAAAGACCTAAAACTTAATTGTAACTATAACCGTTATTTTTGATAATGTTTTTTTTATTTTTAGTACTTTTTTTATAAAATTGCCCCTCCCGCCCAAACGGGGGGAGATAGACCCCCCTCCCATATCAAAAAATGCTTTTATTTAAACATACTACAAAAAAACCGTTATCATTTCTTGGCGCCTGAGTTACCGTACTCTCCCCAAAAAAGTTATGCCACTCATTTAAATACTTGCTATTATAAAGTTATAAATTTCGAAGTACAAAACTTGGTTTTGTCCCATACAAATCATATGGAAAATAGCGATGAGCGACCTCTAAAAATTAATTTAAAAATCTGAATTTTTAACAGGCTTATTATTTTGCTAATTTCTAAGTAATAAGCTAGTTTCATTGGAAATCGGAGACTTTTTTTTATTTTTGAATCAGTATAACATACATAAATATTTACATATGAAACAAAATGAAGTTATGTGTATTTATAATGATTGGGCTTATATATCATTTTGTGAACATAATGATAAACAAAAATCTGTACAAAATTTTAATGAAAGGTTGACATTAACACGTGGAACCGAGAGAAATTATTTCTTATACGAAATGCACGTTATTTCCCAGTCTTTTATCAAAAATTCAATTCGTTAAAATGTAAAATCTTTTTGCGAAAACTAAGTTTATTTTCAATGGAAATTCAACGGTTCGGCGGTCCGTGTTAATTGATTTCAAATAAAATTTGAACAGTTTTTTTTTTTTAATTTTTATGATCACTTTTAAGGACGGGGGACATAATAAATTCTAACATTTCCAAAACAAGGCCCACTTTAATACCCAGAGGGCCTTGCCAATAATCAAATTTAGAGATCAATTAAATATTTAAGTGGACTCTAAATAATGAACCATACCAATAATCGATTTAATAGTCAGCATAACGTAACGTCACTTTAAATTTTAGAGCAAAGAAACACATGTTTAAACTCGTGATTAAGTGTAAACGCCACGTTTGTCCTGTCATTCTGAAAAGCAAAAGATAAAAATAATTACCGTTATCCTCTATGTTTGTCGCTTACAATTGAATTAAATTGCTTGTTCGTGAATTTTGTTGCAAAGTTATAAAACTAACAAGGTAATCAAAATAAACAAATAGATTTATTCCTTGTTATTTGTTTATTTGTAAATTTCAATTTGAGAGTGAATGGCGGAAGACTAACACTAAAAATCGCACGCAGCCTAAAATTTGTGTGGTGACTTTTTTTATGATAACTAAGATGTCATAGGCCGCGATCAAAAACCTAGGTAGCTATCCAGATAGGTTTTTGTTGTTCTAATCCCATGTACAACAAAAACAGCTGATTACAAAATAGCTTTTGATGTTTGTATCCCAAGCGAAATTGTTAAGAAAGCCTACTACAAAATGCAAAGTCGCGATTTGTTTGCCGTCATCGAGTTGCATTTTCTTTTAAATAATTAAAAGAATATAATAATAAAATGCAAATTACTGTACTGTAACGAAGAATTTTGTCAACACTACTTTCAAGTAACCTATCGGGTTTTGGAGGGAGTTAATTTTTCTCCGCTTAGGATGGAGCGGCAATTTGTTCAATTTTGGATTAAAAAAAAAAACAAATAGTTATAAAAAACCAATTTAAACATTTACAATACAACCCTATAGACTTTTTTAAAGCCAGGCATCCATACTAAGAAAAATTAAACTGAACAGTCAAACAAAATTGAACGATATTAAGTACCACCTATTTTTTAGTTTTTAATTTAAGTGCTTTTATCAATTTTCAGTCAGCGGTCGAGTCAGTTTTTTATAAATTTCTTCATTTTATTTGTCTAGTTCAGTAAAATTGAAATCTCAGAGGTCTCAATTCTAAAATACACGAGCCAACAAAATTTAGGATTCGCTTGCTCATGCATTTTGACAGTGAGACCTCTATCTAGTTTTCCTGAACTAAGATTTCTAAGATTTATCAACGAATATATTAATAGGAGAATAAACATTTTGGCCTACCTATTGCTTAACTATATATATGTTATATTGATTATATCTTATTCGTGGGCAATAGGTAGGTTGGAAGCTTAGACACAAAGCTGTAATGCTGTAAACCATGGCGTTGTGGCAGTATATGCAACAAATATTGCAATTAGATCAAACATTAATGGCAATAATGTTCGATTGAAATGACAGTATTGGTCACTTCTGAAGAACTGAATAGACCCCAAAATAAAGGAACTTGTATACCAATTGCCAAAAACATAATGGTTGATGTTTGATCAGCTTAACAGTACGAAAATTCTACTCTTTTTTATTCGATTTAGCGAATTAAATTAATGGGAATAATTGTGCGTCTACTGCCCACAATTAAGATATACAACGTTGGAAGTCTTAGTTCAAGAGCGTCATTTTTGAAAATGAACACAGAACTGTAAACCATGTGGCCTAGGCAGTATATTACAAAACAAAAAACAATTCGTTTTTGTTTATTCAAATTTACAAAGTGTTTTTCTTATTTTGTGGTCGCTTATTTTAAATTTTTCCCATTGTTTAAGCCACACAAAATACTCGTACGTTAGTACAATCAGTACCTAATCATTTTCATAGGTATCGTTTCTGGGCTCCATAGGTAGACCAGGCCCATATCATATTTAGTAACTATTTTTTTTTTTTTCAAAATTGTACGTAATTTAGTAATATTTTTGGTTTTTAATATTAAATCCTCCTAATATTTCTTAGTCGAATGCTGAAAACGAGGCGGACTAAAGAGATTAAACTTTTAAGTTAGTTGAAAATTACGAAAACTACTTCCTTTATTTGGGAAAGCCTTTATGCTTTATTTGTCTGATCATCATAATGTATATCCATGAACTCGGCATGTAGTTGTATTTGCAAATGCAGATGCAGGAAGATATACTGTAAGTTCGCCGTGATCTCCCCGATACTTAAATACCTTTACTTAAATACATTCAGCAAAATGTTGACAAAAATGGGGATTTTTTTTGATTTGAATAAGGAACTTATAGATATAGGATCAGGACCAGAGTAGAGGAGGGATTAAACAGTAGGCTCCTATAGAAAAGCACATGAAAATTCTTGTATTTCCCAAGTTTAAATATAAAATACAAAATTTTTTCAATTTCTAAAAGTTTAAATAACTTAAGTCCACCCTGTTTTCAGCAATTGACTAAGAATTATTAAGAACATTGAATACTAAAAACAAAAATTTCCTTAATTACATATGTAAAATTTTACGGGAACGTAAATGATGATCAAAAGTTTTCCTCGAAATTTATTGTTATCGAAAATGAATTTTCCATTGGAATTGTGCTGTCAAGCTATCATTGCAATCAGAGAATTGCTAATGAGGGCATTGGAAAAGTTTTGGCTTTTTAATTTTCGATAGAGGAAACAATTCACAGGGAAATTTTATTTGCAATAGCCCCCGACTGAATTTGTTTTTATAATTACCTTTAATGTTGCAATCCGGTGTTTTTTTAGTTGAAAGAATTTTGCATTTCATCGGCCTCGCATAAGATCACCTCGTAACTTACTAACTTAAAATTTTACAAGAAAGATTAAATCGTCTCACGGACCTCATTTTGTTTTTTTTTTTTTTTTTTTTTTATTTTTGGAGTTTAGAGGTTTGCTCAGTATTCTCTTCGATAAAAACCGAGATCTGCTAAAGAACAAAATAGTTGTGGAGAAACGAGCTCTGCAAAAATTGAATTTAATCGGATTTAGGGTTTTCAATAACAATTGTTTTTTTTTCTCAACCCTAGTTGATGAAGAAAATATATGTTCTCTAATTCCAAACTACACACAGCAATAGCAGAAAAGTATCACAGCAACAACAGCAGCAAAGCTACATCAGCAGTAGCATCTTTACCAGATCAACTCCAAAAGCTCTTGGGAAAGTATTCAAATTGTAGTCTTCTCTCCTTAAGAATTAAGGAAGTAATTGTTTAAATTTGAATATTGCCTTAATTTCACATTGAAAACCATAATTCACGCTGAAATTTTCCTATAAAATAGCATTGAAAAAGAAAAAATTCTCGGTATGTTCTAACAAAGTGGGTAAAGTTTTTAACTTTAATTAACCAGAATTGGCCGATATTTCTGAAATATGAACATCAAAAGACATCTGTCCTTTACTATAAAGGGAATCAAATTGGATTCACCCTAGAAGTAAATGTAAAAGTACAGCTTTCAAATTACTTTAAAACTTCTTTAAATCATCAGCTTAAAAAAAATACATTTTTAAGATAAATGTTTAGTTTGTTTGAAGTATGCCACAAAAAATTTATATTTACGTTCCTACTTAAATAGGCGAGAGTTTACTGTCTCGGACTGACTATTACGGCTGTTGGCACGCTGGCTTCTTGTTTTTAATCAGAACTACTGTTATAAATTGATATGTCTTGTATAATATGTTGATGTATAATAATAAAATGCAAATTACTGTACTGTAACGAAGAATTTTGTCAACACTACTTTCAAGTTACCTATCGGGTTTTGGAGGGAGTTTATTTTTCTCCGCTTAGGATGGAGCGGCAATTTGTTCAATTTTGGATTAAAAAAAAACAAATAGTTATAAAAAACCAATTTAAACATTTACAATACAACCCTATAGATTTTTTTAAAGCCAGGCATCCATACTAAGAAAAATAAAACTGAACAGTCAAACAAAATTGAACGATATTAAGTACCACCTATTTTTTAGTTTTTAAATTAAGTGCTTTTATCAATTTTCAGTCAGCGGTCGAGTCAGTTTTTTATAAATTTCTTCATTTTATTTGTCTAGTTCAGTAAAATTGAAATCTCAGAGGTCTCAATTCTAAAATACACGAGCCAACAAAATTTAGGATTCGCTTGCTCATGCATTTTGACAGTGAGACCTCTATCTAGTTTTCCTGAACTAAGATTTCTAAGATTTATCAACGAATATATTAATAGGAGAATAAACATTTTGGCCTACCTATTGCTTAACTATATATATGTTATATTGATTATATCTTATTCGTGGGCAATAGGTAGGTTGGAAGCTTAGACACAAAGCTGTAATGCTGTAAACCATGGCGTTGTGGCAGTATATGCAACAAATATTGCAATTAGATCAAACATTAATGGCAATAATGTTCGATTGAAATGACAGTATTGGTCACTTCTGAAGAACTGAATAGACCCCAAAATAAAGGAACTTGTATACCAATTGCCAAAAACATAATGGTTGATGTTTGATCAGCTTAACAGTACGAAAATTCTACTCTTTTTTATTCGATTTAGCGAATTAAATTAATGGGAATAATTGTGCGTCTACTGCCCACAATTAAGATATACAACGTTGGAAGTCTTAGTTCAAGAGCGTCATTTTTGAAAATGAACACAGAACTGTAAACCATGTGGCCTAGGCAGTATATTACAAAACAAAAAACAATTCGTTTTTGTTTATTCAAATTTACAAAGTGTTTTTCTTATTTTGTGGTCGCTTATTTTAAATTTTTCCCATTGTTTAAGCCACACAAAATACTCGTACGTTAGTACAATCAGTACCTAATCATTTTCATAGGTATCGTTTCTGGGCTCCATAGGTAGACCAGGCCCATATCATATTTAGTAACTATTTTTTTTTTTTTCAAAATTGTACGTAATTTAGTAATATTTTTGGTTTTTAATATTAAATCCTCCTAATATTTCTTAGTCGAATGCTGAAAACGAGGCGGACTAAAGAGATTAAACTTTTAAGTTAGTTGAAAATTACGAAAACTACTTCCTTTATTTGGGAAAGCCTTTATGCTTTATTTGTCTGATCATCATAATGAACTCGGCATGTAGTTGTATTTGCAAATGCAGATGCAGGAAGATATACTGTAAGTTCGCCGTGATTGACTAAGAATTATTAAGAACATTGAATACTAAAAACAAAAATTTCCTTAATTACATATGTAAAATTTTACGGGAACGTAAATGATGATCAAAAGTTTTCCTCGAAATTTATTGTTATCGAAAATGAATTTTCCATTGGAATTGTGCTGTCAAGCTATCACTGCAATCAGAGAATTGCTAATGAGGAGCATTGGAAAAGTTTTGGCTTTTTAATTTTCGATAGAGGAAACAATTCACAGGGAAATTTTATTTGCAATAGCCCCCGACTGAATTTGTTTTTATAATTACCTTTAATGTTGCAATCCGGTGTTTTTTTAGTTGAAAGAATTTTGCATTTCATCGGCCTCGCATAAGATCACCTCGTAACTTACTAACTTAAAATTTTACAAGAAAGATTAAATCGTCTCATTTTGTTTTTTTTTTTTTTTTTTATTTTTGGAGTTTAGAGGTTTGCTCAGTATTCTCTTCGATAAAAACCGAGATCTGCTAAAGAACAAAATAGTTGTGGAGAAACGAGCTTTGCAAAAATTGAATTTAATCGGATTTAGGGTTTTCAATAACAATTGTTTTTTTTCTCTACCCTAGTTGATGAAGAAAATATATGTTCTCTAATTCCAAACTACACACAGCAATAGCAGAAAAGTATCACAGCAACAACAGCAGCAAAGCTACATCAGCAGTAGCATCTTTACCAGATCAACTCCAAAAGCTCTTGGGAAAGTATTGTAGTCTTCTCTCCTTAAGAATTAAGGAAGTAATTGTTTAAATTTGAATATTGCCTTAATTTCACATTGAAAACCATAATTCACGCTGAAAATTACCTATAAAATAGCATTGAAAAAGAAAAAAATTCTCGGTATGTGCTAACAAAGTGGGTAAAGTTTTTCACATTTAAATTAACCAGAATTGGCCGATATTTCTGAAATATGAACATCAAAAGACATCTGTCCTTTACTATAAAGGGAATCAAATTGGATTCACCCTAGAAGTAAATGTAAAAGTACAGCTTTCAAATTACTTTAAAACTTCTTTAAATAATCAGCTTAAAAAAAATACATTTTTAAGATAAATGTTTAGTTTGTTTGAAGTATGCCACAAAAAATTTATATTTACGTTCCTACTTAAATAGGCGAGAGTGTACTGTCTCGGACTGACTATTACGGCTGTTGGCACGCTGGCTTCTTGTTTTTAATCAGAACTACTGTTATAAATTGACATGTCTCGATTCACTCACATACCTAAAAGTTTTAAAATTAAGTAGATGTCAAAGTCTTCGTCAAATGTAGGTACTCCTAATCGAGAAAGATACATTCCAGCAGTTGAATTTTCAATCAAAAAATTTGTTCACAACTTTGACGATTTTGTTAAATTTCATTTTTGGTTTAAAGTTTCTTTTTAAATCTTTCAAGATCCATAACTGTTAAATAAACACATTTATACATAAGGATATTATTCTTACAACTATTCGTTTCGTATGTACCATAATATTCATTTTAAAAATACTCAAAAAAAAAAAACTTATCAAAAATCGAATAAGTTCAGTCTTCAACAAAGCAACATCTACATATATAACTAAACAAAATTACTTAACAATAAATTCTATATTTTTTAAACTGAATTTAACTTTTTTAACAAATGTTTGTATTTTGCATAAAGCATACACAATTACACATACATCATAACAGCGTGATTATTAAACATAATAAATAACAACAAAAAGGACTTCAAAGTTATACTCGTATTAGATAGAATAACTTATTATTACCAACAATGCTATGTTCAAAAATAAATAGAAGCTTCTGTTGCATGGCGTATTGCTGCGAGCCCAAAAACTATCTCGAAATGATTTCCTTGTGACATCCGGTGTTTTTACGCATTGTGACTCAAACCACCGTCCAATAGTTCCGCTACTTTCCTTTGATATAATACATATTTCCGCAGTGTTTCCATCACTGATAGCATTTTCCACATTTTCTATTGGAATACTGGCTGTTCTCTGCACGTAATCAAACTCATTTTGATAAAATATCTCGTTTTTCTTGTTCCGTATATAGACAGAGAATTCAGAAATATCCCTATTTGAAGTCACAAACCATTTAACAATGACTTGATCAGCTTTGCTAAAATACAATTTATTAGAATATTTTAAGAAGTCGCTATAAATGCTGGAAACTGTAATACTTACACCGACACTTCTCGAAAACGCACGTCTGGCAAAATATCATACATTTGTTCGTGGTACAATTTATTGTCTTCGGAATTGCACTGCAAGTTTTCATCCGCGATTGAACTCAATCGTTGGTTAGATAAATGGGCTGGAGTTGAGCACATGATGTTCGTGTATTCTTCCGAAACATTAGTTTGCGATAGAAGATAATGTTTCAATGGTCGAACAGCACAGTTACAAAATAAAGGATTTCCGTTGAATAATACTTCTGATCCATTCTTTATTGCTGAAAACAGGCTTAGGGGAATCTTATCCAATTTATTTTCACGCAAATCAAGGTTTTCCAATTTGAGTTTTGGAAGCATTTTATCAAAGGGCATTTTATATACTTCATTGTTTCGAATGTTGAGTGTAGTAAGGTTTTCTGGTAAATTTATAAAAATGTCCCCTGATACTAGATCCGTCAAGCTGTTATATGACAAATCTAAATTTCTTAATGATGTTAAATTTCCTAAAACACCTGTTTGAAGAAAAAAAAAAACAATCAGAATTCAACGAAAATAGAACGAAGGAAGACGGTGTTCACATCGGACTGACTCTTCCGACTATTTTTGACTTCTCTGAAATTTATCTCACTCCCACTTCATGGTTAGAAAGGGAGAAAAGTAGTAAATTTAAAAAAAAAAATAAAAATTTGTGGATTTGCACTTACTGACGCAATTAATTATTGGGAATTACAGTAGGAATCTAGGATGTGGTTTAAAATTTTAAACTATTTTTTGATGGGAAATTGTTCTAGTAAGCAAAAACGGAGAATGGAGGAGAATATGCAACCGGGAACGCTATGAATCGAAAATCAAAATACGTCGACTAGATGCTAGACAAATGGACAACAGTTTTAAAGCGAAGAAAGTCCAAGACGGCTATAGGAAGATCGGACGCCTAATGCAAAGACCAAGGTAAAATTAAAAAAAAAAAATGCCAAGTCCCGTCCAAGCCCCAAATATAAAATGCACGACTGGGTGGCATGCACTTGCTCTTATGTTCAAGTGGGTTAGTAAAATTTCAAAAATTATGTATGTACCAATGCGTATCGTATTATTTAAAAATTATGCATACTCGTATTAGTCCGGAAGGGGATTGTAGGTTTACATACATATCTCATCGCGGCTGTCGCTAAAAATGATGCCAAGTCAAAGCTTTAGTCTTAACATTAACAAAACCACTGGTGGGAAAAGGTCTTCCAGGTAGCTATGGCAGAAAATGCACTTTTTCTTTACAAAACCAGTGTTCGGACAGACTTTTGTTGGTTGTTGTGCTGCGCAACCGTTGGGAAAATAGATTTTGTATTTTTCCTTGATTTCAGAGAAACCCCATTCTTTCATTTTACAATTCTTTACCACTTTGAATGTGCTCCAGTTTTAGTGCAAACTCCCTAGTTGAGTTCAAAGTTGTTTTGCATCAACTGGACTAATCTGCACATTTTTTTTGTTAGCTTATTAATCTTTGAGACCTTTGGAAATAAAAAATAAACAATTTTATAATTTTTTTTAATTTAAAATTACAAATTTTTGTTATATGTTTAAGTCAGCACGAAGTCATCAATTACAAATTTACGATTGAAATGCCAGTTAACAAGAAAGTTGATGAAATATTTTATTCGCAATACCAATTTTGTTTTCATTAAAAAAAGGTTATTGATTCAAATTCAAAATTTATCAACAAATTATTGAAAGTTGGCACTCACAATACCATTTAATAAAATTGATTGATAAATTTCAATTATAAATTGATAGTTGATCTTCACAATAAGGGTGAATATTTTCTCCGCAACTAGTCTCTTCTTGGAAAAAGTTGCTGTAATTCCATTGCTTATTTTTTATTCTTTTGGTAGGTTAAATTGAAATGCTGTGATGGTTTTGATATAAATCAAATGGCCATTTTGTACCAATTCTTCTCGTTCCTCATTTCTTTTACCACAACGTTTGTGTTGTATTAAAATCTTTTACATAAGATTATGTTAAGTCTCTTAAGTTGCAAAAGGGTAAAATGAGAAAGCTATTTTATTATTATTGTTTTTGAAATTTGACGCCTCAGAAAAAATAAGATACCATGTTTAAGGAAAATTCATCAAGCTTTTTAGGCTACAGCCATGAGGACAGAATTGCGAGACCGACTTCTTTCGTCTTCCCTATCATCGAAATAGCACGTTTAATTTAAAGAAAATCTCGAGTTAAATATTTTTTACGAATCTATAACTTGGGATGGCAAATAGTTCCAATGTACATATGAACATATATATGTAACACATTCGCAGTTAGGCTGTATAGCTTTCGCTCCGTCATTATATTTAATTATGAATGTTTGAATTCTCAACAACCACTTGAGTGGTCTACCACCATTGTATTTGGCAGGAATTATTGCAATTTCATGGCTGCCACACCAATCATCAGATTGCTTTAGTGGTTCTTAGTCTTTATGTTCAATTTTAATTTATAAATTATTATACCGTCAACTGGAATTGAACCTAGACCAGCTACCTCTGAGGCCTATGAACTACGCCATCGAGGTCACCTGATCATGTCCATCGAATGTAGGGTTTTCGTCTTTATAGATTGCATTTTTGAGACAACTTGCATTTTTACTAGTCACACAAGTTGGTTGTTGATCATTCCGGTTCTTTCTCTTTACTCCGTACACGATTTACAAACCAACAATTCGTTGGACAATTGTTAGGTGGGAGTAAGAAACTGAGTAACTTAACCGATTTTGATAAAATTGTCAGGCGTACTTATAAATAGAATGGAATGGAATGAATGATAAATCTAAACAATTCATTTTAATTTTAGCATCAAAATAAACTGAAACCTCCTGAACAATGAAATAAGCCCTAAGATACGAAATTGCTTATGGTAAATAATATAACTGAGGGTGGAAGTGGAATTTAATTGGTTTATGTTACCTTTTGATATGATAGTATAATTTACCTGATCTTATCTCATTGATGTGATTATGTGAAAGGTTAAGGTTGAACAATTTCTTAGTACCAAATGTTATGTCATACGTAAGCGCCGGCATAGAATTATGACTTAAGTCCAGGTATCTTAAATTATACGGAATATACTTATTTGAAGGAAAGGTTTTCTTTGTTACAAAACTTATTTTATTATAACTAAGATTGAGCTGAAAAAAAAGAAGATTAATTTTTAAATCCCTTTGAGATAAGCAAGCAATAGGCGTGTTCAGGAAAGAGAGATTGCCGAGGGCCTCAGCAATCTTAGTTGTCTGAACAGGATTCCTCAGCAAAAGTTCTCAGTTTGGCTGTAAAAATACTGAGGACACATTTTTGGATTCGCTTGCTCAGCTTTTGATGGAGCAAACTCTCCAATATCTCTCTTTTCTGAACGCGCCTAATAAAGCAAACCTTTTCCAAGCTTATTAGATCGTCTAATACACCGTTGGTTTTATTGTCAAGTTTCTTCAAATAATTATTAGATAAATCCAGAGTTCGCAAAGAAGGAAGTCCTAAAAATGTTTCAGTTGGGATAGTCTCCAAAGCGTTCGAAGAGAGATTTAGAAGTAAAAGCTGTAGTAGATTGTCAAATGAACGTTTGCTGTAAGGAAATTAAGTGTTTATATCAATCGTTTCTTACAATCGGTTTTACATATTATAAAGGGTTTTTCAACACGCTACAAAACGCTACAAAAGTAGAGCAACAGGGACAGAAAACGACGCCATATTTCTTGCCGCTCTTTTGACATTTCTCTTCAGTAAGGTTTGCCATTTCATAATGGAAAGATATACGAGCCAACAACGAGTCGAAATTATAAAAATTTACTACCGAAATTCAGAGTCAGTGGCCTCAACGTTAAGAGCGCTACGTCCAATTTATGGTCGTCATAATCGTCCTAGCAGATCAACAATTGAGCGTCTAGTGGAAAAATTTGAATCCACAGGCACAGTACAAAATGTTCCCGTGCCAGTGAGACAAAGAAGTGCCCGTAGTGTCGAGAATATTGCTGCCGCTGAGGCTTCAGTTGCAGAAAGCCCAAATGTGTCTCTCACACGTCGTTCTCAAGCGTTGGGCGTCTCTGTGACGTCGTTGGGGCGAATTTTGCGAAAAGATCTTGGCCTACATCCTTACAAGATTAAATTGACGCAAGAACTGAAGCCGCTTGACCACCAGAAGCGTCGTATGTTCGTGAATTGGGCTGAGCAACAACTTGAAAATGATTCGGATTTTCATCGAAAAATCATCTTCAGCGATGAGGCTCATTTCTGGCTGAATGGCTTCATCAATAAACAAAATATGCGGTATTGGTCAGGCAGCAATCCACACGTACTCTAAGAGTCATCATTGCATCCCGCAAAAATTACGGTTTGGTGTGGTTTATGGGCCGGCGGCGTCATTGGGCCGTACTTCTTCCGTGATGATCAAAACCGGCACGTTACTGTGAATGGGGATCGCTACCGTTCAATAATAACCGAATATTTTTGGCCCCAATTGGATGATATGGATTTGGAGGACATGTGGTTCCAACAGGACGGCGCCACAAGTCACACAGCGAATGTCACAATCAATTTATTGGAAACCAAGTTTGGAGAACGTGTTATCTCACGAAATGGTCTAGTCGCTTGGCCGCCTCGGTCGTGCGATTTGACGCCGTTAGACTATTTCCTGTGGGGCTACGTCAAGTCTATGGTCTATGCCAACAAGCCAGCGACGATTGATGAACTTCGTAAGAATATCAAACGTTAAATTGCAGCAGTATCGGCCGATTTATGCTTGAAACCCGTCGGAAATTGGGTTCAGCGTCTGGACTTCTGCAAGCGTGCCCGTGGTGGTCATGCAAAAGAAATGGAGTTCCATACATAATGGCATCGAACGTACTTTCACAAGAATAAAGATTTTCATTAATTTCCAAAACCGTTTTTGTTTTATTTAAAAAAACTTTTGTAGCGCTCTTATTGATAGATATATATGTATGTCGATTACAGAATCAGCAAAATTTTATTCCCGGGAATTTAACTCAATCCGCAACGACTTTGGTGCGCATTTGAAATGTCAAAAGTTATATGGAATGCGGGTGGGCCATTCATGGGATTCTGTAATCGGGGTGATAATGTTAAGAATTTACCTAACTTCCTTAATACCGTTCTTGTATAAATTCAAATGAAATAGAACTGGTAACTTTCCGAAGGCATTTTTTTCCAATGTTGTTATATTGTTTTCCTAAAAAGAAAAAAAGTCAAACATTTACTGTATATGTACTATACATGTATTAAAAAAAACGGTCTTACCTCTAAATGTAAATACTGTAATGTTGACATATCAGCTAAACTTTGTTTTGGTGGATAACTTATGTTGTTTTTATTCAAATTTAATGTCTGTAAAACCAATAGGCCTTTAAAATTGTCTCCATCCAGTGAATCACTGAGATTATTTCCGGCTAAGTCCAGGTAAAGCAGTGAGTTCATAACTGGCCATGTTCCAGCTGGGATTGATTGTAGTTTATTGTTTGCCATGTAAAGTTCATTTAAGGAAATTGGAATTTCAAAAAGTTTCTCCAATAAATTGTTCTCCAAATAAAGCTGCCGTAGACTAGTTAGTTTTGCTAAGCCCCCACGTACAATAGAAGTCAATTTATTATGACTGAGGTTCAATTCTAGAACTGTTGGCATTGTACCAAACATGGATGTTTTTATTTCCTCCAAGCTATTATGACTAATATTTAAATTTCTTAGTGAAAACAGCATTTGAAATACTCCATTTGCTATGGAGGTTATATTGTTGTGTGAAACATCAATAGTATGCAATTCGTAAAGTTTTGGAAATGTATTTTTTGGAATTGTTTCGATGTTGTTAAATGACGCATTTAATATTTTCAAGCCGCTCATATTTTGCATTGGAACCTTAAATGGATACATGTATATGAATTCTGGAGCTTTTGATACAAATATTAAAATATGTATATGTATATACAACTTACCTGTGATAAATCAGTAAAGAAATTATGAGAAAGTTGAAATTCTGTTGGGAAAGTTGTTTCATCGAAAGTTCCCTTAACGAATTCGGTCAATTTATTGTGTGATAAATCCAATACAGTTATATTTACACAGTTTTCAAATGCTAATGGTTCTATTGTTTCAATTGCGTTATGTGATATATTTATTTTGCATTGGTAAATATCTTTGAATGAATGTTTTTCAATTATCGTTACGTTGTTTTCCGCAATATCTAGTATCTGCAAGGAAATAATAAAATGTGAATTTTATTTCATTTGAAAAGAGCCACTTTAATTTAATATAAACTTAAATTTTACGTTTTTTAGTGTACATTAAATAATATTGCCTTTATTAGAATTTACATAATAATTCAACTATTTAAAAGGCATGAAATTTGTTGTTCATAGATCAATCTAGAATCAACAAACTACATTTGATATTGTTTTTTTCCTAAATTAAAGTTTTTTTTAAATTTAATATGCACGTGTACGTATTTCTGAAATTTAATTATAATTTTTAAAAAAGAAATGTAACATGCTAAACTAATATTTAAAAAAAATCAATAAACCGTTTTCGAAATAAATATCCGAAAATTATTATTTAACCTAAAAATACTTATTTCAAAAATTCCTTGCGACGCTTTTGAAGGTACCTAAAGGGTGTTTCACCTTATGTGTGAAAAAAGCAAGATGGTGTAGATTCGGTCGAAGCAATACAACGATCGTATATGCGTGAGGGGTCTATTCCAACAGTTTAGGCAGGAGGATCAATTTTCTAAAAAAATTACTTAAAACAAAAAAAAACTATTAAAAATACAACGTAACCACTTACAATTTTCTGTTATAACTTTTTGTTAAGCCAAAAATCTCTTTTTTTATTATTTTTTAAATAAATTTTTTGTTAATGAATAGTTTTTGAAAATTTAATTTTCAAACTCAAAATTTTTCGTTTACCTATTTTTGTTTTAAAAAAATCAATGCTTTTAAAAAATTTCAAGTCAAACATTGAAAACCGTATGTTAAATAAATAATATATACGGGGTTTAAGTACACTGCGACCTTAAGATCTATTGTGTCCCCTTCTAGAGATAGATGAGATCGCTCCAAGTTTGTTTCTTTAACCCCCAGTTTCACAGTAGGAGTTTAAACTTAAGATCAGCTGAACCTTGAACTGAGTTTAAATTTTTGGTTTAACTCTTCCGGTTTCTCAGTGAAATCTGATCTTCAGATCAGTTAAACTTCGTTTAACTAGATTTTATAAACAAAAGTTGCAGCATTGTTTGTTTTGCCTCACCAAGTGACGTATCGCAAACAGTACGCAGCTTTCCTTGTCTCTTCTTTCTCTTTCTGAAGCAAAGAATAAGCGAAACAGCAATAAATATTTTGGGTTGTTGATAATCTGTCGACATTTTTTTTTTCAATTGACACGAACTTAATTAAAAAAAAAAATGTAAAGTAAACCAATAATTGTGCAAAAAAAAGGGATAAAACAACTTTTCAACAGCAGACATACATAGATTTGCTGATGGAATTGGTTATGAAAAATAAGTAAATAAATTCCAAAATGTATTATGTATAGTGGTCTCAAACGTTGAACTTAGGTTTAAACGGCAGAATGATCTCGGTTTACTTAAACTACAAATTGAACTCAGTTCAAGGTTAAAACGAAACTGTGAAACTGAATAAATTGTTGAACTTAAGTTTAAACCAAAAGTATAGCTTAAACTTCCACTGTGAAACTGGGGGTAAGAAACTTAAGTATTTTGAGGACTTTCAACGATGGTAATTTGCTCTCTTCTATCTGGTGACGTCCCAGATATCTATGTCTTTGTTGCATGAGTGCATCGCATTTACCTAATATATGGTCAGGTGTTTCCTAATGAGTGTATTTTCAGTTTGCAGTGACCAGTGAGGAAACCGGTTATTATTCTGAGTTTATTCCTACTTAAGCCTATACAGGATACAAAGTAGTAATTTCGCTTGTCTCAAGTAGGGGAGTTCTATCCATATTTGGATCTTTTGGCCTCCTCTTCTGTTTCGATTTTATTTTGAATCACATTTTCTCCTAAACCTCAATGACTCGGTAAGGGTTTTGTTGCTCCTATTTTTGCCAAGAAGTCTCCCTCTTCATTTCCCTGGACACCTACGTGCCCAGGTACTCAATGAAGTGTAACTTTATTATTCTTCCCAAGGTCGTTTAACCTATACACACACTCCCATACAAGGTTAGAACTATTGGCATAGGCGAGTTCAGTGCTTTGAGTGCGGCTTTGATGTCCGACATAAAAGCAATGTTTTGGTTACGGTTGTTTCTTTCGCATTTTCCTATGGCATTTACCTCTGCTTGGAAAATGCTACTGAGCTGCCCCATCGGCAGGGAAAGTTTGGCCCAAAAATTCCTGCACCCGTCCCTTGAGACGTTCTCGATCCATCAGTGTACCACTTGATGGCATTTGCATTAAGAGAGTAGTTCACTGTTTCGCCTACCCACTCTTTCTTGCTACTTAACTCCGTTCTGAATTTTTTCTCGAAGTTGTACATTTGATTCATGCCATTAACACCAACAAACTCCCAGTTGCTGGCAACTCAGTTTCCTTTTGTGAAAATTGTTTGAAAATACATTTTAAAAAAAACTAAATCAAGTTTTCAAAAAAGAAGAGATTTATGGCCTTAAAAAAAAGGATAACAAGGCATACCTAATTTTTTTCTATTTTAAGTAATTTTTTTTAACTTCCCCGCACCTGTCAAAACTCCCCCTCTCCTCACATACGATTTTTTTATTGTCTCGAACCAGCCTACACGGTTTCACGGTTTAGTTTTTTGTCACACCTTAAGTGAATCACCGGTGAGTTTTCGAAAAAAATTTTTTGTGGAATTTTTATTTTATTAAAAAGTAGTAGTAGTAGCAGACATACTATATTTTTACTTCCAATATACAGGGTAGGGACTGTTTTAGTTTATATTTTTTTTGAATTTCCTTTTTGTAAATAATTTTTTTTTGTAGTAATTTTTTGTTAAAATAAAAATGAAGTAATTTTTAGAAACCGTGTGTTTTTTGTTTAAAAAATGATACCAACATAAAAAAAAAACTATATGCCAAGGAATGGGTTTGATAATAAATTGTGGAGTAACCATTATTCGCATAGATACAAATCAACAGAATATATATAAATAAATCAAAGATCAGTCCTAGTTTGGCAAACTTAAGGAAAGACACGATAAAGGAGACCAAACATCATACAAACCATTATAAGTCGAAAAGTGAGCGAAAAATCTTTCGTTTTTTCGACCAAAAATGACTCAAAAACACTTGGTTTTGGTCTGCTCCGGTAAGGTAACTGTGGGACACCTTGTATAATGATTCGATAGATATCATTTTCTGGAAATACATCAATTGCATACCCATATATTATCGTATTGTATTCAATATTATTTAAGCACATACTTATTACCTTAATATATATATACGTACAAACATACATAATCGTATATTTTTGCAGTTCTTATGAGATGTACAACATACACATTTTTTTGATCTTATTTGTCAATAATATTAAAGGACATGATTCCTGGGTATATTCTAAGAACAAAACCGTTAAACAGTGAGTGACTATCTCGAATGTTGGGAATTCCTTCCCAGTCTGGTTCTTAACCTCGAAGACGTTCATGAAGGAACTTCAAATGTTTGAAAGAAAGCTACTAAGGATTTGTACCGGACTACATTTCGACCGGCAGCGAATGACCCCTGGACAGGTACCTACTGCTTCAAGCAAAGAAGCTAGTAGGACTCACCAACAGTCACCCAAATCAACTGAATCAACTGAATGGCCACTCAGCAACGACACCCTGATCCGAGATATCTCAGTACGATGGACATCCTGGACGACAACATGTTCACGGACAACGAGCAAACAGTTTCGTTCTAGGCTGACACAGGGTCGTCATATCACCGAGGCTTAATGCCAACCAATCCCCCCACCTAAACCACAACTTGACAATCGGGACGGTACACCCCGAGATCAATAAAGTCAACCGACTTTTAGAATTAATTTTTGGACATGTATTTTATACAGGGTGTCCCTTAATTTGTCAAGAGTATTTTAGGGTATGATTCTGGAGTATATTCTAAGAAAAAAATTATTCTACAGTTAGGGCCTACCTCCAATTTTGATATCATTTATCGGGAATTTAAGAAAAGTCTTATTTTGGGGTTTAGGCCTTTATTTTTAGAAGGAATACCAGCCTTTGTAATTGCGTTTAAATAAATTTGATACCTTGTCTCAGTCTTAAGATATCCAGTTTTTAGCCTGTTTCATTTTTCTTGCCCATGCTAATTTTTTGACTTTGGGGTCAATTTTCTCCAAAAAATTCGTAATCAACATGATGTTTTCATAATTTTTTTTAATGTACGTAACAATACTAAAAATAAAAGTCACAAACAAGTTTGCCGAAAAACCCATAGATTTTATGATAATTTGGAAAACCAGCGGCAGGTAAAATTAAAAAAAAAAAATGTTTTTTTTAGCTTTAAGCTCGATCTGCAGTACCCTGTTCCATCAGCGAAATGAATGATTATACCAGATTTTTTGAAAAGTCTCCACACTCTTTTCGCACACAATTATTTGCCCGGAACATTAATCGTGTGCGAAAATTTTGACGGGTGGATTTAGCAGTTTCTAGTTCTGTTACAATTTTCCTGGAGAAACATAAGACTATGATATCTCGAAAACCTGATCCAATCCGTAATTCTAAGCACATTAAATAAAATAAAGTATTGCTATTAAAAAACTTACCTCAACATAATTAAGCTGTGAGAACATTTGGAACTCAATTTTTGTCAAGAAGTTTCTAGCTATGTCAATGGTTCCAATTTTAGTAATCGACCCAAAAGTTCCTCTTCCAATATCAGACAAATGGTTATCATTTAAATACAATCGCCTTATATATTAAAAAATAAATCAACAAAATAATTTAAATACATAAATAAGTATTAAAAAAAAAACTCAAGATACTAACCTTAAGAAACGCATTCCTCTAAAGCTATTTGCGTCCAACCGCTGTATCATGTTAAATGAAAGATTTAAAACCTTAAGAACAGAGTTTCTGGCAAAAGTTCCACTATAAAGAAATGAAAAAAATAAAATAAAATGGATTTTATTTTTAAACTAATATTCATCCTTATTTAAAAAAAATATATATATTTTTAACAATACCGAGGAAGGTCCACAATTGCATTATTCGAAGCGTTACACCATCCGAGTTTGGTCAGATCAGCTATATTTATTGCTTCCAATTTTGTTATGCTGTTAAAACTTATATCAAGATTCTCAACATCTCTTAGATTTTTGAACTGATTTCTTTTTAGTGCTTCCAATCGATTACCATGTAGATCCAGCGTTTTCAGTTTTCGTAGTGGCTACATATTATGTATAGTAAAATAAATTGTTTTAGAGTTTCTTTTTATTCAATTTTTTTAATTAAAAATATATTTAAAATAAAATAGTGATCTTACAAATATATTAATAAATATAGGTACCTACCTGTAATGATTCAATTGGAAGTTCCTTCAAAGTACCATTGGTAATGCGAAGGATTTCCAGACGATTTGACACTTCTTTTCCTAAGAAAATATCTTTTGCCAATGTTTCAATGTTGTGTCCATGAATATTAAAAATTACAAGTTTGCTAAGGATCTAAAAATCGATATAAGAAATATTTAGAAAATAATTTTGCTATAAATTATAGCTAGCTGTTAAACTTTACCCCAATTGCTTCTGCAGGGAATCGTTCAATTTTGCTGTTGATTATATGCAATTCTTCTAGGGTTTTATTTATTCCGTGAAACGTATGCTCTTCAATGGTCTCTAATGAGACTTCATTTAAAATCAGTTGGTGAGCATTTATTTTGGAGAAAAGTGGACCATATAAACGAGCTGAAAAATTATTTTGTAATTAATAAGTTAAGATAAATTAATAAATTATTAAAAACATATCAACATTTTAATATTGGTTGGAAAAGTTGGCTTAAGTGGGCCGGCGGCGATTGATTCTTACGCCTTGAATAAAACTATCTGAACTCTGCATCCAAACGACAGCATCTAACCGATGAGCCATTAGATTTTAAATCTTGGGTCAGGAAAACCAATGATAATTTTATATAGGTACACGAATTGGTTGAAACGTTTTTGTAAAAAAAAAAAAAAACTATTTCAAAAAGAATTAATCATGAACCCAGTGTCAAAAAATAATTTTTATATGAAGGTACCCAATATTATTTAAAACTTTAAGAAGCATATGAGAAAATTGAAATAACAAATTATGCACCGACTGGATCGCACGAACTTGCTCTCGTAGCTAACAACTAGAATATAAGTACATATCAGGAACTAGTCACACAGTGAAAGTTTTTATGGTGAAAACGTTTTCAAGAAAGCAAATCACTTTCAGAAACCGCTTTCAAGTATGTGCTTTTTGTTTTCTGAAAGTAAACGGTGGTTAAGTTTTAAGGGCCGATGTTGATTTTGAATAAAACACAAATTATTTAGGAAATAATTGTCATTTCTTTTTATTATGATAATATTGGTATGGTTCAATTATGTATGGAACAAAATATCGGCCAAATGGCCGCCGCGACCTCGGCGGCATACCTCCATCCGATGGTCCAAATTTTCGATGACGCTGAGGCATAATTGAGGTTCTATGCCGTTAATGTGCCGAATTATCCCATCCTTTAGCTCTTGAATTGTTGCTGGCTTATCGACGTACACCTTTTCTTTCAAATAACCCCAAAGAAAGAAGTCCATCGGTGTCAAATCACATGATCTTGGCGGCCAATTGACATCGCCACCACGTGAGATAACACGGCCATTGAATTTGTCGCGCAAAAGAGCCATTTGTTTCGTTAGCTGTGTGGCAAGTGGCACCGTCCTGTTAAAACCACATATCGTCCACATCCATATCGGGTGGCAATGGCACAGTGGATATAGTGTTTGACTGCTAACCTGGACGTGTGGGTTCGAGCCCCAGTCTAGGTAGCATTCTTTTCTATATTCTCCAGTTTCAAGTGGATGCCACCCGTGGAATTTCATGAGATAATTATTAACATCTTATTCTCAATCCACTGTGCCAACAAAAATCTTTCCATTCCTTCTAACTAGTGCCATGTATTGCATTTAAAAGACCTGAGGTCTTACAGGCATATAGTTAAAATTATCATTAATATTTTTATTATCTTCCTATTCGGGCCATAAAAACTTCGTTATCATCTCACGATAGCGAACACCATTCACAGTAACTGCCTGACCGGCCTCATTTTGGAAAAAATACGGCCCGATGATGCCGCCAGCCCATAAACCGCACCAAACAGTCACTCTTTGTGGGTGCATTGGTTTTTCGACCATCACTTTTGGATTACCATTCGCCCAAATGCGGCAATTCTGCTTATTGACGAATCCACTGAGGTGAAAATGTACCTAATCACTGAAGATGATTTGAACACTTATTTTCATATAAGCCTGAATAACTTTAACGCGTCGCTCGATTGTGTATCTTTCCAGTCTGAAATTGAGAAGTGTCAAAAGAAATGCAGAAAAAAACTTGACGTTTAGGTGTGGTTCACATTTAACATCGGCCCTTAACATTTAACCACCCGTTACTTTCCGTTCAGTGTGTGACAGTACATTTAGTCTTTCTTATTATTGGATAAACTAACTACCCCTAAAAAGTATAAATAAAATTCATACCAAAATGTTTCAGAATGAATCAAAACTCGATTTTTAAATGGCATCCTTTTGTTTAGCCAAAACAACTCTAAAACCTTGAAATTCAAAAAAAAAAATGAATTTCATGCTTTTAAAAATTTGTTTTAATATCCATGATTTTAAATCTTGTTCTTATGATTAAATTAAAAACATTTCGCCGGCTGAATACTTAAGTGCCCCATATACAAAAAAAATATTCCTCAGAAAACCAATTTTAATGTTTGAAAAATAATTCCGTTATTTTTTACTTGACAATTACAACTTTTGAATTTTTATATATATACATTGAAAATTCCTTTTTTGGATTTTAAAGTCCTGATGTCAAACAACGTTACGGTTAATTAGAAAATTAAGTTTGAAAAAAGTCAGAAATGGATATATAACCCTCTTCCATACGAATGCGAAATCTATGAAAACCAAACTTCAAATTTCCTATGGATATAGGACTTTTATGCACTGGACATTCGGAAATCAACGAAAGCAAAAATAGTAAAAAAAAATCTAAATTTCTAGCATTATTCATTTTTATAATTTTACTTTAAGTGATAAAACCATAAAACAAAAATTAATATTAATTTAGTGGCTATGCCTTCCTTTATACTAGATTGGATTAATTTTAAGTCGATAAGAAACGTATGAAAATGATAAAGCATTTTAACACTTAATTATGAAAAATACTGAACATGAACTTTGGTCCATAAAATTTCTTAGAAAAGAACATTCAATTTTATTTGGAGTTGGTTTTAAAAATACTTCAACATTTGTAGGAGAAAGTTTAAGTATTTTTTTCACACTTCTTTTTAAGTTAAATTTCTTTTTTACCTTTTTTATTTTTATCTATTTAAGTAAAAATAAAAAAAAAATGCTTAATTATCATCGATAAAAACTTTGTTTAGAATACATTAAACGCAGATTTTAGGTTTGTCAACCTGAAGATATATAAATAGTCTTATTTAAAATAATTTTGTTTCCTCATTTCTACCTCGATTTTATTTCTTTTCACACTATTTAAAAAAAAATCGATTTTAGTTATTCAGCCCTGAAAAAAAATCCTAACCAGAATTGAAACGTCGGCAAATAATCAATAAATATTGAATTAAAACAAAAACAACATTTTCGGGTTTTTAATTAAGGATTATTGATTATTTGATCACCGAAAATGTTACTTCTATTTATACTTTTCCAACTGACTCCATTTTTGTCTATGGATATAGAGCACATAAGCACAAAAAATCTCACTTTTTGTAATATATTGTGAGTACTTGAATGCTCTATATCCCATTTTCTGCGGTTATGGGGCAATTAAGCACTAAGCGTTTGTTTTTCAAACTTTCCTACAAAAATTCTCCCACCTAGTACAAATTTTGGATATACGGCAAATAAGCATCAAAAGAACCCAAAAATTTGTGGTTTATAGAGCAAAATTGCTTTCTGTAACTTCATTAATAATTGAGATAGAGCAACGGGGATGACACCAAACGAAAGAGAATATTCGAATAAGTAAAACTGCATCTTTAACTCAGTTTCCCGAAAAAGTGGTCTATGGGGCACTTAAGTATTCGGCCGGCGATTTTACAAAAGCCAAAAATGTTCGACCCGGTTATTTTTATCTTGTGTTAACCAACATTAAACACTCTCAATGTCTAGCTATATTGTAGTTTTTAACAACAAGAGCAAGTTCGTGCGATCCAGTTATGCAATTAATTTTTAAACGAATGCATAACTTGCCATTAAGACAATATGTACCTACCGCTACAAATCGTGTTCTTGTTCGTGTTCAAATAATTTTAATCTTATTCCGCCCACAGGTAAAATATCTACTTTATCGGTACTGTAAATGTTCGGTTTTGTTCTAATATTAGAGTGAGTCAATTCAATTATATCATGAAATGGTACATTGTATCTACCTACGCGTCTTCATAAATCTTTAATTTCTTTCATTATTACTTACCAATATTTCCTTTGTATATTGTGAGATCATGAATGAGAGTATTTAGTGCTCCTAGATTGTAAAGAGCAACAGACAGCGTTGCGAGATTAACATTTTCGCATCTTACAGATATTCCATTATCAGAACCTTTCTCACAATAACATGGGTAAATAAGTTGCGCCCTAAAATTAAACACATTAATAACAACAAAATATTTCACACAATAAACCTTCGTCATACTTCTCAGGGCACTTGTATTTCGGTTCTTCATGATAAATGGAAATGCACTTATGGAATTGTAGAAACACCAGAACTACCGCAAACAGTGCACAATGGTGACTAAAAACTGAATTCGTCCAATTCATTTTCTAAAAGAAGAACAAGACTAATTCATTCTGGTATCCACATAACAACAACAAAAAAGTAAATCAAACAAGTTATGGTTCAAGGCAAAATGACAATTAAATTTGTATATTCACTTTCACATATGGGGGTTTGCTGTTCAACTCTTTTGTTTTTCTGTTTTGTTTTAATTTCTTTGATGAGTGCACCTTCTAGCGGTACTGATTTCTTTTAAAATTATTATTCAATTTAATAAACCATGCAATTTAGTCTGATACAGGTTTGAAATAGTTTTTAAAATATATCACACATACTTAAGACAACTTTTTTGGTTGTGTTACTAATATTTAATTCAAATGAGAATAAATTAAAATTGAAAATAAACATACGTAAGCATTAAGAAAATATAAAGAAATGACTTTTGCATTTGTCTTTTAAGTAACTTTTTGAATCACAGTACTAATTTTATAATTGTATGGAACTTTTATGAAGCAATTTTTGACTTATTTTCGTTCGTTCGTCGAATCAGATTGTTTTGTCGACTGAAGAGATATTTTCCATCTGCAATAGGAAGACATAAAAAATACTCACCAATGTGAGTGTTGCCGTTGACTGGATGTCATTAAATGTTGTACCTTGATTGTATGCTCCCAACGTACTAAATAAAAATGAAATGGTTTTTATTAAAACTTGGATCTAAGGGTTCTTATAGTTGAGTGTTTTAATCGTTTTCATGCTTCCATAGGGCCGTCGTTTTAATGATAGCGAGCCTTTTATCGTTGCTTCTAAAGATCTTTAAATAATATTAGATCTCCATCTCAAACATGTATAACACACAATTGATAACTTAAAGACTTCATGACGCCCAAAACTGAAAACATAATTACAACAAAAAATGTGTTCAGAGTTTTTTTTTGGGCTCCAAATCGATTTGGGCGTTTTTTCCTGCCTCATTGCCTAACGCCGTATTAAGGGGTGGTGCTAGGTTGGGTGTTGGTGTATGCAAAGTTTCTTTTGCATTCAAAGAATCTGGATTTAAAGAAACTTTGAATTTATCCTATGGACGGTGATCACATTGGACTGACTCTTCCGACTATTTTTGACTTCTCTGAAATTTATCTCACTCCCACTTCATAGTTAGAAATTGAGAAAAGTAGTAAATTTTAAAAAAAAAATAAAAAAAATTGTGGATTTTTTTGACGTTGTCTTTTGTAAATTCGGAGGAGTCAGTCCAATGTGAACACCGTCATAAAGAAAAAAAAAATATAAAAAGGAAGTTTTAGTAATTTTCAATTTTCTCAAAAACTATAAGACATAAAACCATTCGATTTTTTGTATTTAATTCAGAATTAATATTTGAGCATTGACCAAAACAAGCCAATTTAGCACAGCATTTCAGAAATTTTGAAAAAAATTGGTCTAAACCTTTTTTTTTAATTGCTCAAATTTTCCACTAAGATTTTTTCATAAACCATGTAGACACAGGACGATTTTTTAAATGCGATTTTTTCCTTGTCCTCTTAACTAAAGACAGACATGAGATTTACATACTATAGTTCAGATACTATGGTATTGACGATACCATGATGGTTGACACACTTTTCTAATATTTGTCAATTTGTATGCTGTCAATAATTAATTAAAAGTACAAAATAATGAAATGGAATTATTAGGAATTATTTCAAATAGTATAAAAATTCTCTCTTTAAACAGGAAAAGAAAAATGTATCTTCGATTGGCCCAGATAGCCAAATATAACAGCAGGAGGTACAGGTCTTTGGCATTGTTGGAAAATTGTAAGAGCCCGGCGTTTCTGGACCTTAGTATGTACATACCTGCACAATCCAGTCCAAGTTGCAAGTTACATTTTCTTTAATTGCAGATTGAAAGATCACACTACTGGAACTTGATGTTCCTTATTTTTCAGATGAAAAATTTAAAAATAGTTTTATAGCCACCAGAGAAACCTTTCGATTCTAAGTTGAAAATTTAAGCAATTTAAAAGGGAGGATACAAGGTGGCGTCTTGCTATTGCTCTTGAAAAGAGAGTCGCAGCCGTTCTATATGCATTAGGTTCAGCCGCGGAGTATAGAACTAAAGCTAGCTTATTTGGAATAGGACGAACGACATTGGGAGAAATGGTTCTAGAGGTCTGTCAAAAAATATGCGATCGGTTTCAACAACAAGCCTTTGCTGCTTATCCACCAACTCAAGAAAATATAAATGAATTGGTGGATAGATTCAAAAAGCTTGGCTTAACACAATGTTATGGAGCAATTGACGGTAGCCATATCGAAATAAATCCCCCTAAAGAAGAAGCTACGGATTATTTTAATTTTAAGGGCTTGCATTCCACAATATTGTTTGCTGCCGCAGATTATCGGTACAGGTTTACTTATATAAGTATTGGAGCATCTGGTAGAAGCAACGACTCTACCATATTTGAATGTTCTTCTATCAAACATTTTTATATTAACTATGGATTATACAAACAAAATTTAAAAATTATCGAGGATGTGGATGTACCAATCCTTTTGATTAGTGATTCAGCATTTAAACTTTCAAAATACGTTATGAAACCTTTTCCGTTTTGTATGGAAATGTCTGATGAACAAAAAATGTTCAATAAACAGCTTTCCAAATGTCGACGAGTAGTCGAAAATGGTTTTGGGCATCTTAAATGCCGATTTAGAAAGATTGGCTGAGGCTTATGTTGTATATAACATAATATATGCAATAACAGAAACGATAAAATCAATCAATCCTGGAAGAAGTACCGCTGGCAGAGATCTTGACTTGTCAGGAAATTTTATAAGAAATGCTATTATGCTTTCGTAAATACTTTTAACTTTCTTTTTTTTATCATATTTCATAACACAAATCAAAAAAACACAGTAACACATCAACTACACTTCAAACAACAAAAACTTAAACATTTATTTATTTTATAAACATACATAAATATGTAAATGCATATACAGGGTGTCCCGTAAGTAATGGATAACCCTGAAATGCCGCATAGTAGACTTTATGACCGTCCTGAAAACTGATAAAAAAAAGTTCTATCCCAACCACAAGAAAAGTTATATGCATTTTTTTGTTCAGTGCATTATTTATTTTTTTCTTACTTTACATTTTTGAATACCACGACTACATGTGAATGAGTTCCATCATTTTTTTTTTGCAGGAATATTTTACATTACTTGTGCCAACACATAAGTAGAAGAAAACTATTATAATTGTTGGACTTCTTAGAGAAAAAAATTATGTAAAATTGAATTTCAATGCAAAATGTGAAAACAAATAATTTTTGAAAAAGTTAAATCATAGCTGGTATAAAAAAAATGCATGAATACCTGAGTGGCCAACTATTTTAAAAATATACGCGTTAAATGCAGATTTCAAAATGGTATTACTTATTATTATATCTAGAGTCAATAGCAAATTATTGGTAAAAATCTGCAATACTAGAGTAAATTTAGCAAAAACAAAAGTTTTAAAAATTAGCACAGTAAACGTGAAAATAATACCAAGCGCTGAACATAGCAGATTCTTGATTTATTGGCTGTTTCTACGATGTTGTCCTAATGATAAATCCAAGCTTTCAACTTCTAGGGCCGAATGCATTATTGATAAAAATGTCAAAAATGTGCAAAAAACGGTTACATTTTCGAGCTTGTTTTGAATTTAACCTGTTCTATTGGGCTTTAACAAACCCATCAAATATTTTGTTGGTTGCTTTTAGTTTATTTGTTATTTTCTCTAAACAAAAAGTTTTTGAGCCAGCTTTTAATCACATGATCACTTAGTTAGAAAACAAAAACAAAAATAGATAATTTTTTAATTTTTGTTTTATTTAAAGCAAATGCAAATGCTGTTTTTCACCCACTCTTATACAGGTTCTGCACCTCCGAACAAATGAACTTCTTAGTGAACGTGCAAGGTTTTGCTCAGAAATTTGTAATGCAGCTGCCTCCACACGATTTCTTAGCTCCTCTAAAGACCTGATCGGCTTGCTGTATACGATTTCCTTAATGCATCCCCAATAAAAAAAATCAAGTGGATTTAGGTCTGGTGAACGGGGTGGCCATAAAATTGGTCCCAGACGTCCTATCCATCTGCCTGGATATCTGGCATTTAAATATGCCCGCACAGGCACAGCATAGTGTGCTGGACAACCATTATTTTGAAGCCAATGGGATTCCTTTAGTTCTTGAGGCACTTCTTCCAGCAAGGTTGGGAGATTATTTTGGATGAACTCCAAATAACCTTGGCCAGTTAAAATCCCCGGCAACTCAAAGGGTCCAATTATTTTCCCATTGAGAATCCCAGTGCAATAGTTTATTTTGAATTGGTACTGGGACCTGTCTTCCCTCATGATGTTTGGGTTTTGTAGTGCCCAGAAGTGGAGATTATGGAGATTAGTGTAGCCATCTCTTTTAAATGTCGACTCATCGCTCCAAAGAATTTTGTCAAAAAACTGCGGATCTTCTTCAATTTTCATTATCATTTGTCGACAAAAACTCATTCTCGTTTCAAAATCTTACGGCTGGAGAGTTTGCACCCGTGTTAGGTGAAAGGGATGATATTTATATTTACTTAGCACATTATGCGCAGTCGTCTTTCCGATCCCAGTGCGTCGTGCTATTGCTCGGATTGATACTGTAGGATCTCCGTCAAGTTCCGCAAGCACTAAGTCTTCGGTATCTCCTCGAGGGGGTCGTCCCACGCCAGCACCACCAACACCACTACCAGGCAGCCTTCCTTCCGAGAAACAGCTATGGACTCTAATAAACACTCGATAATCCGGGTGGCGTGCGTTAGGGTACCTTTCCCTATACAGAGTCGCAGCTTCGTTTGCGTTGCCTCTGCACTCTCCACAAATGAAATGCATGTTTGCATATTCTTGTGCAGAATACAGAATACGTGGCATCGAAAAAGTTCAATCAAACGTCTTAATTATCAAAAAGCAGGTTCAGGAAAACAGCTATTTAGACCGTTAATTTTTCTGAAGAATGAACAATAAAAATGATATAAATAAGTGTTCGTCGTGGTCTTAATCTTATGAATTAAGATCAAATTACAAAAACTTTAATTCAAAATTTAAAAAAAACTTACGATTTTATGCGTTCTCACTTTCTCAGGATCTTACAATTTACTATTCAAAAAACACAATTAAAATTGAATCAGAAGACTTTTTGTTTGGAGAAAATAACAAATAAAAAATAGCAACCAACAAAATATTTGATGGGTTTGTTAAAGCCCAATAGAACATGTAAAATTCAAAACAAGCTCGAAAATGTAACCGTTTTTTGCACTTTTTTGACATTTTTATCAATAATGCATTCGGCCCTAGAAGTTGAAAGCTTGGATTTATCATTAGGACAACATCTTAGAAACATTTTGAAAACTTTTGTTTTTGCTAAATTTACTCTAGTATTGCAGATTTTTACCAATAACTTGCTATTGACTCTAGATATAATAATAAGTAATACCATTTTGAAATCTGCATTTAACGCGCATATTTATAAAATAAAAAAATAATTTTTTTCTCTAAGAAGTCCAACAGTTACAATAATTTTCTTCTACTTATGTGTTGGCACAAGTAATTTAAAATATTCCTGCAAAAAAAAAAATGATGGAACTCATTCACATGTAGTCGTGGTATTCAAAAATGTAAAGTAAGAAAAAAAATAATGCACTGAACAAAAAAATGCATATAACTTTTCTTGTGGTTGGGATAGAACTTTTTTTTATCAGTTTTCAGGACGGTCATAAAGTCTACTATGCGGCATTCCAGGGTTATCCATTACTTACGGGACACCCTGTATGTATATACATAAAATAAAACTTATTCATTTATCTAAAAGGCTGACAATATCCTATTATTTTCTTCAAGGAGATTTATTATCTCGTCATCATTTTCAACGCATTTCTTAAGATACTTATCAAATGTTTTTTCTTCTTGTTTTGCTAGTTCGAGAAAACTTTCTAAAATATTTTTCTTTCTCTTCTTAGGTGCAGCTGGCGTCGATGGTTCTGGTGGTGTTTCCGCCTCTGATAATGTTTCCGGTAATAACAATGGTCTTCCTGAAGGTGATGAAATCTGGGACAGGGAAGAATTCCTAGCACCTTCTATTTCGGTTTCTTAATAATGTAATCATCATATATATTATTTCTGTTGTCAAACTCCTTTTTTCTCATTTATGAAATAGTCAAATCCACTAAAATAGGTATCACTGAATAGGAATTTACACATACTCTTGACATTGCACAAAAACTTTATGTTACCACACTATTTTCTATAAATTTCGGAAATTTCAAATAATTCAATAAATGAAAAAATTGACATAAAGTATACCTCACCCTTCAAGCAAGCGAGCTCGTTTTCGGTCCGCAAACGTATCAAACAACGTATGGACGACTTTGCATTCGGATCCAAATACGGATCGAAAAACTGCGTTTTGTGGCTCAAATTAGTATGGAAATTAGAATCACCACGGAGCCATTATGTGAATGTATTGTGAGAGAGAGAGTTTTTGAATTCACCATACTCGGAGAACCGAAACCAAATGGAATCTAAAACGGTTCCAAAAAAAATGAATGAATTGAGGCATACCCAACCCAAAAGCATTAAAAAAAACTTCCCATCTAGTCCAGTTTCTCCATTGACTACAAAAATAAAACAAACTGAATTTTTTCATTTCAAGAGTTTTTTTTTATTTATCATTCATAAAAGATTTTCTAAATACTATTTCGCACATGACATCATTCCACAAATATATTTAATAAATAGAAACTTGCATTTCTGATTGGAAATGGTTAAAAGTGTTAACAAGAAAAAAGAGATAAAAAAGCAACCGTCTTCGCCACGCTACCTACAAAACTGAACTAAAAAAAAAAGTGGTGGAAATTAAGGCAAAATGATTGTATACTTCGCCTATACTCTCTCTATTTCTCGATGCTTGAAAAAAATACTCTCGATTCTCGTTCTTTTTACATGCGTACACAGAAAATTTGTTATTGTGTGTGAGACACTCATTTTTTTTGGAGTCCCAAGTGAACCGAGAAATTTGGGTCCGTGATTTTGCTTGAAGGGCACTTTTAACCCATTGAATGAGTGAAAGAGAAAAACACGTATTAAGGCTCTCCCAAACCAATGCGAAACATTCGTTGCGGCGAAAAAACATTCGTCACTCAAAATTATTTGATATGTTTCTCCGCCGCGTTGGTGTGGGCACTCTCATATATCACCATGTAAATAAATTTTGACATGCGAATGTTTTTTCGCCGCAACGAATGTTCCGCATTGGTTTGGGAGAGCCTTTACTTCTGTAATTTAAAATTCTCTTTTTTTTTCGCTCCACCTTGAGTGAGTGGGGGAGAAACATTCTTTATTTACAACATGCATGAATGAAAGAAACATATTTATCACTTTTGTAATGTATAATCCTCTTTTTTCGCTTGCACATTGAGTGAGTAGTGGAGAAACATATTTGTTACCTACTTCTGCTGTTTGTAATATTTTTTGTCATTATAAAAAGCCGAATGCATTTATTAGGCATCACTAGATTGTATGAATGAAAGAAAAATATTTATTAATTATTTAATTTAAAATCTTAGAAGAAAAAAAAGAGGAACGGGAATATCGAGGAAAAAGTGAGGCTTTTTTCAAAATAGTGCGAGTTACACAAATGCAAATGCATTCACACAGGGTCGGAATGCAGTGAGATAGCTAAATGCTGGGGCCCCCAAAAGAATTTTTAGCTATGTTTTTGAGAGATGTATTTTTGAGATTTAAGTTTAATAGTAAAAAAGCTTATTAAACTAAATAAAAAAGTGAAAACAATATACATACGTATCTATTAAAGAAAATGATAAACAAACAATTCAAAAAGATTTGATTCTTACATCAAGTATTGTTTAAAAAGAGGTTTTGTAAAACTAATATGTTCATATCAGTAATACAAAAAATTTATTTATTTTATTCAAACATTCTATTTGAAAATTTAAAGCATAATTGAATGTGCGAAATTTATGCACGGGTCTCCTGGTTTATAATATTTACAAGCAATACAAAATGCTTGAATAAAAGCTAACCATAAAGAACAGCTTCTTCTATTATTTCCTTGACATTATTAGCCTTGTAACAGCCCAGAAATTCGTTCAAAATTTCAAAGAACTCCCAATCTGAGGGTGATACTCCTGTTGTACCGATTTTTAGTATTTCTTTCCTGGAAGAATACAATTTCAGGTTATTAATTCAACATTGTTCTACTATTCAACTTGATGGAAATTTTCTATTCACGTGAATGGTTTATTCAATCTATCTTCTGAGTGAAAACCGTTAATATTATTTATTTTCGACATCATCAAGAGCTGAATATTTAAATTTAATTGTGATTGCAATTTATAACATTGCCTTTGATCTTGGAAGCTTTTACTTCCGAGAGACAAGAGACAACATAATAAAACTCTTCACACGAACATAAAGCTGAATATTGAATAGTTTTGTTTACCTACTTACATTTTTTCGACAAATTATTAATCCTGGTTCTGAGCTCCACCTCAGTAAGGTGGAATATTGGCTCTCTTCTTTTAAAGTGTTGCACATCTGCTTGTAAATTTGGGCATTTGTTATTTTTCCTTTTAATTTGTCAATATTATGTCTTCACACATCAATAACGCAGTAGATTTCCGAAGAACCCAACACTTTTCTTTTGTTGGTATTCATTTTGATTTTTTTGATTTATTTTTCAACGTTTTTTGTTTTGAATTCGATTTTGTATAAAGCACGGAAAAAAAATAGTTTGGTTGTCAAAATTTTAGTTCACGTTCTTGTAATTGCTGGAGAAAAACGCTAGTATCGTTAAAAGGCAACGTATACTGCGATAAAAACCCATGTTGTGACACTAGTTTGCTCTCGTGGTATAAGGATGGTATATTACAGGACACACTAGTGGTTTAAGCGAATACCATAGTATCCGTACCACCAGTGTGTATTGCTGTCTTCGTTTTTCATTGGGATTCACTCACACCATCAAAAGATAACGGCCACTGATAACGGCACACTGACACCAAACACAATCAAAAAACTGGAAAGAAAGTGAAAGAGAACAAAAAACATACTGAAAAATCGTTGAAGTTTTGTGGTGGAAGTGATTGGGTGTCCTTACCCCTCACTTTACGCTCTCTCCATCGGAGAACAAATTATCTGCATTGGAAAAATCGTTCAATGTAATTGGGTCCTAGTAACTTTAACCAATTTTCCAGTTTTAGATCATTTTCTCGTTAACAACGTAGTCCCTTTCACACAGGGAAACCAGTTGCTGGAGATTTTGTTGACGTTTTCCTTTAAATGCCTTGTAGCTTTCACACAAGGAAAGTCTATTGGCTGATTGCACATTACGGACAGTGTGAGAAGGAATGTGATATAAATCTCCTCAAACGTTGACCGGGGAGATTTTTTTCATTCCCCTTGCTTCTTGCCCTTCTCGCCCACAAACTCCTAGTTTCCAGCGACTCAGTTTCCTTGTGTGAAAGCAGTCGTAGTCTGGATTTAGAACATAGATAAATCATTATAAAGATACAAATCTTTTGTACGTTTCACCCCCCCCCCCCAAAACTCATTTGTTAACAATGTTGTATTTGTAATTTAATTTTGTGTCCATAAATAGATGTGAAATCCAACAACAAAGTTAGGACTCATGAAAGTCCCAACGTACATTCCATCACGATTTTTTTCAGTGCTGAATGGTAAAATCGGTGAAACAGCTGTCGGCTGTATCTCTCAATCTCAACGTCGGTCAATGTATAGTATATGTATGTATATGTATATATATATTTGTGCGTTTTTCACATACACTTTTTGAACAGCTCCTCTGTCTAGAACTGTCATTCAGCTTGTAGACAAACCGTTATGACAGCCGAGGATTTGTATCTTTTTCCTGGTCTACATTGAACGATTTTTCCAGTGCCGACAAAAAATTGTTGTTGTGATCATCTGCGATTGAGAGGTACAGCCCACAATTTCCTTCCAGTTTCGCACGATTTTTCCATTCAGCACTGGAAAAATCGTTCAATGTAGACCGGGACTTTATAAAGGCTCTCCCAAACCAATGCGAAACATTCGGTGCGGCGAAGAAACATTCGTCAGTCAAAATTAATTTACATGGTAATAAATGAGAGTGCCCACACACCAACGCGGCAGAGAAACATTCGCCTTTCAAAATTTATTTACAGGGTGATAAATGAGAGTGCCCACACCAACTGCGAATGTTTCTTCGACGCACCGAATGTTTCGCATTGGTTTGGGAAAGCCTTAATACTTTATCTATGATTTAGATTGACCGATTTGCCGACAAAATTTTGTTGTAGAGCACTGGAAAAATCGTTCAATGGGAATGGGACCTGGAATGAAATGCCCACCCAAGCAAAAAACTGCAATTGCAATTGTCATCTCCAGGGTTGTCAGATTTTAAAAAGCGAAATCGCCAAAATTAAAATTAAAATCGCCAAAGAATCGCCAAATTTAAAAATGAAAAAAAAAATCCGCAATTTCTAGTTTTGACCCATTTACTACCAACCGCATGGGTACAAAATATTTACGAACTTTATCGCTTTACCGTTGACCCATCCGTAATTTTTTAAATGAAATTTGAATTGTTTTGTCTTTTTTGACATCCCACTTACTTTGAAAAACAATATTGACTTGAAAAAATAAACATCGGTACTGTTTGGTCGCATAAGCTTGCAGCGTTAATTTTAATTTTCCTTATTTTTGAGGTTGGTTTTTTTCTTATGTGAAGAATTCTTTGTTTATTTGTTTTTTATTTCCTTTTTTAACCATAATAGTTAAAGAATATTGTGCATCTCCAAATAAAAGTGAAAACATAAATAAAAACTATTATTGTCCAAGGCAAGTGGGTTTGAAGTTGAATGTACCCGGTTGGGTACAATGGGAAAATCCGATGTCTTTTTTGTAATTTTTTAGAATGGCTTTCAGAACACTTACAACAGCCTCTTTTTACGGAAGGAGATTCAATAACCTCCAAAACGCACTGACTGCAATAGAAAAAGATGACAGGGATGCTATGTATGATGTAACAATAATACCACCTGAGGTTGATTACATCACAGACGAGGACGAAATTGATGTGGATAATTTGGAAAATGAAAAGATCCCAAGTGATGTTCCAGGTAACGTTGAAATTTTTGTCAGGGATAAAGAATACGAAAGTGAGGACGAGGTTCTTTTGGCAGTACTGAAAGCTTCATGTTGCGAACAGAAAAATTACTTTCCACAGTGGTCTGAAGGCTACCTAGACCTGACAATGAGTTCTACCAACAACTTTGAAAACAACAGGTTGAAGATGAAAATGAACTTAGAAAATGGTTCTCCTATTGATATTTTTGAAACGCTTTTCGATCATGACGTCGTACAGTTGATTTTAGATCAAACTCGACTATATGCTAACCAACAAAACCATCATAACTTTGAATTTTCCAAAGAAGATCTCCAAGATTTTCTCGGAATACTTTTTTATAGTGGCTACCATTCGATGCCAAGAGAATCAATGTTTTGGCAAATGGACGAGGACATACGAACTCCAATAGTAGCCAATAACATATCTAGAAATAAATTTTATGAAATCAAGAAGTTTATTCACTTGGCCGACAATAATCAAATTGATTCTCGTGACAAAATGGCTAAAATAAGACCTCTTATGAATTTGTTATGCCAGAAGTTTCAAAAGTGGGGCTTTATGCACGTAAAACTTTCGGTGGATGAAGCCATGATACAATATTTCAGTCACCACTAATCCAAACAATTCATAAGAGGAAAACCTTGTCGATTTGGATTCAAAAACTGGATGCTGACAAGTAGTTGCGGCTATTTATATAAATTTGACACATATTGTGGTGCTAAGAATATAGATCCAAAAAGATTGCATGTTCCATCAGGATCTCGAGTCGTTCTTGAACTTTTAGAAAGTGTTGAATTTCCTACTGATCACATTAAACACTTCGATAACTATTTTACTTCCCATGAGTTGTTGCGTTTGTTGCGAGTAAAAGAATTCAGAGCCACGGCAACCGCAAGAGAAAACCGTACCAAAAAATGTCCATTGAAAATAAAAAAAGATTTCAGGAAAGAGAAAAGAGGATACTATGAACATTCATACGATGTGAACAACAGAATTCTTTTCGTAAAGTGGAATGAAAATAGTGCCGTCACTATGGGCATAAATTTTGATTCTGTGACACCATTGCATTATGTTAAGCGTTGGTCATGTACAGAAAAAAAAAATCCTTATACCTCAACCAAAACTAATTGCTGATTATAACAAAGGTATGGGTGGCGTTGATCTACATGACCAATCGGTAAATGCTTATAAAATAAGAATAAAGGTTAGACCGCACACAACTGCAGCGGAACTACACTTCACGACGCGGCAAAACATTATTTGTATGAAATTGTATGAGCTATATCGCACAAAGCGGCACTGAACTTCATACAATTTCATACAAATTATTTTGAATCGCAGTTCTGCTGCAGTGCAGTTCCGCCTAGTGCGGTCTAACCTTAAGAGGGAAAAAATGGTGGTGGCCGCTTTTCACTTCTATGCTTAGTTCCACACTAGTGAACGCTTGGAAGCTCTTCAAAGTCGCAAATGATTCTCAAGAAGATTTACTTTCATTTCAAAGAAGCATTGCCCGCCACTATTTGAGAAATCATACCCTAAAGAGTTCAACATGGAGGCGTTCTATTGCAGCAAGTGTTCCGTATGCCGAAGGACCCCATTTTCCTCAATGAATTGAGAAACCTCTAAGATGCAGGGATTGCCACATGAGGGTAAGATGGAATGATGAGCTCTGTGCTTCACTGCTTCAAAAAATGTCATACCAAAAATTAGAACCCTCATTTCACCATTGTACCCACGTGGGTACAGCTTCAAAAACGCATAAGTTAGCTTTAAAACAAAAAAATTTACTTTTCTATATTTCAATGATGATATATAATGAATATATGTAATAAAAAAACCGAGTTTCAAACTTAATACCACCTTGGCTGTAAATGGGTTAATATCAAAACAAGTCATATTTAAAAAAAAAATAAATAAAGAAAACAAACCAAATAAAGATTCTACATAAAAACTTAAAATTGAAAAAATATACTCTTTTGTACTTACTCCTCTTCAATATATTCTATGTAAATACATATGTATCCATAGTATTTTATCAATGGGATCCTTTTTATAGCCTTTGCAACATGGCAAGAAATTACAGCATGCCGGTCGTTCTAACAGCCTTATTCTGGCAACCTCACTGATGCCTCACAAGTCACAATAACCTCATAACTAGAGGTGAATTCGATTTTGTGACTTTTTTCGTATTCTAGCAAAAACCTCACAACTTGTGAGCCTCATAAAAACTTGAAAGTTATGATCTGGTCCTTGGCAGATCACAACTCACATACGCCACAAATCTTTCCCTTAAAACTATACAAAAATAGCAAAATAAGAAGAAATATGGAATTGAATTTGATTTTAATACATCTTTTGGAAGAAGTTTCGTCTAGAAATGAAAAGTAAGAATTTACATACATATTAACAAAAGCAAATAATTTGTTTTTTATAAATGACTTAGATTGCAGCGAAGGAGAATATGCTTAAACAATTAAGACATATGAATGATCCATTTGCCCTTCAAAACACAACTTTTATTAAATTTTTGCGGCTTCCAAAAACTTTGTGCCTAGATACTAGCCAAGAACTTAAACCATATGACGACCAAGACAGTTCACTACCCTTTGTCATCCGAGTGGGGTCGTTTTTGTTTGCTAGGAGATCGGGGTTTCTCCAAACAAAATCGATGAAATACTCGAGCTGCTCCCGCGACGCTCATTTGATTTTCTGATCATATAATTTAGTAATAATTACTAAATATGAACATCAATGTATAAACGAATTTCTTACCAACAGAATTCATTATTATTATAAGGTATTTAATTCCGCCAAATAAATTTTATTTTTTAAATCTGTTTGTTTTCAGAAATCAGCTGGCCAACCCCACAATAAAAAATTCTCCTTCCTGTGGTGAGTTTTCTTGTGAGGTTTCTTATGAGGGCTTAAACAGAATACGAAATTGTGACCGCCTCATAAGAAACCTCACAAAAACAACCTCACAAAAAATTGTGACCTGTGAGCCTCACAACGGCAGAATAGGGCTGTAAATCAGTTTTGAGCGAACGTATATCGCAGTCGCAAATTTTGTAATGTGCTTATCCATCTTTCTTTGATTTGGGTAACTAATAAAGTTGTTTGTTTTGACACATACGTCATTTATTTTAGGGATAGAAGTGAAATCTAATTCCAGTTTTGGGGTGCGTAAATAGCGATGAAAAAGATATAAGGTTAAAGTGAACATTTGAAAAAAGAATATTAGAATTTCGATTCAAAAAAAAAAACATATCGCCAAAAATTAAATATATTGCCTTTTTTGGGGTACATCGCCAAACCGATTTTCGTATCGCCAAATGAAATTTTAAATTGCACATTTGGCGATAAATCGCACAATCAGACAACCCTGGTCATCTCCTCAAATATTCAAAAGGAAACAACAACGTTAGGCCTAGTACATACTTCCTCGTGAAGTGAGCATTCGCTGGGGTGGAAGAAAACGTTTGACATTTATCACTGGTACACACTTGTGAATGCGTTGTGAACGATTGACGTTTGAAACCTCAATGCGTCAAATGGCTAGCACAAAATTAATCTTTGGTTTTGTAAATTTAAAAAATCGGTGCAGAGGAAAAACTGTATCTACAAGCATGCTTTAAGGCATTTTATTGATGTTGTAAAATATTTTCTGTAAATGTGTTGCTAAAACCAGTAATTTGTTCGTCCAATTCCAGAGGCTCCTGCATAAAAACATGTCTTTTGTCAACTATGTAAGTATGTATGTATCAAAGAATAAAATGAGTCGATTATTGATCAGGAACTTACTTGAAAATAGCGAGTTATAATAAAGATTCAACACAACGAAGGTGTTCATTATGTATATTATGAAAATTGATAATCAATTATCTTGTTTTTTGCCCTTGTCTTTGTTTAAAATGTGAAAGTAGCTAATGAAAAAATCTTTCCGTGTGAAAGGGGTTCTTGAGTTGATCGCTACACACACTGTGCAGCATTCTTTGTCACTGAATTCTACAATGGAAGTGTTCAAAACATATTTGTAGAGTACTTTAATTGACAGTTGAACGCAGTCATTTCGTGAACGAAAACCGGCACTGTGGCAGGGAGAAATACTGACTTCGCCCGTTTTCATTTCAAATGACCTAACCAACCAATCAGCTATTGACTTACCAACACTGTCACATATATTTTTTAATCTGCCGTGTGCATACACATTTCTCTGTCGATGTGTACATCAATTTTTAAATTGAGGGAGAACGCGATTTTTATTCCAACGCATTGAATGGTAGAGTCGAACGCCATATTTTGTTTTGCATCGAAAACCAGTAATTTCAGTTGTTTTTAACATTCAAAATAAGCAAAAATGAGTGAATATCAAACTGTAACTGCAGACGCACTTAATGCCTCCCATTTGGAGCTACAGGCGAATCCAGCCGCCCTCCGAAGGCCCTTTGATCCAACAGCACACGATCTGGAGAGCACTTTTCGCCTAACTCGATTTGCTGACCTAAAGGGGAGAGGTTGCAAGGTTCCCCAAGAAGTCTTAGGAAAACTAGTGTCGTCTTTGCAACAAGACTACTCCCTACAAGATGATTCCCAGTTCATGCACATGGCAATACCCCGGATCGGAATCGGCCTGGATTGTTCGGTAATCCCACTGAGACATGGTGGGCTTTGTCTGGTGCAGACCACTGACTTCTTCTATCCTATTGTTGACGATCCATACATGATGGGTAAGATAGCTTGTGCCAATGTACTGAGTGACCTGTATGCCATGGGAGTAACTGAGTGTGATAACATGCTTATGCTTCTGGCTGTGAGTACAAAGATGACGGAGAAGGAGCGAGATGTTGTCATCCCGCTGATCATGAGGGGATTCAAGGATTCTGCGCTTGAGGCTGGTACAACTGTCACCGGGGGCCAAAGTGTTGTAAACCCTTGGTGCACAATCGGTGGAGTGGCATCTACTATTTGTCAACCTAACGAATACATTGTCCCAGATAACGCAGTTGTAGGTGACGTTCTAGTTATGACGAAGCCTCTCGGAACCCAAGTGGCTGTGAACGCTCATCAGTGGCTTGACCAGCCAGAGCGATGGAATCGCATCAAATTGGTTGTGTCTGAAGAGGACGTACGCAAAGCATACCATCGAGCGATGAGCTCGATGTCCAGGCTCAACCGCACAGCTGCCCGCCTCATGCACAAGTACAATGCCCATGGATCGACTGACATCACAGGATTCGGCCTCTTGGGACACGCACAGACACTAGCTTCACACCAGAAAAAGGATGTGTCCTTTGTTATCCACAATCTTCCAGTGATTGCTAAAATGGCAGCAGTGGCGAAGGCCTGCGGAAACATGTTCCAGCTATTGCAAGGTCACTCTGCAGAGACATCAGGAGGGTTGCTTATTTGTTTGCCGCGTGAGCAGGCTGCAGCCTACTGCAAGGACATTGAAAAACAAGAGGGATATCAAGCCTGGATCATTGGCATCGTAGAAAAAGGTAACAAGAGCGCTCGGATAATTGACAAGCCACGAGTCATTGAAGTTCCCGCTAAGGATTAAATAAGTTGAGTTTTATTTTTTTTTATCTTTCTCTGTACTAATTATTATGTTAACGATTCCACTTCTAAATATTTATAGTTTTATTATTTCTTTTGTGTCAACCAAATGCTGAAACAATAAACTTTATGCTCATGTATAAAAAAAAAACTGTTTATGAAGAAAATGTTACATTAATTCATGACTCATTAACTTAAATAATTAAATTAAATGGAAAATAAAAGATCATTTCCTTTTAGATGATAAATTTGAATACTGTTTACGCAATGCAATTAGAAGCACCTACCTAAATGAGGTTTTATGAACAAATGGGTGATGCTTGTAAATAGATGAGTATCTTATCTTATCTTTCATGATAAGCTCCACGAATTTGTCCGGGTTTGACTGTTCTAGCATAAATTATAGAAAATAAACAAGGCAAAATAAAAGAAATGTGAACAAATTATTTATGTTGTTTATTTTGTTAGTTCCATTTAAAATTATTAATTTTACATTGAAGATTATTACTGAAGGTATCGATATTCACTTCTATTACAGTAGCTATGGTACACGGTGCTGTTTTATGAAAACGACATGGCGCTAGAGGTTACAATTACCATTTGGGAGGGAAAGGCAAAGTTTTGGTTATCTCTAATAAGTGTCATCTCTAGAGCCGTATCGTTTTAGTAAAACAGCCACCGAAATGGTGTGGTTAAACTTGTATCACTAGTCCTTAGAGCTTAGACGAAATATCTCATTCTGGTAAATTCTGCAATTCAGGAAGTAATCATATATTATAATAAGTTACATATTAAAATAAATGGTGCAATTATTTTACGTTATCTGCAGCCAGCCATATATCGTGCTTCGACGACGATCTCTATCCAAAATTTTCTTCGTTTAAATACATCAATAATCATGCCGATAAGAATCCGCAAAACTCTATCCGCAGTTCAGGGGGCCAACTATGTGTTTTGATTCTATTTTCAATTCTACTCGAAACCTGTTTCCAAATCTACTTTCAGCTGGTACTATGTATTAAATCCGAATCGAATGCAAGTAATGCTAATTCTTTTTCCTAAAATTGCCTACTTCCGAACGAGTCTCGCTTGTAGGTTGTCAGATAAATAAAAAAAGAAAACAATTTGAAGTTTTTGAATTTAAATTTTTTAATAATCAAAAAGTTATCAACATGGATTGTGTGGCGACCTGCATCGTGCCTGATCGGGAAACTATTGATTGCTCAGAACTTGGTCTGGGCCAGTAGCGCAACAATCAGTCACGATGAAGTGCTTGTTTTACCTCCTCGTGGTGGTCCCCGGGCAACTATTTATGTATCCCAATATACATAAATAGGCTAAAATTACAAGTGCGAAAAGGCCTAGCTTTCTAGGATAGGTTACGGAGGTTAGCATTCTCCGTAACTGAAATCAACCCGCTACCGAAACCAACACTACGCCTCGGATAATTAATGATAACTCGTTGACGACTTTTGGCTATTGTACCCGGACAAAGATTGGTTTCTGGAATGTGAAGACGCTTCTTGATAATGGAAAAGAAGGTCCTCAGAATGCCAGATTCCTGCAACTAGAGAAGGAATTCATGCGGTATAGGATGGACATCTTAGGGATAAGTGAAGTTAGATGGCTGGGTTCGGGGAAGTTCAAGTCACCAACCCGTAACACTGTACTATTCTATTCCGGAAAAACACCTGGAAGCGCTCGGGAATCTGGCGTTGGATTGCTGCTTTCCAAAACAGCTCTCAAAAGCCTAATTTCCTGGGAGCCTTTAGGTGACAGGATCCTGAAAGCCAGGTTCCGGACTAGAGTACGTCGCGTCACCATCATACAGTGTTACGCCCCAACTTTGCTCTCTTCTGACGAGGAGAAGGAGGCCTTTTATAACCGGCTGAGTGCTGCTTATGATAGCGTTCCACGAGGTGATATAGTAATGGTGATGGGAGACTTAAATGCCAAGGTTGGCAATGACAACACTGGGCTAAGGCATGTCATGGGAAAACATGGTGTTGGTAACCGAAACGACAATGGCGAACGATTTGTCGATTTCTGCAACGCCAACGGCCTTGTTATTGGAGGGACCATGTTCGAGCATAAGACGTGCCACAAAGTCAGTTGGGTGTCGACTGACAGACAAGCAACTTCCAACCAAATTGACCACTTCGCGATCAGCCGGCGTTTTAGAAGCAGTCTCCAGGACGTCCGTAACAGAAGAGGTGCTGACATGGGAATGGCCCGGGACCACCATCTGATGGTTGCTACCGTAAGATTGCGTACAGCTGCAGTTCGGAGATCCCAAGGAAACACTCGAATGCCCAAGTTTAATACAGATAGACTAAAGGATCCTGCAGTGCGCCAACAACTAGGGGACCACCTTTCACAAGGATTGAACGCAATCAGCAGCACGGAAACCACATCCATCGAAAATCATTGGTGTGCTGTGAAAAATGTGTTCATATCCGGTGCTGAAAGTATAGTCGGCCGGGCGCAAGGAAGAAATAGTGCTTGGCTTTCCTACGAAACTTGGGCAAGGATCGAAGAAAGGAAACACCTTAAAGCTCGCATCGCAGCTACCCCAGCAGCAGGGAGAAACGAGCTTGAGTCTACGTACCGCATGAAGATGAGGGAAGTTCACCGTAGTGTGCGACGTGATAAGCGTAACTACATCAACGCACTGGCTACAGAAGCAGAAGAAGCCGCTAGTAGGTGTGACAGTAGGACCGTCTACAGAATTACCAAAGAGCTCACTGGTGTCCAGAGCTCTAAACAACACCTGGTTAAAGACACAAACGGATCCCTGCTAATTTCGGATGAGGACCAGCTCATAAGGTGGAGGGAACACTTTTCTGCGGTTTTAAACCGCGTTTTCGCAAGTGAAGTGAACCCTATTCCCACTGAGCTACCCGAAGTAACAATTTCCCGAATACGCACCGTACCCCCCAGTAAAGAAGAAATTATCACCGCCATCAAAGCACTGAAGAACAACAAAGCGGTTGGACTTGACGGTATTCCTGCAGAGCTCTTAGGAGCAGCCCCAACGACATCGAGCGAGCTACTGCACCCACTTATTAAGAGAGCCTGGGAAGCAGAGAGCTTTCCTGAAGAGTGGAAAAAAGGAATGATTGTCAAGCTCCCAAAGAAAGGAGATCTCACACAGTGCGAAAACTGGAGAGGAATATGCGTTCTGCCTGCAGTAGCCAAGATAATAGCAAGGATAATATTGGACCGAATTAAAGACCACCTCGAAGACACACTCGACGCCGAACAAGCAGGTTTCCGCACTGGATCTTCCTGTGTTGATCACATCAACACCTTGAGGATCATCATCGAACAGTGCGTTGAATATCGATCACCACTTCACCTGCTGTTCATCGATTTTGAAAAGGCGTTCGACAGTGTCAATAGAGAATTTATTTGGCTTGCTTTGCACAGGAGGGGCATCCCAGATAAATTGATTGCTATTATCAAGGCTACATATGATGGATCCAGGTGTCACGTTTTGCACAAAGGTAGGCTGTCAGAGGAGTTTGAAATCCAAAGTGGAGTTAGGCAAGGCTGTATACTGTCACCAATACTGTTCCTGTTGGTGATAAGTGACGTACTGCACGCAGCTTTGTCAAATGGAAATGGGGGAATTCAGTGGACTCTGCAATCTCACCTCAAACATCTGGACTACGCGGACGACGTATGCTTACTCTCTCATAGGATCATGGATCTCCATCAAATGACAACAAGGGTGGAGAGAGAAGCAGAAATCGTAGGGCTTAAGATCAACTCGGCAAAAACTAAAAGGATCAGCCTTGGAACTTCCTCATCAATCCAAGTAAATATTTCTGGACAACCGGTAGAGATGGTAGAGGATTTCCAATATCTTGGGAGTATTATCTCTACGGGTGGCGGAACTGAACTGGACGTAAACAGCCGAATCAGAAAAGCAAAGGCTGCGTTCGGAATGCTGTCCAAAATATGGAGAAACAACTCTTTTAGCTTAAAGACCAAGCTACGACTGTTCCGCTCCAATGTTGAATCCGTTCTGCTTTACGGCTGCAGCACTTGGAAAGTCACTGAAATTGTCACTAGAAAGCTGCAAACCTTCGTTAATAGATGTCTACGAAACATCTTGAGGATTTTCTGGCCCAACCGTATCTCCAATGCCGAACTTCATACGAGAACGGGTCAGGAGCCCATAGACTCCATTATACGAAGAAGAAAGTGGCAGTGGATTGGCCATACGCTTCGAAAAGGCGATCGGTGCATTGCATCTCAAGCAATGCAGTGGAACCCGCTCACACAGGAGGGAAGACAAGTGGGCCGGCCTAGAAGTACATGGCGAAGAACGGTCGAACAGGAATCGGCACGACTGGGGAAAAGTTGGAGAGAGCTGAAATATATTTCAAGAAATCGTACACGATGGCGCGTAGGTGTAGTGGAGGCCCTATGTCCCGTAAGGGAAACATCACGGACGTAATAGGTCCGAGGACCTAAGTAAGTAAGTAAGTACCATTTGCCTACAAACTAAAAGATAAACTTGAACTTGAATTTTTGACCTCAATCTTCTTGAGAGCTCCATGAATAAAATTCGTATGACACAATACAGGGGTGGAATCGCGTAAGGTGATTTGTGATCATCAAATTTGTGACATTCACAGGTGATAGGATTTGATTTTCCATCTGCGTAAAGTGATCACCAAAAAATAGTGGAAATTTGGTATAACTTTGGGAGAAAATATTGATTTTCACAAATGTAGCAAGATTTGACATTTCTCACAAGTCGGTTTGAAGATTTTCTTTATTGTGGTCACCAAATTTATTGAAAAGTGTTGAAATTGAACAATTTTAGTGAATAGTTGCAAGTTAATTAAACAAAATTGTGAGGTGGTTAGATTGTAAATATTGAAATATAAAAATATAAATGTGATTCGAGTTCAAGTGGTTAAAATATACCGTCATGGATTTTTTTCTCTGCAGATTTAAAGAAACCCGCGCTTCGAGTTCCCTGTATCCATTATTGAAAATTAGTTTTTTTCTGGAATAAAATCACAATTAAAAATTGTGATTGGAAGTGATTAAAAATAATCTTTCCGTCGGCTTTTTTTGGTCACTGTAGTTTTTGCAATGAAACAATTAAGTTACATTAGCTTTCCCGACGTTTCGGCAGGGGTTGCTGCCTTCTTCAGGGGAACTTTATTTGGACAACAAGAAAAAATATATTGTTTACATTATAATAACAATAATTGAAACAATACAAAATACACTCACTTTAATAAAACTGTGTTTAAATTTAAACTGACATTTAAAATTATTGTATCTAATAATTGTAATATTATTTACAAAAGTAAAGAAATAACCACTTCAAACGAAGTTTAGTCTATGGAATTTAAACAAGGAGTAAAGAAACTGAAAGAATACTGTGTTATGATGAGACAAGAGAACAATAGATGGCAGAGATGTTTTGAGTGTCTTGTTTTCTGTTCATGTTGTTGTTGTTGTTGATGATGTGTAATGTTTCTAGGGTGTATCGTTTCGAAACATGTTTCTCTGTCTGTAGGACTTTGACACCTTCAAAATCTGGAGAGTGGCCGTTTTCGATACTGTGGCTCGCCAGGGCTGTCTTTCCAGGATTGTTTGATTTGATATCCGATTTATGATTAGAAATTCGCTGTTTAAGAAATTGTTTTGTAGTTCCGATGTAACACTGGTTGCATGGTTCATTAGGTTTACCCTTACAATTTATTTTGTAAATGACATCAGTAACTTTATCCTTATCCGCTTTCGTTTTAAGTTTAGTGAAAAGGTGACTCAGAGTTTTATTTGATTTGAAGGCCAGGCGAACATCTGTTAGTTTTTGGTTTATCACTTCTTTAAAATTCTCAGTCAGTCTTGGGATGTAAACCATACTTTTGTAGTAACCATTATTCGGGTCTTTAGTGTCTTCGCTTGGAATTTTGCAATTGTGTTTCTGAAGTAGACCACGAATTATAGAATTTGGAAAACCATTGTCACTCAGGATTTTTTTGATTTTTTTCTCATTGGCAGAGTGAAATTGTTCGTCGCTGAGTGCGAAAACTTTACTGACGAGATTGGATGCAGTGTTCATAACTATGTGCCTCGCTTGGTTAGACCGAAAGTTGACTAATCTTCCCGATGCAGTATGTTTTTGGTACCAGTCAAACAATAGACGGTTGTTTTCACGATGGATTTTTACGTCCAAAAATGCTATTGACCTGTTATGTTCCATTTCCACAGTGAACTGGATTTTCGGGTGGAATCCGTTAAGGATCAGCTGCACTTTTTCAATGTTGCGTTTGTCCATCACGGCAAAAATGTCATCTACATACTTAGCAACAAAAGTAGGCCTTTCTTCCATTCCACTAAAACATTCATCTAGTACGTGATCAAGTACTAAATCTGCAATCGTGGGTGACAAAGGGTTGCCCATAGGCATGCCAAAAATTTGTTTGAAAATGTCATCTTTAAATTGTAGATAGTTATTTTCCTTGAGGCAGAAATCAAGGATTTCAAGAAATTTGTTCAGATTAATTCTAGTGTTTTCACTAATTATTTCCCATTTCTTTTTTATAATGGTGATGGCTAGTTGTATGGGAATGTTTGTAAAAAGTGACACTGCATCATACGAAACTAAAACATCATTGTCTTTTAATTTTATTTTTTTAGCCTTCTCAACAAATTCAAATGAATTAATAACCGAGTAGCTTGATTTTGCCGTCACGCACTGTAAAATTCTGCCAATAAACCTCGAAAGCTCATAACATGGTAGTTTCATTGATGACGTAATGGGACGCAGGGGCAAGACGCAGGGCAACAAGATTAGTCAACTTTCGGTCTAACCAAGCGAGGCACATAGTTATGAACACTGCATCCAATCTCGTAAGTAAAGTTTTCGCACTCAGCGACGAACAATTTCACTCTGCCAATGAGAAAAAAATCAAAAAAAAAAAAAAAAAAAAAAAAAAAATCCTGAGTGACAATGGTTTTCCAAATTCTATAATTCGTGGTCTACTTCAGAAACACAATTGCAAAATTCCAAGCGAAGACACTAAAGACCCGAATAATGGTTACTACAAAAGTATGGTTTACATCCCAAGACTGACTGAGAATTTTAAAGAAGTGATAAACCAAAAACTAACAGATGTTCGCCTGGCCTTCAAATCAAATAAAACTCTGAGTCACCTTTTCACTAAACTTAAAACGAAAGCGGATAAGGATAAAGTTACTGATGTCATTTACAAAATAAATTGTAAGGGTAAACCTAATGAACCATGCAACCAGTGTTACATCGGAACTACAAAACAATTTCTTAAACAGCGAATTTCTAATCATAAATCGGATATCAAATCAAACAATCCTGGAAAGACAGCCCTGGCGAGCCACAGTATCGAAAACGGCCACTCTCCAGATTTTGAAGGTGTCAAAGTCCTACAGACAGAGAAACATGTTTCGAAACGATACACCCTAGAAACATTACACATCATCAACAACAACAAGAACATGAACAGAAAACAAGACACCCAAAACATCTCTGCCATCTATTGTTCTCTTGTCTCATCATAACACAGTATTCTTTCAGTTTCTTTACTCCTTGTTTAAATTCCATAGACTAAACTTCGTTTGAAGTGGTTATTTCTTTACTTTTGTAAATAATATTACAATTATTAGATACAATAATTTTAAATGTCAGTTTAAACTTAAACACAGTTTTATTAAAGTGAGTGTATTTTGTATTGTTTCAATTATTGTTATTATAATGTAAACAATATATTTTTTCTTGTTGTCCAAATAAAGTTCCCCTGAAGAAGGCAGCAACCCCTGCCGAAACGTCGGGAAAGCTAATGTAACTTAATTGTTTCATTGCAAAAACTACAGTGACCAAAAAAAGCCGACGGAAAGATTATTTTTAATCACTTCCAATCACAATTATTAATTCCAAATTGGTCAATAAATCATTTCTAGTAAAATCACAATTGTTTGTATTAATTTTGGCAACTTTTCACTGAAATCAATTCATTTTAATACTTAATAGGAAGACGTGACCCTTTAATGCACTTTTAAATAGATTTTTTAGGAGATATGATCCTCATTGGACATAATAATTTAATAAAACTATTCGTACGTACATACTCGTATGTATGTTAGTAATATGCACATAATGTTTTTTTCATGACAAATTGTATTTTAATGCCCTGTTAGAAATAAAAAAAACTAGTTGATATTCATTGAATATAAATTTATTTAAAATATAAGGTACTTTCACTTGAAAATTCAGAAAATATAGCATACATTTATAGTTTAACATGAAAGTGATAGCTAAATAGCTGTCACCAAAAATAGTCACACAAATGTGATTATCACTGGTGACAGTCACCTTACGCAGACGGAATGTATCGATAATGACTATCACTTATCACCTTAGCCGATTCCACCCCAGGTTTTACCTTTCAAAAACATCCCGTTTTTCTGTGGTTTTTTAAAAGATATAAAACTTGCTAAAGCGGTGCTCAGATAGAAAGTTATAACCGTTTGAACCCAATAAAACAGATCAAAAATTAAACAAATATAAAACATTTTTGTTCAAGTATATCGATAAAATTAAAATCTGCCCTAGCGAGGTATCCGTCGGAGCGGAACATTCTCCCCAACGCACACTCCGTCGGAGGTTTAAATTACATTCGAGGTGTCCGATTCGGAAAGGAAAAATACAAAATGTGACGACGCATTCATTTGACATGCGACAGATTTTAGGCTCTAATAGAGATTTACAAAAATATATCGATATATCGTAAAATCGATATTTTTCCGATATTTCTGTATATAAAACAAGATAGGTACTTTAAATTATGATAATTCGCTGGGAAGGAATTAATTTGAATGAACATAACAAGTATGCGAATATGAGCGAAATTTGTACGCCGGCGTTATCTAGAAAAAAAATTTTGGTGGTATATTGAATCGGTAAATATGGCTTTTCAGTAAATATCGATATTTTTTCGAAATAGCAATCTATATTTTCAAACAGATGTTCATGCAATAAACCCCAGTTGTCAAAAACAATTTAAAAATAAAATATAAATCCTTGAACTAACGTAAAGAAAAACACGAAAGTATGGATTGTCTAGTTTTAACAAATATATAATACACAAGTAAACATAACACTTTTATAATTTATTTTCGTCGCCTGAACACCTTTTCCCTAAAGGTTAGACCGCACACAACTGCAGCGGAACTACACTTCACGACGCGGCAAAACATTATTTGTATGAAATTGTATGAGCTATATCGCACTAAGCGGCAACTGAACTTCATACAATTTCATACAAATTATTTTGAATCGCAGTTCCGCTGCAGTGCAGTTCCGTCTAGTGCGGTCTAACCTTTACACCAGCATCTCTTCGCTGTGATTCTAGTTTGTTCAGTTGGCCAGTTACTTCGACCCAAAATGCAGCAACATCTTCTGTTGGACTTTTGATGTAATTTTGTGGTATACCTTTTTGCATGAAATTTATGAGAGCTTATATTGTTTGGTGCTTGTTTTTCTGTTTGCTCTTGTTCTGGAAACGTAAATTAGAGCAATAAGTACCAACAATTTATTTCTTTAATTATTTTTTTTATAAATTACTGAAAATCGGAAACAAATTCCGCGAACAATTTTTGTCGGAGGATTTCGGAACAGTTTACGGTTAGTGTACGAGCTTGTGTTGCTCGTTGAAGAAGTTCGATCAATGCTTTGCGCAACATTTCCGAGATAATGTGCTGCACATTATTTCTTCAACTCGGTGATCAACTTTTTTAATTTTGTCCAGTTTTGGTTGCGGTAGACGTGAAGAAATTTGTTGTGTGTTGTGTTGCATGCGAATTTGTGTGTTTGCGTGAGTTGAACTATTGTGTTGACATCAACTTGCAACTTGGTGCATTTTGTCTTGTTGTCCTTTGTAGTTATTAATTAATATTATAAATACGGTAGCCATTTTTTTCCTTTCAGAGCAAATCATGCTTTATACAAAACAAATTTAAAAATGTTAATATTTTTCAGCAACGAAATGAGTGGACAAAAAAGTGTGTACAGAAGTCGATTCAAAATTATATCCTCAATATCTGAGTACCTACAGGCTATATAGTGCGTGCGTTGAATAAGTTCCTCAACGAATGATTCCTGGTTAAGTGTACGAAGGATTCAACTCGTCCATCAACTTGTTGAGTAACCATATCGAAAACGCAGTTGACCAACTTGATAAGCTTTTTTTCTGTCAATATCGAACAAGTCTATCAACAAGTGTACGAGGTTATTCAACTTTTGAGTAAGTTTGTCAACTATTGTCGTTTTCGGTTGGAAGTTCGGAGTTACTCCTTTTTGACTCCACTTACTCCAAAATAATTCGATTGGCTGTTCCGAGTAATGTTTTCGGAGTTATTTTCTGTTCCGGATTTTAAAAATGAGTAGACGTAGAACACACATATACATATAAACTCTTTCATCGGATAACTTGTCAAATTAATTTTACTCGACTGAAAATGCAAAATATACATAAATCAGACAATTTACTGACACACACATAATTTTTCGCAAATTAGTTTTGGAACAACAGAAATTAATTCGATTGGAATCAAAAAGGAGTAGTACTGTTCCGAAATCCAATCGAAAACGACATTATGTGTACGGAGCTATTCAACAATTGAATACGTTCATCAACTAAGTGTACGGAGTTATCCAACAATTGAACGAGTTGATCAACTAGGTGTACGAGGTTATTCAACATTTGACTAAGTTTGGCAATATATGTACGGGGCTCCCAGCATGTTTTGTTCAATTTTATCTCTTGTTTTGTTGCTCAACGTGAAGAACGTAAGTTACTGCACTAGTGTAAGAGGTTCTAAATTTGTTAATCTAACGATGGAGTTGAATAAAAAGTTGAACGAAGTTGGTTGAGCTTCTCTCCCACTAAGTGGACGACCGGCATAAGTTACTACACTAGTGTAAGAGGTTCTAAATTTGTTCATCCAACGATGGAGTTGAATGAAAAGTTGAACGAAGTTGTTTGACTACACTAAGTAGACGACCGGCATTAGTAGACACACTTATAATGTTCACTGGCAGAACAAAGATAAGAGGGTTACCTAACTTATAGGTTAGGAATGAAATTCAACATATGGCCTATAAATTTAGAAGAAGACATCGGACGACGACACAGAATATCTCATTCAATTCAAATCAGTTGAAGCCGTAGGACCATATTATTTTGTACCCCCTCACCCACCCACTGGAAACTATCTTAAATTCATGTAGGCACATGTATACGCTAAGATAATACCAAGAAATTAGAATATTGGTTTGATATACAGCCGACTCCGCTTAATTGGAACATCATAATTGCAGACCATTTGTTTCAGTTAAGCGGATTTTTCAGTTAACCGAACTTCGGATAACTGAAATTTGTTTCAAATAAGCGGAGTTTTGTCAAAACAAATTAAATTTCATTTATAGCATGAAAAAAAAATCGAAAAAAATGTAGGTAGGTATGATTTTGGACTTAGCTACCCAGCAAACGTAGAACTACATAAATAACCGGTGAAATATGTACGTAATAGAAGGACGTATTTTCCACTGCAAAAAGATAGGGGCTCGGGAAAAAAACTCAGTTATATACCTCCTATACATGAGAATGCCTGAAGCAGCTATCTCTTTCTAGCATGCGAAATGTAGTGAATTTCCCCTCCATTTAAGTACTGACAAAGGTACTTCAAATGTATATCAGCGAAGCACTACTGGAAGTACTTCTAATGTTTATTTGCCAGTAGTTTCTTAAACCCCTTAAACCATAGCGAAAGCACTAAAGCTTGTCATTTAAAAGTACTTCTTATGCGTATACATTTCACCGGTTATAGCCATACTACTACAATTACTGAGTTCTCGAATCTAGAAGTACGTATATAACTGGTGAAACTTGTACGTAAAAGAAGTAGTTTGTCTCTTCTGAAACTGAGCCTTTGGAAATTATAATGAAATAATTTTATATGATAAATTGAATTGTACGAATAGTTTTTGTCACCAGTTTATTGCTAGTTTTATCAAAATAAATAACAAAATTGTTCAGACTTTAGCGCCGTTCCAATAATTGAACAATTTGCTGTACCTATATCAATCTCAAAACACACGACGATCATCGAAAATGGTTTCCTTGACCCTGAAGAATCTGAAATGCAGTAATAACAATAAAGTATAAAACACTTATAAAAACATTTGTATATTTTATTTAAATTTAATTACAATAATTAAATATAATTTCTTTGTTTCTTTGTTTACTCGTATAAACAACAACCAAAAAACAACCATTTATAACTCGCGCTCACCGATAAAATAAATGCTTTTGTTTGTCATGTTGTGCACATACAAAATGAGACAAAACTTTGTGCATCGTATACATCGCACTCTTTCTTACCTTTTACGATAGAAGAGTTTTAGTTTTTGTTAGGAGAAACAAAAGTACTTTTTTTGAGGGGAGAGTTTTTGGTAAATAAAGAAACACATACATTTACAGAATGCGTTTTGTTTGTGGTTGTTTTTCAAGACAAACTACTGAGTTTTGGTTTGCAGGGTAAGTTTATATTACCTGCAGTTGTTTTTGTATTTTACATTTAAATAATGAACCTGCAAATACCTACTAGGTATTTGATGTTTGAAAAATTGGCTCTGAAAGTAATAAATTGAAAAAAACAATATTCTATATTTTCTTGAAATTCTTTTGCTGTTAAATGTCAGCTGTGCAAACAAAACATTAAAAACTTTGAATGATTGTTGAAAGAGAAGTACGAAAAAAAACCACTCCTAATGATATACATATGTACATGAATTGACATTGACAATTTGAATGAAAAAACTCAAGTGTGCTACCTACCACCAATTTATTTTTTGGTTGAAGTTATAGCTATTTCATGAGTACTTAACTGTTTATTAGACTTCTTCGTGTTGTGCTAAGTTTGAATTCAGTTATTGAATCTATTGAGTTTCATTTCAATTGAGTCATAGTAAAGGGCTGTTTTTGTATGGTCTGGCATTCCGTTTTAAGGAGTCACCACAAAAGATTTTCAATGGGAATTTTAATATAAAATAAAATACCCGAAAAGATCCCACGAACTTGCTTTTGTAGTTCAAGCATTGTATACCTACAACATAGTATATGTACAATGGTTCAAGGCTAAAATGTGTCTTATCATTGAAAACATAAGATAATTTATTATTTCCGCCATATCTTATGCTGAATTTACACAACTGGAAAAATGCCACTAATTTTCAAGTATTTACGCAGTAGGCAAAAAAATTGAATTTGCCATGGTTTTAAATTCAACATAATATACTATACATATATACAGTGGTGTCAAAAACATTCCGGATTTTTTTTGGTCAACTGCATTGAGTGTTGGTTTGTGAGATAAAAATGAACAAATCAAATGGTTGTAATTTTTCGACATTTTTATTTAACAATTGTATCATTTTAAACAAAAAAACATGGTAAAAATATCCATTAAAACAAAAAATAATAGTCAAAAATTAAAGTTGATTCAGAATTTTAATGTGCCAAACTAACCGGATTTTATCTTGTACAATTAATTATTATTTTGTATTTAATATTTTGTGCAGTAACCCCTATTTTTAATCATAGCTCGACATCGACGAAGCATTGACTGAATTAAATTTTCGAAAATAGAAGCAGGAATATTCTCACATTCATTTTTCAAGGCTGCAAAAAGAAAAGTTGTTGACGTGTGCTTTTTTTTCCCAACCCGCCTTTTTAAAGTGGCCCACAAGTTTTCAATTGGGTTTAGATCAGGTGATTGAGACGGCCATTCCAAAACACGAATATTGTTAGTCGCAAACCACTCTTTTAGCAGCTTTGAAGAATGTTTGGGGTCATTATCCTGCTGAAAAACCCAACGCAAAGGCATTTCTTCCTCTGCATATGGAAGCATAACTGACTCCAAAATGTCCTTATATTGAAAACGGTCCATAATTCCTGTGATTTGGTGTATTGGACCGCAGCCTGCGCATGAAAAACAGCCCCAAACCATCACCGAGTCTCCACCATGCTTAACTGTAGGGAGTACATTTGCAGGCTTTAATCGCGTACCTTCTGAGCGCCTTACTGTCCTTGCACTATCGGAGTAAAACAAGTTGAATTTGCTTTCATCACTGAAAAGCTCGCTCCTCCATTTGCTTAGAGACCAGTTAAGATGATTTTTTGCAAATTCAACCCTGAGTTAAATATTTTGATTAGGAATTTAAAGTCTTTTCCAAACACCTTTCATGGCTTAACTTTTTCTATGATGCTTAGCAGTAAGAAGAGGTTTCTTCGCTGGTCGAAATGCAAAACGACCGAAATCTCTTAAACGCTTCCTTACCGTACTTGGCCCTAAAGGTAGATTTAGTTCATCACAAATTATCTTTGAAGTTGCAAAAGGGTCTTTAAGCACAAAAATCTTTATGCGCCTATCAGTTTGAACAGTTGTTTTGCGAGGGCGTCCACCAAAATGATCTGCTTCTACTGATTTCCAGCTTCTTAATTTTGTAATGATGTCACAAACCGTTGACGTTGGAATTTGCAATATTTCAGATATTAAATTTTGTTTTGTACCGGCTTGGAACTTTTCTATTACCTTGTATCGAATCGGGTTTCTAAAACGTGTTTTAGCCATTTTCTTCACTATATAATTTCAACTAAAACAGCTCTCAACTTGTAAAGTAGTCTGTTTAATCTACGGCGTTAGTCAAAAGACTCGAAAAAACCGCTACTTTAACATCGAGACTCGCAATCTCCCTGCAATCCGGTTAGTTTTGCACAGGCATGTTATTGAATAACTTTATAAAATATTTTTTTTTATTGTTCTTGTCATCGTAGCATTATATTTTTAAGTTTATTATTAAATTGTCTCATACCCTTTACAAATTATGGAAAACCTATGGAAAGTTATTAGTTTTCTACTTGATATTAAGAAAAACATTATACTGAGAAAAAACCCGGAATGTTTTTGGCAGCACTGTACATACCTACCGACCTTTAAAAAAATTAGGTACAATAATCAACACATGATGTATTTGATTCATGAACGATTGAATTTATTGATTAATTTACATACATACATAGTTATATAAGACAAGATTTACAGTATAATTTGATAATAAATACAAATGAATGCAACGATTTATTATTGTACATACGTTATAAGGTTCTATCTATGATCAAACGAACAAATTAAATTAGAACTAGTTAAAATTGTATGTGGCATATGTATATGTAATTACTGTTTACTGCAGCGATGTTAGTTTATCTGTAATATAAATTATTTTTTTTTTAATAAAAATATACCAAATATTATAAAAAAAATATAATTTTTTAAATTGAAAAAAAGTTAACCATTTCTGAAGTTAGCGAGCTTAGGGCATCTTCAACGGTTGGCTTATGTCTATCGAATTTAGGTCTGCTTATGGGCGAAAAGTTATCTAAAAAGTTGTGTTTTAATTTTAAAATAATATGAAATATTTACTTCATACCGAAGTCTCCGCTTGAACTGGAATCCGTAAAACTCGGTGTACCTTCGGTCCATGTCGGAGTTGAACCTTCACCTGAGGCGGGTGGGGTCCATGCTAAGCCACCACGAGAAGAGTATTGACTGCTAAGTGAGGTATCCACAGCAAGGTAAGTTTCCAAATGAACTTCAGAAACACTATAATATTTATTTCAGTGTTTTAAAAACTAAATTTAGTATTAAAAACAGGTAGACAAAAATTTCATTCAACTATACCGGTACAAAGAATTACAAACAGAATTTATATCATGCATTATTTACCGACTCTTATTTTAAACTTAAGAAAATTTGTTAAATGTATATCATAATAGTTTTTATAGTATGCCCCTTGTTTTTTTCTTTTAATATTTTATTAATGAAATAAATAAATATGTATGTATATAAGGGTGGACCAGAATTTCCTTTTTTCATTTGCATTCTTAAATGCTCTTTGGGAATAAGGTTCTTTCGTTTCTAAAAACACTATCAGGATTTATTCAGATCTTTAAATTGACATTTATAGGTCACATTGATTATAAATCATTTTTTTTTTAGTTTTTTAATTTGTAAAAAATACAAATATTTGTTTTCAAAAAATGTTTTCGATGTCAATGATATTTAAAATAATTAAAAGAGGCTGGGTGTGCCCCACATAGTGACTTCCCATTGGTGCCCTTGAATACATATGCATACAATCCTTTTTTGCCTGGGCCTTAGAGGGCGTCTGGTAGTGTGTGGCGACTTTTTAAGCGTTTGGGACATACATATTTGTAAAGATGAGATTTTTTCTCTGATTTTTTGATATATAAGCCTTGTTTTTTTTAATACTCAGTAATTACTCACTTTAAAATTTAATAAGCAAAACAAAAAGAAAACAAACACTGAGTAGTCTGATTTGTTTTTGCTTTGCGTTTAAAATACAAAAGTGAGTAACTAATGAGTATTAAAAAAACACGGCTATAATTTATATTGTTAAAATATTTACGCTAGTGAATAAACCTTTAAGTACGAAGCAATTACGTTTAAAAGTGTTTGTTATTGAATATGTTTCTGTGGAACATAAGATTTTTTAAAACACAAAATTCGCCCAAATTCACTGATGCAATTCTGGGAGAGTGGTCACAATGATCAAAATTCAATATTTTTGGTATAACTTGAAAACTTAGCTTAAATTGAGAATTTTGTATCAAAATGAATGTTTTTAAAAAAATTACAAAACAATTTAAGCAGGAAAATTTAACAAAAACCGAACAAAAAAATGGGAATGACTGGATTGCAAAAGACGATAATGATGTTTATTTTTAATTTAATTATATTTTAATATCTCTTTCGAAATTTAGGAATACAAATAACCATATAAAATTAAAACAAAATCAATATTTTCGTGCTTATATGCCTTATGTGCTTATACAGCTGTGTTCAAAATAATAGGGGTAGTAGCCCGTAGCGTATAGGTTAGTGCGTTCGACTGTCACGCTGGAGGTCTGGGTTCGCTTCCCAGCCTCCTCCACCTAAAAACTAAAAAGTTTTTTTTCAGGGCTACTGCCTCTTGCGAGGAATTGACAAATCCTCCAAGAGTATCACTTGTCACGAATAAGTGCTTCTCGTCTAGCCGTTCGGAATCGGCATAAAATTGTAGGTCCCTTCCATTCCTGTCGGCAGGCGCAAACATGAATGGTTGCGAGTTGTTAGTCACTAGGCCCTGCTTCTTCATGAGCCGTTGTGCCACCCGATTTATTTATTTTTTATTCAAAATAATAAGAGTGCTTTTATAAAATTTGTCTAAGTTATTTTTTTTACCATGTTCCATTTATTGGTAAACAACTCGAGAATCGAGATAAGAAAACAAAAATTGTTTTATTTGGTAGAATTAGTTCGAGGCAATACGTACGACGACGTCCAAAAAATACTGAGTATAGGCCCCAATGCATCGTTAAAATTGTTAAGCGTGGAGGTGCTAAGGTGATGGCATGGGGCAGTTTCTCTTATAGTGGTTTATTGGCCCCGTACATCAGAAAATTGATCAGCGGGTTTATGTGGATATCTTGTCCAATATGCTGCCTCATGCGGAATGGAATCTGCCGTTAAAATGGGTATTCAAGCAAGACAATGACCCGAAACATACGAGTAAGTCTGCTAAGGAATGGTTTCGGGTCAAAGGTTATGCAATGGCCAGTTCAGTCGCCTGAACTTCAATCCATAGAAAATTTATGGGCACGTGTTTCCAAGAGGAGATCTTCGAATTCGCAGCAAATATGGGATGCAGTTCAGGAAGTATGGCATCAAAAACCAATTCAGCGCTGTCGGATCCAACTCAACTCAATGCCACCCAGATGTGCAGCAATAATAAAACAAAAAAAAAGTTTCTCAACAAAATGCTGAAAAAAACATGAAGTCTGATTATTTTCTTCCTTTTTCTATACTTGAAATGAAATACTCCTATTATTTTGAACAGTTCCTTTTTACCTAATTTTAAAAAATCGCGACCTTAGGACAAGAAGGTTCTAACTGCACTCATATCAGTTTAGAGAAATCGAAGATGGAATATTTCATCCTGTGTAACTTTTCTACCATAAGTTGATTCCAAATATGTTCTTAAATTTGTACATTATACTATTTCATGGATTTTGTTGCTTTTAAAAATAAAAACTTTATGGCATAGTTATTCAGTAATTTATATTTAAAAAAATCGATAGAACTTTGTTGCTCAATGACAAGGTACATAACCGTAGGACAAGAATTGGAGCCGTAGGACAAGAATTGGAACTTCTAGTTCCGAGACCTTGCTCTTACGTGATCTTGTTGCTATTCGCCGTACTACAACACAAGTCATGTTTTCAGCATCGTAGTCGAATGAAAACTCGATTTCAAACTCTGCTTTTGTAAACTTCAAGATTTTTAATTATAGTCAAGGCTAATTTTTGAATATCTGGCGAAATCTTTGAAGTTTATTATGAGTGGCTTACAGGTGTTTTCAATATTAAGCAGCCTAATGAGCCCCATAGGAGAGAAATATTTATTTACGGACTTTTGGCTATGAGCATTGTCGACCTCCTGTAGTGTATTTTAATGTGATAGGTACTCTCAACTTATAGAATATGGATGAGTTCTTATGAAATGTTGTATAGCAAGGGCCATTATTCCAAGGAATACTAGGTTCTAATGATGGCATGTTTGAAAAGTCATTTCGAGTAAAAAGGTTCTATCTGCAACGTAAAATTCAACAAGGGCAAAAGGTTCTATCTGGCTATTTGAACTTTTTGAACTTAAATTCATATTGAGTGCTTCTAGATAGAACCTTGTTGGCTTCAATTTCATGAATTATTTCATAAACGGAAAGAGGTAGCCAAATTTGGATGACGGCAATCGAAAGAGCGTAGCCTTATTAGTCACTCAATTTTGGAAAAAATGTCAGTTAGAACCTTGTTGTCCTAAGGTCGCGAAATGTATGTTATTACATTTATATTTGTTTTAAGCAATGTACTCAATAAGCATAATTAACACTGCATTGCATATATTGAACAGAAGAAAAATAAAATAAAAATAATTAAGTTAACTATTGAATTGCGATTTTATCTTTAAAAAGAATCACTCCTATTTTTTTGAACACAACTGTACATGGAGGTGATCGTTTTGTTGGTAGGTGTGGCGCCCGCAAGATGTTTTCATGGAGGAGGGGAGACGACGTAAGTAATTTGTTCAATAATATTATGATATCTTAAAAAAAAGTTTTAAAAACATGTTAAATATAAATAATTGCTATAAATAACTTTTGATTTGTTATTTTAAAAGCCAAAAAAGTAAAAGCGGTTTGCTTAAAAAATAATTTTTTATATATACAAATTCTTGAACATTTTTAAAAACAAAATTTGGAGTTCCAACTTTTAGTATTTAATCAAATAGAATTCTTCACAAAATTAATTATTGAATTTTCAAAAAAAATTCACTATTTTTTTTAAAATCCAAAAATTATTTTTTCAAAAATTTGTATAAAATTGTATAAATATATATATATATAATATAAAAATTTTGATTGAAATCGGTGTAGCTGTTCACGAGGAATTTGAAAACAAAAAATCGGTTCTAAACAGGTAGATACCGTTAATCACAATAAACAGATATAAGGTATTCTCATTGCGTTTTGACAGATGTGGTGTGACATCATCGTCATCTGGTTCGGATATAAGATCGAAGAAAAGAACACCATTTCATTGGATTGTTTTTATATTTTTTCTGTTTTTACAGTTAGTTTCACCTAATAATGGGGCGTATTCATAGTCATTTTAGAGCTGTGTCGAAGTTAAACATAGGTTTAGTTGAATTTTCGAACGTTGATTCTATTTTTTTTGAAGCTATTTGTGTAGTATACCAAGTTAATTATCTTAAATAAATATAAAACCAACGATTTGTAATTAAAATCGGTCTGAATTCATTGAGCCAAAATTGTCTTAAACTGTAGTTTAGTTAAACCATGGTCTATCTGCGACTATGAATATGCCCCAATTTGTTTAAATGATTAATTCCAAAATACAGTCTACACTTAAAAAATAGTCTTTTTGCACTTAGTCTAAATTCACAGCTTCAGCATTTTTAAATGGTTTTTAGGAACTTCCCTGCTATATATAGATGTTCCTTATTGTTTTTAATAAAAATATTTTTTAACCCCCATATTAATAATCGGAGCTAGCGACGATTTATCATTAACTCGTGATGGATTAGGAGTTAGATTTCTGCCACTTACAAGCTAGCTAAACCAACAAGGAAGGTGGTTTAGCGAAGGGTTAAATAAGATAAGTAAAATAAAATAAATAAATCGGGTGGCACAACGGCTCATGAAGAACCAGGGCCTAGTGACTAACAACTCGCAACCATTCCTGTGTGCGCCTTTCGACAGGAATGGAAGGGACCTACAATTTTATGTCGAATCCGAACGGCTAGACGAGAAGCACTTATTCGTGACAAGTGATACTCTTGGAGGATTTGTCAATTCCTCGTAAGAGGCAGTAGCCCTGAAAAAAACTTTTTAGTTTTTAGGTGGACGAGGCTGGGAAGCGAACCCAGACCTCCAGCGTGACAGTTGAACGCACTAACCATTACGCTACGGGCTACTACATAAGATAAGTAAATATACGTTTTAATTCACCAATTATCTCTTAATACATGCTGACATGGGAGCTCGAAAGTAACAGGTGAGTTAAGCGCTGTTGTTATTAATATGGCTGTAAAAGTCTAACATTTTCAAGGAATGTATCACTTGGTTTCTAAGTCCACCTTCCAACTTTTCATCCACCAACTAAAGCTGCAGGATGTATAAGTGTCGATGGTACTGGTTCTTTCGTTAAAGCTCTATAAAAGTATATCCTTGATTGTATAGTCAATCAACTACATAAATGTGCTGAGCAAACACGACTGTTTTTTAAAGTATAATCGTTTTTATTCCTACAAGCACTAATCCACAATTTGCACATTTTAGCATCCTTCAAGAAATAGTGGTATGTATTTTAATAAAAAAAAAACAGAACACACAACCATTTTCAAATTTTAAAATTTACTTTTTGAACCGAAAAACAAATAAAATAACAAAAACCAATTGAAAATTTCCAATTAACAACCTCGCTTGTGAAACTCCGCTGTTTTTCCAAATAATCATACAATCCATGGGTTTTTCGGCAATCTTGTTTTTGACTTTTATTTTTTTATTGCTACGTTCATCATGTTGATTACGCATTTTTTGGAGAAAATTGACCGCAAAGTCAAAAAATTAGACTGGTCAGGAAAAATGGAACAGGCCAAAAACTGAATATCTTAAGACTGAGAAAAGATATCAAATTTATTTAAACGCAGTTACAAATTCTGGTATTTCTTCTAAAAATAAAAGCTTAAACGAAGTTCCTATCATAATTACTAACAGCGCAATTACCGTTAACATGGGTCAGGGTACACCAAAGTAAGACTTTTCTTGAATCCCCGAAAAATGTAATCAAAATTGATAATAGGCCCTTACTGTAGAACAATTTTTACTTGCGATATACGTAGTATAGGGCAAGTTTAGGATTTGTGCAAACAAAAACTTCGAGATAATAATTTTCCCTAACATTACGATGTTAGAGAACACGAAGAAAGTAGGTCTCGCAATTCTGTCTGTCTGAATGTACCTCGACCTGCAGCCTAAACGGCTGAAGAGATTTTCTTCAAACTTTGGACTCAAGTTTCTTATGGGATTCCCTAGAGGGGAAATTGAATTTTTGTTTTTAGCTCAAAAAATAACGGTACTCACCATACCACCAATATGCAAAAATTGATTTATCTCAAAAACGGCTCTAACGATTTTGAAAAAAAAAAAAAAAAAAAAACACGAGCTACTTTAATTACAACAATAAATATTTTGGTGTAAAAAAATTTTTTTTTATAACGGTTTTTAACGGTACCTGTCATACAACCGATTTTTTGGTTTTCAAATTTCTCGTTAACGGCTACGCCGATTTCAACCAAATTTTGTATGTAAGAGGCCCTTTACAATATGAACATTTTGCATATAGAATTTTTCGATATCTTGAAAACGGTTTGATGAATATTTTTTAGTTTTGTATAAAATTGTATTTTATTTAATTCTAAAAGTTGGCATACCAAATTTTATTTTTAAAAATTTTCAAAAATGTTTATATATAAAAAAAATTTTTTTAAGAAAACCGCTCTAACGATTTTTGAATATTTTTTTTCAAAAATTCATATTTATCAAAAAAATCAGATGGCATACTTTTTTCTTTGCTCTATCTGTTTTACTATTAAAAAAACAAATTTATTGTAATTTATGGTAATAATTTTTATTTTAAATTGTTTTTAAAACTTTTTTTAATGATATCATAATGTTATAGAATCACTATGCACATTGTCAATTTTAAGCTACGTTCAAGTTGTTAGCTACGAGAGCAAGTTTGTGCGATCCAGTCGTGCTCATTTATTTCTTAGAATACACCCAAGAATCATGCTCTAAAATACTTTTGACGAATTAAGAGACACTCTGTAGAATAAATTCATTAAAAGAATTTTTTTTTATTCATAAAATATATCTTGGAATAAAAAAAAAAACCTTAGCCATTGCCAAAACCGATAATAGAAATTTAAAAAAAAAATAGAAAATATAGGTATGTATGAACCGACAACTGAGAAAAAAATCAGAATAACCAGAATTGATGCAAACGGTGCCTTCTGACGAGAAGGTTACTGGGCTTGTTATTGAAAACTAGATTTTTTCTAGTTTTTTTTTTAACGATGATTTTGAAACCAAAAACAACGTTTGAAAAACCGATATATATATAACATATAACAAAATAATGTCCATAAAATCTCAACATAATTTAAACAAAATCTGAGAAGCAAAATTGGCAGTTTTGTAAGAAAGCGAGGCATAAAATCAAAATAGAGAAGGATAAGGGATTCGTTGACTAGCCTACTATATAGCCAACAAAATTTTTCAACTTTGAAAAAAAAAAAAAATGTTTAGTAATATTTTGTCTACCTTAACCCACTTGAGTCTTTTCATTTGGATAGGAAAGAGCTATGAAAATGATAGGTGATACAAATATAACGGAAGCATTTGCAACTCTCGAGCACCGCCGCAATGTTTCATGTCTTTCGTTGTTTTATCGTTATTTTCATAAAGCCTGATCCACATTTGTGTCGTTTGTTGTGTTGTGGAGTCGTGTGTCGCTATCGCTACAATATATTTCATATGCTTAGAACCATATTTGTCTCGTGTGTTGTGTTGCAGTGTGGCGCATAAAATACATGGAATGCTTAAGTAGTGCTCTACTGAAATATAGCCAGATTGCTTCCTCCCCTAAAAGAATTCAACCGCAATACTCGCACTTCTAGGAATGTACATCAGTTTACCCTTGAGCCCAACTTCGGACGAACTTTCAAGTATAGAGATTCTTTTTTTTAGCCGAACTACACGAATGTGGAATACTTTATCCGGCTCTATTTTTCCCTTCCATTTCGATATTCAAAGGTTCAAAACCAATGTGCATTGGCATCTCCTTTTTAATCCTTCCCTGTTTTCAACTCTCGCAGCTCGCACTGTGTTTAATTAAACATTTTAAGTGTATCAAAAACCCATTGAGTGCGCGTACTGTATAAACAAAAGTTTAGTTGGATAGAAATCAACAATGTTGATCGACACTACTGTCATTTGTTTTGCACATGCGCTCTTTGCGGCGAATGACTGTTTTAAGCAGCGTCCACGTTATGCCGATCATAATTGTTGATTAACATTGTCGATCAACATGCTAGTATGTACGGTCTACGGTGTTGAAGTGTATACTGTCATGACTCATGAGTCCATGGAAACACTCATTTACGTGCTCATTTTCCACTTCATTTCATTTTAAATAACAATTAAAATAAGAGCACACTCGAAAACAAAATAGTATCTAATTACACATATCAAAATACAAAACAAATATCCACACAGCGCGCAGACAGCGCACACGCAATACAATTGACGATACGCTGTCAACAAAAGTTGATCGACTGTATTGATCGGTTTAATGTGGACGCTGATAGAGACAAAAAACAAACCTTTTTGTATAAATTTACGAGAATGAAATGGATAAACATAAGTTGTTTAACAAAAAATAAAGTATTTTGCCTTGCCTGGGATCAATAATTATTTTGTAAATATTATGATATTACTCACCTTATTGTATCTTCCCTGGTTGATGTTCTCAACATCGATCCACTTGTGTTCACATGACGTTCATGCTTTCTACGCCCAGAACTTTGTTTCTGTAAGCTTTCCTCAGAAATTTCATCAAAAGCAGGGGGAGGTGTCGAGCAACAAGAAGGTGTAGTGCCTAGCAGTACATGAAATGATAATGTTATCTAACGTATAACAATATAGCTTTTTTTTTAGTGATAAAGGAGTTAAGAGGTATCTAATTATAATTTATAATAAGATGAGTTCGTTAAAAAGAGCGAAAACTAAAATAATATGACATGACCAAAGCTGATCCTGGACGACTTTGAAAGTTGCTTTTTGTTATAGGTAATATGCAGATTGCAGTTAAAAAGAAGTTTAATGTTTCATATCATATGTCCACTCGAAGCTGTAGAAAAGACATCAAAATTCCTGCTTTGTGTTTCAAACTTTTGTCGGGCTCGGACGAAATTCGAATTCGGACTCAATGAGAAGTTATTTCGATTTACGTAATTATTGGATTGTTGAGATGTTGCTACCGATGATGGTGGATATCTATTTGTTAGCTGTTTTATTTCGGTGGTATCTCTACTTGAGGTAGCCGATGAGTTTTTTCTAATATTGTTTTCAATGGGCTGAAGATTGGGCTTTTGTCGCCGAGCCCTAGGATTATTTTCGATCTCTCTCTTTACCTCGATAAAGGAATTTAAAGTTTGCAGAATATTCTCTTCCTGTCCATCGTCATCTCCGAATGCCATATCAGCATATTGAATGTACTTCTGTTTATCGCGTTTCTTTTTGGTAGCGTGCACTTTTCGGGGAACTTGCAATTGGCCGGTTAGATTTTCGGGCTGTATCGGTGGAAAGCTTCTAACAATTGATCCTACCGTAGACATGTAACTATGGGACATGAAACTATTTCTCTTTTTGAATAGATCTATTCGAGTTAAAGGCTGATAATGTTGGTTATTGTTATTATCATTGGAAGCTACTGCCGTTGTTGAAGCAATATTGCCTCTGTTTGGTTGATCATCGTCGACGTCGAAGAGATCGTGCAACTCTAACCAATCTTTAACATTACTAGGCGAGCGACGATCGCCAAATTTCGGAATAGGTGGCGCTTGAAGGTGGTCTATTTTTTGGGATTGGTTAGCATAACTTATGTGTCTACCTGTTGATGAAGCTCGTTGCTGTAACGACGACGTTTGTTCTTCAAAAACGGATGTGGATTTTGGTTGTCGCGTTTGTTCTGCTTTTTTGTTTCGAGGTGACCCTCTAGGTGGCACTGGTGGTGGTACTTTCGGTTTACTAGTACTTTGTTTTTGTTTGCTTTGAGGCCCACTGGAGTTTGAAGACGCCATCACTGCTGCTGATGTTCTGCTTTGTGGTTTTGACGGTTGAGTACTAGATGCTTGAGATAGGCCAGCAGTGTTAGCAGCTATTAGTTTCAATTTTGTTTTAAATTTTGTATGCATGAAATTGAAAATAAAAATTAATTTAGACGATGAAAAGAGCTTAAAATAGAATTGTATTGTGTTTTCCATTAGTAAACTCAGATTCAATTTAAAAATTGATTTTTGTTCATGCCGTGTTCCTGGAGTGCCGCATTTACACGAAAGACAAAACTGTCATACAATACGTCATTAAAATGGAAAAATAATTCATAATAATTAATAATAATTCATTAATGACATGCATTTACACGAAGAAAAACGTATGACTGTTTGAAGCTCAGTAATTATAATGGCAAGAATGATCATTGTCTTCGTCAATAGTTAAAAATAGTGACAGTACAATGTTAACACGATTTCAATATACCTAATTGTCACTATTTTCATGACAAACAATAACGAACATTTTGAAATATTTACACGATTTGGTCATTTATGGCAAACAAATGGAAGAAATAATGACAGATTTTCCCACATGTAAATGCGACATAATTGTATATCTTTGTCATAACTTAAAAGAGCGTGCTTCACTTGATGAACTTTCAAAAGAGAAAAATGAGAAAATGACCAATTCATTATGAACTTCTCCCAATTTATATAAAAATTATTTCCTGCATATTATGAACACTATTTTCACAATTGAAATAAACTTAAACAACGAAAAGGCACATTCGCAAACGGCCAGCTGGTTATTGCGAAAGGGTTGATACCGAGAAATCACAAGAGTGATTTTAAATCAAAAAAATAAATAAATTTATTTAATTATTTATATTAGATAGGTCCAAATCAAAAATAAACTGAAGCAACGAAAAAAAAATTGTATTGGTGCTGATGCCGGGAAATAGCAAAAATGATTTCAAATTAAAAAAAAAAATAATCAATTTATTTGCCGAATAGAACGCAAAAATTGTAAAATTCTGCATTTTGACAGATCCAAATCAAAAATAAATTAATTTTGTTTACCAATGGAAAAAACTAGTTATTTAAGCTTACATCGAGATTCCGTTTCGCTTTCAATTGACTTTTGTATAACCCGCGCTATGCTTTTTTTCTTAGATGGGGAATGTTTAAGGGCTAGAAAAAAGAAAACGAATTAATCTTTATCTGTGGATATCTGTAAAAAAAAGAAACTGAAAAACACTGCACTCATATATCTATAAAGCTTGATTTTAATGTGCAAAAAAAAAAAATAAATTTCGATTAAATCATTAAAATCAAAATTGAAAAAAAAAAAAACTAAATAAAAAAGCATCTTTTTTTTATTCCAATATTTAATTGCAAAATGCAAAATGTTTCCCAAAAAATATTTACTTGATAAAAGTTTTATATTTTAATTTTTTTTTTTTTTATTTATTTTACCTATATAACTGGATACCAAGGTACGAAATTTTCTATGGTTCCCCTTGATTTCAGGGAGATCCACTTTGCAATAAAAACGAAAAGAAAAACTTTATTTAATATTTTTAGCATATTACATAGGTGTGTGACATAAGACTAATATTTATGGATTTTTCTGCGTTTAAACTAGCTAGACTACATTTTCAACCTAATACACCTGATAGGTACTTACGTGAAGGGATTTTTCTAAACACCTGCTTAGCCATGAAGTTTTGAAAGCGTTGCGCATAAAAGGATGGACGGCAAACAGAAACGGTTTCCTATATAAAAAAAAAATACAAATTGTTGAGCTTAGGCTTATTAAAAGATTATGTTTATTGTGCCTACTCCGTCGTGTATTATGGCCTTAAAAGTATGCTCTAACTTCTTTTTCAAGCGGTAAGATTGTAAAATATCAATTATTCCGATGAAAAGAAGCAACCTTTCGCCTTTTTCGCTTCGGGCAGGAATACCACCAGGTCTTTGGAAAATATTATTTATATTGAATTATGTATATTGAGAAAGAAAACCGTTATAATTTTAACTTACGGAACATCATCTTCGTCATCAATAGGTTCACTTTCCGCTTGGATACTCTCCATTGCTGTAGAGTGTGCAACCAGACGTTGTTTATTAACAGATCTATATAATAAACTATAAATTGATTTGAAAAGGAATAAACAAAAAAAAAAAAAAACAAGTTTATAATATATTTATGTACTTATTTCGATTGATGGTAGAGTTTTCCCTGTCACGTCCCTCCATTGTCATATATTGATCAGCTTCAGGAGCATCCTCTAAATCAGAATCATCGCCTTTTGGAAGGTTATTCTTGGTTGGATTGGAATTACGGGCACTCTGTTTCTCTTTGGAAGATAAATCTAAATTATGAACACCGACTAACAGTGAATAGTCCATTATTTTGAAAGACTCTAAAACAGTACAATCACGTTGAATTGTTTTAATCAATGCATTATATGTTTCAGCCTCAAGAAGAATTCCATTCGGGTGATGTTCCATGAAGTCTAGATCCTTAAATGTTGGCGATTTTTTGCCTCGTTCTGCTTTTGACGCTTTTCGCTTGTATGTTGAGCCTTTTAAATCATATTTAAGATGCATTTTCACAAACGATGGTAATAAGTTATTCATAACAATTAATCGAACATTTTTGCTATTGCATTGAAAACAGTAAAGACCAAAGAATTTTGGCAACAACGTCCTTGGATTTTGATTTAAATTCATATAATATCTGTGAAATTAATGCGTTACTATCAATGCTCAAATCTTATAAATAAAAGATTGTATAAAGTAGGTATACCCTGGCAAAAGTTTTTGTAAGAATTCGCCTTCTTTGTGTTGGACGGTTTTTATTATAAACTCGTCATCGTTGGTTAAGTAAAATATTGAACCGGATGCACCGGGATTTGATAATTCTCTCAAAGGAGATGAACACATTGACATCTGGAAAGAAACAGGTTTAGGTAAATAATTAATGTAATGATTTATGAATTAAAAATTTAAGCACACAAAATTTTATTATAGGTACAGTCGACTTCACTCAGTAGTGTGCAATTAAGTGAAGTTGACTATATTAAATTTTTAGATGCAGAAACTATAATTTAAAGCCTGGTTTACATTACAAACAGTACACATGAGACAAATATTAAAATTTTCAAAACACTTTTCAACCTAATCTTTGCAGTAAATATACTGCGGCGTTAGCATAAGCGACGAATAGTGTGCATAGGGCCAGTTTCACAGTGTACACTTAACGGAATAAGTTGCACTTAAGTTTTCCATATTGATACTTTATGGTAACTATTGCAGTCTGAGTTAGTAACACTTCAGTGTCCAAAATGGGGGACTTATGTGGAACTTATTCAGGTAAGTGTGCACTGTCAAAATGGGCTTTTTGTATCCTACATTGCGTACTTAAGTCCTACTCCCGTGTCTGTGAAACTGGCCCTTAATCTTATCTGATCAAATAACCTAAATGGCTAGAGATATAGAAACTATTTTTTTTTTGCATGCAAACATTATTTGAATTCAACACACCATGCAAAACAATTGCCAACACAATTGTTATGCATGCAAAAAAAAAAAATAAATATTGATACCTTCTCAAGCAACCGCATTTGAGTAAATTTATCACAATAAATTTCCGGGGATTTGCGATGAATGAATACATTTTTTCATAGCATTTTAGTCTTCACACGGGAAGTGGTAAAGTAGGCTTAAAAAAATAAAAATATTGTGACAATTTTGTTTCTGTTGAACAAAAATACCAAGTCTATGAAATGGGTGAGCCTTTAGAATTTAGATACATATATTCTACCAAAAAAAGTCTTTCATAAATCTTTTTTACCACAGGAAATTGACATACGTTTTGACATTTTTAAGAAAGTTGACCTAAGTTTGACATCAAGTTAGCAGGTATACATATATTAAAGTAAAAAATAATAATAATTCGTTTGTAGGAATAATATTCTATTATTTAGTTTTAAGCATTCATCCATCACGATTGGATTTTTCGAGTGAATGACATATATGTGCCGTAAAGGAAAATAAGTTTGAGTAGTTAAGTATTAGCTTGGTTTTACTGTCTGCGGAGGTAGGTCGAACCAAGTGTACGCGCACCATGTTCGATCGTTTACAGAGCCCTTAAGAATTTTCAGTTTAGCATGAAAACAGATTTGTTTATTTTGCCTAGAAACAAACAACTGTGTATGTATTAGAAATTACTCTTCACTCCTGAACACGCCTACTTTCAGAAGTAATATTAATACTACGTTTCCACCAACCACTAAACCGAGATTTAGGTAATGAGATTTGTTTGGTGTTTCCACTGCACAAAAAGAGGATTATGGCAAAACATTCAAATGATGTTTCATTTTTTTGATATGAAGTGGAAGTGAGATAGATAGTTTTTGTTTACATTTCCATCTGTCAATAAACGAAAATAGGTCGGTTCCACAATTATTCTTCGAAAAAAAAGTTTGTTTGATTTGACAAACTAATGTTTCCAAGTAGATTTGAATGAGTTTTATTTGAAATCTTCATTTGAGGAGATTAAAATTTGTATGGTAAATCTTGTAGATTTCAAGGAGATTTGTGATAATCTTGCTAAATCTCGGTTTAGTGTCTGGTGGAAACGTAGTATAAAATGCAAAGATTGAGATCTCTAAGATCTTAAGAACCTGAACTAGCTTAAGTGATTTAACATTAATATCAAAGTCAGAATTTTTCAAAATTTTGAGTTTGAAAATTAATATTTCAAAAACTGTTCACTATATGAACTTTATTTGAAAAGCAAATGAGAGAAGGGACTTCTGACTTAACATACAAAAATAAAAGGGCGTTTTAGTTCTTACCGTTGTTTTTGTAATAATTTTTTTACCCATTTCTTTTAAATTTTTCGGGTTCTATAAACGGTCTAGCAGGGTATATGCCTCCCCCAATCGCTCTTGAACATACGGATCTGTAATCATAGACTCAATACCTAGAAATGGGTAACAAAATTTTTGGTTCTTACAATCATCCTCAAAGTTGATTTTTACTGTTTTTCAAACTGTTTGGCAGGGTAAATGCCGCCACCAATCGGTATTAGACATACGGATCTGTAATCAGGAGCTCAATGCCTAGAAATGGGTACAAAATTTGTTGGTTCATACAATCATCCTCAAAGTTGATTTTTACGGTTTTTCAAAAGGGCTGGCAGGGTAAATGCCACCTCCAATCGGTCTTGGACATACGGATCTGTAATCAGGGGCTCAATACCAAGGGATAAAATTTTTTTTGGTTCATACAATCATCCTCAAAGTCGATTTGTTTAGGTTTTTAAAATGCTATAACGCAAGACTTGCATTTCTTTCATAATCATTATAACACCTTTCGACTCATATACTTTTTTTTTGTTCACTTTCACACCCCTTAATTTGGTGTGGGCTCTTAGACTATAATGACGATGAAAAAATTATTCGTGTACAAAAAAAGGAGGTTTCAGAGGGCCTCGGCAATCTCTGAACAGGATTCTTGAGCAAAAAATCTCAATTTTGCTGTCAAAATACTGAGCAAAAAAATTTGTATTCGCTTGCTCAGCTTTTGTTAGAGCAAAATCTCCGATATCTCGTTTTCCTGAACACGCCACTTTAAAATTAAAATTACTTCTGTTTTAGATGTAGTAACTCAATATAATTCAACTAAACTACAAGTAAGCTTAATTCCAGAAATCAGTTTTGCCTAGATATGACAGTGGGCTAAATTTGCGTTTTAGAAGGGTATGACATCATCTGACTGAACAGCTCATTGTCATATCTGGACGAAACTCCTTTTTTTAAGTTACAACTTCTGCAGTTTCGATTTTGTTTTCTTCTTGCTTTGTCCAAAGTAGGAGAATGTTTAAAATCTTCGAAGGCCAAATGCGTACAGAATTTAATAGAAATGCTAAACAAATTTTAAGATACCTAGCATTTAGTTTTTTTTTCTATCAGATATTTTTTTGGCACTACAATAACATAGCCCACTGAATGTCAACCTGAATCATCCGGATTACAGAATCCAATGAATGGCGTTGTAAGGGGAGTCAGACTCAATTGTGACATTCTTACAGTTCACTTAAATAGATTCTGTAATTGGGGCTTAGGCCCCGGGACAGCTGATTCCTTAAAAACACAGTCTATCTACTTTCCTAAACCCTTATAAGACTCCTATGCCACAACACTGGGACACAAACCTCTAAACACAAACAGAAAATATGAAACTATGCTCTAGAACGAAGCAAAAATAGAGTAACAAATTAGTAAAATAAAAATATAATTACAAAAAAAAAATTTTGTTTAAATGTCTTTAAGTAGGGAAATAACGATTGTAAAATTTGTTCTATTATATTTTTTTTAAACATGACAAAAGTGACTACATGTGTGCTAAAAATTCAATTCTCTGTATCAATCGTTATCAAGGTTATGAATTTTCAAAATTGGATTTAAAATAATATATGGGATTTCCCATATAAGACTCCAGACGACTTTGAGGCCGTTTTAACGTTTATACAATGAGGTAAAATTTTACAGATTTTTTTTTATTTAAAACAAATTAGGGGAGTGCGTCATTTAAAATAAGACAAATACTACCCTTATAAACACACAAAATTTTTCGCACTTGCCGCTTGTTGGTTAATTTACTCCTGGCCCCACCACGATGCACTACGGACTATCTTAAAAACCGAAATAATCTAAGTATTTGAAAATCACAGTCATTAGGTATAACGTCATATTAGTCCCAATTAAATAATTTTATTTGTTTGTATTGTGCTAACCGTTTCCCACTCAGTGGAATTTGACTCATGAGTCATGACGAATTCATATTTAATTGATAATAAAGTTTTTTTTGTGCATATCGACACCCATGAGGAGCATATTCCATCGTTACGTGCGGGACATTCGTACGATAAATCGATGCAAAACTGTAATCTATTACTAAAAATATTTAAAAAAATATTTAATATTTTTTCTATAAATACATACGCATATTGTTAAAATTATAGAAAAATATTTTTTAAAATAATATTATAATATTACGTGTGGTACATCAAAAATACTGCTGTTTAAATGTTTGTCTTTGATACACAATTTCAGCTAAGCGTAAGCCTTAAGTCGTAAAAGAGTTTAAAGGCATGAATTATATTCTTCATGATTTCTCAAAATGTTTCCCCAAGTTAGAATTCAAACTTAACTTCGATAAATAATACTAAGAGCAATTTAGTGAACGTTACGTGCGGGACAAATTTGTTACTTGCGGTACAAGTAAGAAATCAGTGTTTTAAAACTTTTTGATTGAGACCAAAATCCCGATTATGTATGCAGGAAGGGTTTTAATTCGATGGGAGTAGTATCAAGCTGGAGCTATTTAACTATAAAACTATTTATTTAAGTTCGAAAATATATTTAACGACTCATTTATCTTAATTTGTACAAGTAATAAATTTAAATTTTATTTCAAAATTTTCAATGTGTTGTTTTTAATTTTAGTTAAATTTTGTGTTACGCGTGTGACGATTTTATTTATTGGATAATAGGGAAAAAGTTTTTAATTCTTTGGCTTTGGCTCGGAATTCATAGTGGCTGCCAATAATTTTGTGAAAATATGAAATTCTAGGTATTGGGATGGTGTCTTTTCGGGAATTTTCATTTTTAATTACTTGTCGGATTGCAGACCCCGAGATTTAGATGATATTTGTCCGATTCACTACTTTTGACGCCAAATCTGCAAAATCTTTTGCTTTTCACCTTATTTGACATGTTGACATTTTTTTTTAAGGATTGAAAATATAACCTTGCTTATTTTAAATTTGAAACTCGTTATACGCGCGCGAGTTAAGGTAGCGACTCTAACATTGATGAAAAAAAACAATTGTCTTTTCTTTTGGGCAGAACTTCGCCCTGTTACTTTATTAAAACGAATGGACATCATATTTTGCTTTACAGAAGTGTTTAAAGAAAAACCAAAACAATAACAACAATAGTTTGAATAACATGAAGTGTGAGAAAATAAATGTAACTTGATTTAAATTGAACAACTGTGTAATATGAATAATGTGAAATACTTTGTAATAAGAATATTTATAATTTATAGTGGAATCATTAGGTAAACATATTTATATTAACGGAAGTTTGAGGTCAACGTAACTACAATATAAAATGTAATGAAATGATTAGGTAGGCAGATTTATATAAAGGGAAGTTCAGGGTGAACGTAACTCGCGATAAAGCTTAAAATTTTTTTTATAGGACGTCTTAAAAGCGAAACTATTATTGCACAAAACAATTAGTGAACCTCAAGCTTTCGATCGGATTAAAGCATATCAAATCGCCTTTTACCATAATGTGCAAGACAGAATAACATACGTAAGGTGATGTAAGGTTCTAAACTGTAGGTAGTCTTAGTTTTTTTTTTTTTGTTGTTAATAAATACATTACATTTGCCATTAAATACATAGCATATACAAATTGTCAAATAAGGCTCAAAATGAATTTATTGAAATTAAATTAATTTAAATTAATTAAATGAAATTCTGAGAATCACTTGTCATGATATTCGTGATAGAAGAAATAATAAGACTTTTATTTTTTTTTTAACGTTACGTGCGGGAAACTTTTTAAAGCTGCATTGCACAAAATATAGGGTATGGGTATGTAAATTTGAATTTTCTTCTGATTTATAATGAGGCGGAAAAACTTTGTTTACGAATATATTTCATATTTCCGAAACCTTTTTAAAATAAGAGTTAATTTTATAAAAATACTTTAAACGTTACGTTCGGGACAGAAAAATACCCGTTTTTCAACCTCACTGAAATAAATTAAAATTGGAGTATTCAACAATTTTTTCTTCTAAATGAATATCAACATATTTCTTGTAATATGTCCAAATCATAAATCATTTAAACTGCATCAGAATAAAAACTTGTTTGTTTATTCATATTTAGAAAAATCATCTAAGAAAATGTAAACGGATTCAAATTTGATCTTTTTTCGAAAAATCAAACGGCAATATTAGAGGCTACAAACTTGCAAACAAATTTTATCAAAAAAGTAATGTTTTAAATTTGACATCAGTTTACCATTTTTCGTAGAATGCTCCATGAGCAATATAAAATATTAACCTGAATTAAAAGAGCAACGAGGGTATAATGTGGCGATATTTCGCGAAATATCGGTATCTCTTATCATCTTCGAAAACAACAAAATATGTCTGATTGAGTTTTTTTTTTCTTAAAGTAGATTTACATGTTTATGCATCCGTAATTTTCAAGAAAAAACACGGAACAACTTTCAAGAATATCAAATGAATAAAAACAAAAAGGCGACTTAAGGTAACTTCACAAATTCGAAACACTATCGTTAACACAATCCTGTAGTTTTCTGTTTTTTTTTTTTCTGGACAAGATCTAATGAGTTTTTAATAAACAAAATAAAAGTGTTTTAAAGCTGCAAATGAATAAAACCTTACCATGAAATCATCTGGCTGAATTCCAAACAGATCTCTGAAATAACGGAATGCAATGGGAGCATATATTTTAAATCTAAATTCGCTGTAGTGATGTGCAGGTGTTAAACTAGAGCCTTCAGGGGGAAATGATATGCTTTCTATCTCCCAAAAATCCATCATGAGTAGATCTCGCTTAGGCTTAGATGCAAGACTTCCAACCTTTAAAACAAAAAAAGAATCTAAATGGTAAAGAATATTTACTTATTTGGTAAAATTAATAACCGTATGCTGTATTCCCAACTGAATGGAGCCCATAATCTGTGATGTTTGAATTTTCTTGTACGTAATTTCACCACCTTCACCAACACGTCGATGTCCGATTTTTCGTTCCTTATCGATTTTTCCATATTTCGAATTTTGTGCTCGTAGACCCTAAATAATCAGTTTTTAGTGAAATTCAATTGGTTTGAAAAAAATAATTGGTGGATACATACTTCAGGAGTAGAAAGTTGACCCAGGCGATCTAAAAACAAACAAATTGTTTATAATAATAATACTTCAATATACTTAACTAAATAACTAACATTAATTTTGTAATTAATAAAGGCCAATGAGATTTACCAAGAAGCTGAGGCGTTAGGTCTTAACGCCTAAAACCATAAAGCCCAAATTGAAAAATGTCATAAAGCCCAAAAACTGTCATATAGCCCAAAAACTGAACAAAAAATTGACACAAAGCCCAAAAGGAATTTCATTACGCCCAAAAAAAATCTCAAATGCCAAAATGCCCAAATCGAACATTGTCATATCACCCAAAATATTTTCTGATTTTGAGTTTGGGCATTATGACATAGAGTTTGGGTGTTTTGACTTTTTTTTGGGTGCTGTAACAATTTTATTTATTTTCGTTCTTAATTCTTTTCGCCCAATGTCATAAGCCCCAAGTCATCAAATGTCAAAACGCCCAAAAACTGAAAAATCGCCCAAAATCTCACGAAAAACGCGTCGCAAAGCCCAAATAAAATGTCATGTCGCCCAAATAAAAAACAATGTTCGAGTCCTGCAGTACTGTTGAGTGACACCAATTCGTCAGGTGGGATCAGGAAAATATTTGAAACTGCTTGTCTCAGGTAATATTCTGAAATAACGCAACAAACAACGCAACAAACACCGCAGCGGGGGGCGGCGCGGGCGCGGTGGCACGCTGCGCGGGCAGTGGTGTCACCGCGCCGCCACCGCACCGGCCGACGCCGCCACCCCCCCCGCTGCGGTGTTTGTTGCGTCGTTTCAGAATATTACCTGAGACAAGCAGTTTCAAATATTTTCCTGATCCCACTTGACGAATTGGTGTTTTTAAAATTTGTATCCTTTATTTTTGGTTTGGAATAATTTGTCTTGTAAATTCTAGAAAATGTCAAAAATGAAATAAGAAAAAAAAAATTACTTTCTATTGTACTGGTTCTTTTTGCAAAACATTATATAAATCAAATTAATTATACACGTCTACAATTTTAAAATTGTTTGGGGCTGAGACTAAAATTTACTTTTACATATAATACTTGTTTTTAATGTTTTTCAGATAGTCCATTCCGAAAAAACGTGAAAATAACCATCTTTTTGGTTATACTTCAAATATAACCAACAATCTGTTATTTGCACGTTTTTTTTATATTAAATATCGTGAAATAATACTTTTTCGAACGGCATCTGAAAGTATTCGCGTGATCCTACTTACCACCCTAGCAGGTCTTTCAGGCAAAGACAAAAATAACAATCTAAAGAGCCTTTGAAAAAAAAGAACCAATTTGAAATAAATTGAGTTTTGAAGAGCAAGATTAGTTTACTTTGAGGGGAATGCCGTGGCAATTTTTGTTTGAGACAAATTAATTTTTAAAAAAACTTTACCTCAAATGCATCAAATGAACGATTTTTCCATTTTTTGTCGTCGGGTGAAGTTCTTGAATTAATTTGAATAATCAAAATCGTACGCGGCAAGTCCGTTTAATAAATATTAAATAAAAAAGTTTAATGTTTTAAAAACAAGACATTATTTAGGTATAATAATTAATATGAGGAGACCAATAAGGTATTACTTATGTTGTTTACTACGTTCACTTTGTGAGGTGCTGAAGCCACCTGGACCTCGAAGCTGATTCGAACCTTTGTATACTTTCGTTGAGTGGTAATGAACGAATCTTGTTACCATTCAACGAAATCAATCCTACTTAAGGAGTAGAGTCGAGTCAAAATTTGTTATGTATAATGAACTGTTTTTTTTTGCATGTTTTTTTTTTAAATATGGACTTATTTTATGTGAGTTTTCAATTTTATTTGATGATTTGGCCAAAATCCTTCTTCAACTCCAAATCGAAATCTAAACTAATGTAATGAAAATCTGTCAAAAATCCGATCCTTTCATGAGTGAAGTGGATTAGAAAATCGATTAATTTTTTTCGTATGCTGAGGCCACACGAGCCAGTACTGGCTGGCCAGAGGCAATACACTCACAATTTCTTGCCAACAGACACAAACTTGAACAACTTGCTCGTCAACTGGCTAGCCTTTTTCAAAGCTAGTTTGAAGCCAGTAGAGAACCTCTTAAGTCGGAACCACTCATATGTCTCTTGTGTGAAGTCGTGTGTCGCTGTCATTACATAATGTTTCCTACGCCACACAGCAACACACGAGACAAATATGGTTCTATAATAATTCTAAAAAAGTCGGGTTTTTAAAGGTATTTTAATCCATCAGTAGCCATCCTTCAGTGGAATTTAACAGTTTGTTCTAAGTGACGGATTCTGGTTGGTATAGGCACAAGGCATTAGTGATGAAAATTTGGAGACATATAAAGCTCTTTAAGAGGGATTATTTTTGTTGTTGCACTTTGAACGTGCATTTTAGTAGTGTTGTGGCCGCAATATCGCTGCAGACCGATGAGATGTAGCTTGCACTGATACAAACGAAATGGCCACAAAATATGAAGCGGTATAAAATACTTTGAGCCCCGTCGAAACGAAATGCTGGCTAGGGGCCTTCAAGGTATGGAAACTTGACAATAATAGGTTAATTATGCCCTGTAAATTCTTTTTGGATTTTTTTTTTAAGAATGTTTAAGAAAAAAAGTTTGGAAAAAATAAGCGTCAAAGGCCAGCCAATGAAATAATACCTAAAAGGTTTTAAAATGCCTCAGTCAGCAACGCTGATCAGATGACACGGTGACAGAGCTCGCAAAAGAAGTGAGTCCCGTAATTATGCCAGTCTGTATCTGCAACGGAAACGTTTTTTTCTGATTCCATAAAGGGGAGATTGAACATTTCGCTGAGCTTGAAAAATAAGTGTACTTAGCTGCCATACAACTATTATGAAAAAAATTATTTATCTCCGAAACGACTCTTACGATTTTGATAAAAAAAATACAGATAAATTTTAAGATCATGGTGAATCTTTTGGTTTAAAAATTTAGAAGAACCGTTTCTTTTTTATTTTCCATTTTCTCGTTAAAGCAAATTTCGATAGAAATTTGTATACTGGAAGTCCTTCAAACATAACATATGTATCTTTATTTTAATTCGTAATTTTTTTTTAAACCCGTTACAAACGTGTTCGAAATAAATCAATTTTTGGTTATTGGTTTTATCTTGTATGGCAGGTACCATTATTTATGGAGCTAAAACAAAAAGTTCAATTTCTCCTCTATAGTCCAGTAACCTTGTCGTTTGTATGGAAGGCACCGTTAGCGTCAAATCTGGTATTTCTGATTTTTTGCTGAGTTGTTCAGGATATTGACCTAGTAAATAACCTAAGTTTTTGACCTCCAGCGGCGACCGCTTCATGGTCTCAAATACTTAATTTTAAATAAAAGCATTGTTCTACGAATTCAAAGTAACTTAATTTTCTTCAACTTGAAACCAAAGCCAACTCTGTACACCCAATGATTTCCAAAATACAACAAATTTAAAACTTAGCGATAAAAAATTTAATCAGCCCTATTGTGAGTTCCGCGTGAAAGAAAATCCGCCCGGAAAAATAAATTTCATTCTTCCCTTATCGTGAGTTTCGAGCGAAAAATGTTCCCTGTTCGTAAAAATTCAATGTCATGTCATTTAAAGAGGGTGAAACTCGCAATAGCTTTTAAAAATCCGGGCGAATAAAATATTTTCGGGCGAAATGTTTTCGAAATGTAGTGTTATCAAACAGTATAATGGAAAATAAAGAATGGTTGACATATAAATGCATCAAAACACTGGAGAGTGTAGATTGGGCGAAAAGAATAGGACAATCATAGGAAGGGGGGCCTATATACCCCCGTTAAGATGGGAGGGGTAATTATCTAAAAAAAATGACTTAAGGTAGAAACAACACTATTGAAAAACAATGGTAAAACACACAATATTCTCCTATAGCTTATCTTAAGACCAGAAACCCATTCTTGATTTCTCTTTTTCAATAAAGTTTTTTTAATCGATAATTTTTGAGAAATTAATTTGATTTTTGTAGGAATAAACATACATATATCGCAAGTAAAAATTGATATTTTTTTTTTAAATACTGTTTGAAATTCAATTTTTTAAATACTTAAAACTGGCATACCAAATTTTTGTTTTTAAATATATTTATTTTATTTTTATTTTGAGCTCAAGCTCAATTTTCGTTTAGCACTTTCTTTTTAACGATATCATTTTGGGTAACTTGCTGCAGTTTAAAATAATCTACATCAAGAAATGTATCTAATCTAGATCAAGAAATTTTTAAAGTTTATTGAATTTTATTAATTTCTGGAGTTCAAAGAGAATAAAAACTGACTTTTGGAACTTTGGCAACCTATATCGTTTTTCATTGACGACCTACATAGGAATAGTTTCCGTAATTTTCAATTTTCATAAGAAACAAGAAGATTCTCTTATGTATGTATATATATGTATAAAATATATAATGTTGATAGATATATTAAGCAATTTGTTTCATTTTTAATATTTGCATACAATTTTTTACAAAGGATTTAAAAAAAAGAGTTTTACATTTTTTTTCAAACCTTTGAGCTCAAAATTAATTTTTTTCAAAAATTTAAGAAATTAAAATCAAATACGAATATCTTAACAGGAAGAAATAGACAACCATCTACTCACACTTGCTTGGTTTTCCTGACGAAAGGACCGATTTCTATCGTTTTAGTTCCTTAGCAAAAATATAACATTCGAATTTTGGGTTTTTAAAAAAATTCACACAAGCTTTTTGTTTTAAACTAATGTTTTAGTTCCTTAGCAAAAATATAACATTCGAATTTTGGGTTTTTAAAAAAATTCAGACAAGCTTTTTGTTTTAAACTAATGTTTTAAAAACGGGTGTTGGTAATAAATATCTACTTAAAACTAGTTGTACAATTTTCTAATAGTTGCCAGAAAAAATATTATTACTACATGAAAATAAATTAAAACCAAAAAACAATACAAAATGTAAAGATAAACATAACACAATGCCACAATCTCATAACATTTATTAAAATTCATGTGGGTTCCTCGGGAATCTAGGTTTTATAGAATGATAATAAAATAATTAAAAACCCATGATACGAGTATATCAATCCAACAGGACGAAGAGATGTTCAAACAAGTTAAATTTATCGGCCACCTTTCGGTTGCAAAGGTTGTTAATCTTTTGTTGACCTGGAGAGTGAACGACTTATTGACTTGAACAACTAATAAATAAGCATATTATTTTTTTTTTCAGCTAAATAAAGAGAAGTAGTTCAATATTTTTAATTATAAAGGCAAATGTTTATTCTGACAATAAATTTTTTTAATAATTATTTTAATTACGTATTATGTGTCAATAGTAATTAACATAATAGTCAAATAATAAAATTTGAATACACATTTTAAAATTTATTTTTAAAATGTCTTCAGGCACTTGAACAAAAATAACCAGTTTTCAATTAATTAGAAAAAGAAGAAGAAAAACACATTCAAGATTTTTAATCTACGAAGCAAAAGTCTATACTGATATATGATATACATATATGTACCTATAGTATGATTTTTAAACGATTTATAAATATATAAGCAAATGATAATTTAAACTCGCGTTTGAAAGGCCTTTTGATGATAATCCCTTGCGGCACTTTGAAACAATTTATTAATTAATTTCATTGATTGTCCTAAATTAAATAGCATAAACAAAATACAACTACTTAAGGAATTTCAATTCAGAAAAAGACTTTCATATTCCTTGACATTGTTCCTTTTTTTGAATAAGCAAATAATTTGTTGGTATATCTACATTGCTTCCTACATGTTTATTGATTGCAAAATTTTGTTGGTGAAAAAATAGAGAAGGCTTATCGTATTTTGCTTGTTCATAATTTGTTATTAAGGGTTCATAATTTTGTTTACTATAGAATTAGTTAAATTTAATTTAATTACCATCTTTTTCGCAAATAGAACTATCCGCATTTTTGGTGTTAGTCACAGATGAAGACTCCAAGTCGATTGAATTTATTCCATCAATCGACTCCATCTTAGCAGCTTTTTTTTTTTTATTTAATAAAAGTTATAGTATTTTGTTTATTAAGTCATGACTTTGAACAAACACTTAATTAAAAAAAAAAAAAGAAGAGATTTTTATAGTTAGGAAAATATTTCCTGCGTTTCCGTTACTTAACAAACCTTAACTGAAATAAACGAACTACATTTTTGATGGTTCTCTTGTAGCAGAACAAGATGTTACTCATTTTCTCTTCAAAAGAATTAGCTTTTTGCTTTCCTTGACAGGAATCATGCTCAGTTAATAGGGAATACACGGAGCAGAATCCAAAAATGAAATCAACCCTTGATGTATTATTTTGTTGTTACCATCAACATGTTGAAAACCAGTCGATAAAGCAGTTTTGTCATGTAGACTTAGAAGCTGACATTAGCAAGGTGACAAATGGAACTGTAAAATGATGATATGCCAATGCAATGCTGAGAAAAAATATGGTGCCGTTACATGTGACATAAGGCTAAGTTACATTAAAGAAAGAACTTTGTTCTGTGTCATTTTCGTGAACAGAAGTATTGCTGGGGTTACACGTTCGAAAAAAAATGACAATGCCAAATTGAAGAGCAAAGCCAGAAAAAGTTTTCAATAGATAGAATAATAGAATCTGACACACACCAAAGAGCCTCACCTCTAACTTGAGTACCAATAAAGTAAGAAACTCAAATTTGCAGCATATGCTAAGCTCATCAAGTTTATGCGTCTCACCAAATTTCAACTCTTTAAGCGGTTTCTGAGACAAAGGACTGCAAAAAACCGTAACTGACTTACAGATCATCAATATTATGGATTAAGGAAATCCTTTGATTTTTGTTTAGAATATTATACATGCAGACGGGAAACTATTTGATATATGTATGTAGCTTTACAGTTTTAAAACGAATTTAAGCCAGGCAACTTAATCTTAATTTGAGATAGAGGAAAAGTCATATTCAAAAAGAATTTGGCCTCAATAAATGGCAAACATTTTATGAAGAAGTAAGTAAAAGCTTCATATTTGCCTTAAAGCTTTTTGCTCGTCTTAAGTTAAGACCGTACTCAATTTCAGCGGAACTACACTTCACGACGACGTCGATATTTTTTATGAAATTTTAGGAGCTATATCGCACTAAGCGGCAACAGAATTTTAAACAGTGTAGTTCCACTGCAGTGCAGTTACGTCTTAACCTTTAAGGTTCAAGTTTTTTTTTTGTAAAAAAGAGATATGGAGATACATATAGTTATAAATTCACACTTTTTCTTTAATGATATCCGTGTTTTTTGTGCCTTTATATCCGCTCCTGTTGGCTTTAAAATAGTTTCAATACAAAGTACAATAACAATTATTCATAATTGCAATAGCGGAGATAGAAGCAAATATAAAGGCGCACCAAAATATGGTAGTATCTAGTAAAACTAGTTATTGTATTAATAAAACTAATAATTTTTAGCCATATAGGCTTGAATCACACGTACAAATTCGTTTATTTAAAAATTGAATAGGTACCTACATTATGGTATATTTTTAAATTAGCTGTGGGTAGGGTATGATTTGAACTTCACATTTTTGACAAGATTTGAAAACTGTTTATAATTGGCTAGTACAAAAAAATTATATTTAAGTGGTCGTACTGGCAAAAGCTCATGTGCTTTGACAGTATCAGTCCTCTGAGATATCATTTTTCCTGAATTAGCCAAATCAACGAGAAACTGTTTTGTTCAAGCTGCCACTGTAGGACATAAGACAAAGCTGCTCTAAGAAATAACCCGCAGGCCAATTCTGCAAGCGCCAATGAATTTTCGGGTAAGGGCTGCGAACACTTTATATTCGTGCTCAAAAAATATGTCGACAAATTTTGCACGTCTCTCTAGAGTCTAAAGAGATTGCAAATATTCATTTGCATTATTTTCTGAGTGCACCCAGAGAAAACTCACGCTTTTGGCTCCTTGACTTGAGAATTTGTATGGAATTGCTTAGTCCAAAAATGTTTTATTTGTACAATTACCTTGGATTTTTGAAATTCTGAAAACTAAGCCCAAAATTCTCTATGTCCAGCCGTAAGAAACAATTCCTGTTGTATTATTCTTTTAGCCTGAACTGGGTTTTTTTATTCAATTAGCTTTGTTTTTAGTGTAAACAGTTGTTGCATTTGACACGCTTATGTTAAGCCCCAATCACTTTCTTATCTCTTTTAACTTATCTCTTTAAGCCTTAGCCCCAACTTCGGACTTTGACAGTCCCTAGACTTAAGCCCCCAAAACTCTCTGGAATGAAGGTAAGTTTTTAGGGAGTAAGTTCCGTAACCCTGGCTAGGTTTTTCGTCCATTATTCTCAGACCTTATTATTCCGAAGCTGTTTTTTTCGTCGCCAATTTTTTGGATTTTGTTGTTAAGGAAAAATTGGCATGATTATTCATAGCCCTCATACTTTTTTTTTGTCCGATTCGCTTCAGGTTAGGTTATGTCAGGTTAGGTGGGGTGTGCACAGCCTAGGCTGTTGCGTACACGGGGGCCTATTGGTCCATTGTGAAATTGTGATCCCCTTATAAATAAAAACAGAGGTGTTCCTAACTAATGGTTCGCTTAAGACTTTAGCCTCAAATCTTAGGGCTTAGATTCCCCACACACGATAGAGCCGAACATTGGTTCGGAGGTTCGTGTTCGTGGATTTTGGACTGGTTGAAAATCTAAATTGTTCGGCCGAACCAAACAAAGCCATCTGAGTTTTCCCACTCACAGGCAATTTTGGTTCGGCTCCGGGCCGTTCGGCTCTTTGGTTCGGTCGTGTATGGCCAGCTTTAGAAAAAAAGTAACATATCATGTAAGCAAATAGTTCGGCCTCAACCACGTTATTTTGTCCATCAAATTTCATATCTTAACAATATTTTAGACGGAATAAAAAACTCTACACATCACGTTTTAATGTATTGCTTTCTTTCAAATTATTTTAGGAATCGGCTGTGGGGTCACCCTCCCGGATCCGCAACTGTTGCCTATGGTTTGTCAAATGGGGCCAACGGAAAAATAATGTATGCAAAAACAAAATTGTCGCAAATATAAAGTGAAAAGAAAAATATTGCTGCGCTCATAATTTGCTTAAACCTAAACTGATCTCTATTATTTGTTCTAAATTATAAAATTGATCTTAGGGCAATCAAATTTTATAACTTAAGTTCTCAAACTGAACCATTAAACTCCAAGATCCGCTACTAATAGGGACGGCATTTTTATTGTTTTGATGACATATTTACAGCATTATTTGGCAACTTCTACGCAACTTTGGCAAACAAATAACAGTCATGCTAACCTTTCCTCTGAAATTTGTGGCATAGTCTAATGTTGCTTCTTCGAAAGCTTTCATGCTAAATTAACAAGGCTAAGACAGTTGTTATTGTTTACGCTATCAGTTTCATTTTTTAAGCCCATCAACACTTAAAACAAAATTATCTTGAATAATTTATCGTTAATTGGTTATAAAGTACATTGGTTATAAAAACCTTTAAAACAATTTTGCAACTCCTTTCGACAGAGATTTGTCAATAACTTTTAAGTGTTAGGCTAATGAATATACTGGAATATTAATGAATGAAATAAAAAATTGCGCTTACGGGTTTTTATTTTTGAATATGATTGTCTGGAACTTGCTTGCTTAAAACCCAACATTACAAATTCATCCATGCATTTTTGAGAGAATGGTCACACTGGTTATTTTTCAATATTTTGGTATAACTCGAAAACTTAACCGAATTCTATAATACAACTTAAATGGATTTTTTGTTGGAAATTAGATTTCATTAAAGTTGATGGTTTAAAAAAAAATATAAAAACATTTAAACAGGAAAATATAATAAAAACCGAAACAATCAAAATATGAGCAGTTTGGTTAAAAAATTTAAAATCAATGATTTTTTGACTGTTTTAGATGGTTTTCATTATTTTTTCCTGCATAAATGTTTTTATATGTTTCTAAAACCATAATTTTTAATAGAAAATCTTATTTCCAACAAAAAGACATGTGAGCTTAATAATCGAATTCGGCTTAGTTTTCGAGTTATACCAAAAAATATTGAAAAATTACCAGTGTGCCCATTCTCTTAGAAATGTATGGATGAATTTGGTCGAATTTTGTTAAAATTCTTAAATTCATCGATGCATTTCTGAGAGAATGACTCTTAAAATAAGTCGAATTTGAGAATTTAACTCAAGAAACTCTTTTTTGAAGGGTATTAAAATTGGTGTCAAAGATTATACAGGATACATGGAGCTTTTCAGTTTTGTTTTTTTTTTATATATTCAGCGTCAAAAAGGACCCTTAAATCGTGTGGCATATGCTTCGATTTCGAATTTTCATTAAATTTTCTTTAAAAATTAGCAAGTGACCAAAAAGTTACAGATTTTTGAGAAGCATAAACTTACTTGGGCAGATATTTTCACACGCCGGCGACGTCTCTGCATTGAATTCATCATTCGGAATCACAATAGTTTCGTTTTGACGATCGTTTTTATTATTTGCGATGAGTTTTGTAGAAAGATCAATTGTCGCTGTATAGTCGAATGAATTTATCGATGTTTTATAATGGCGAAGTGCATACCCATTTGCTCCCAATTTAGAGTAACGGGTATGAAACTCGCCACTCACTAATTCGTTTTCATGCATTTGTGTATTATAATAACTCGAGTATTTAATATGTTAAGTTGCTTTTAAAGATACCTGAACATTATTTATTTTTAATGAATATCCAAAAATTCTCAAATAAGAAGAATTTGAAAATGAAAATATGCGAAAGAAAGTATGCGTTTAAAACAACACATGTTGTTGTATAATTGAATATTATTTACATTTCGCGAAAAAAATGTGATGTTTGCGAACACCACATCAAAGGCAACTGAGTTCAAATCTGTACAAAAAAATCAAAGCCAGAAAATATATCCCTTGGGAAAATGAATCATTATAAATCATAAAACTAAATGATTCACTTCCACACGACTAAGTGAAGATATGATTCGATTCTCAAATTCTAGTATCGCTTTTGTTATTATTTGAAAAATAGTGCTTTCTTTAAACCAGTGCGCTCACACTATGGATGAAAATAACAAAACAAAACTTTCAGAAATTAAAGCTGAAACTACAAGATAAGTAATGCTAAAAATTTCATCTCGATAGTTTTTGTCAAACATGGTGATATTTATGGATTTTTAAAGCAGCGATATTTTATGTAAAGGGTGAGAAAAATGAGTCAATTTTTGGTTTTATTTCTTTGAAAATATGTGTTCTAAGCGTGCTAAAAGAGGAGGTCTATATACCCACTTTAAGATCTGAGGAGTAATATTCTAAAAAAATTACTTAAAGTAGAAACAAAACTATTGAAAATCAATGGCAACACCTAAAATATTCTCCTATAATTTATAGTTTACCAGAAACGCTTTCTTGAATTTTATTTTTAAATCAAGTTATTTGAATGTACAGTTTTGGAAAAATTAATTTCCGATCTCAAAATTTGGAAAACAAAATTTTCTCCAAATATCCTATTTCTACAAAGTAAATAGTTGAATATTTTTTTAATGTTGAGTTTGGAAATTAATTTCCCAAAAACTATCGATTTAAATAACTTTATTTAAAAAGAAATTTCAAGAATGGGTTTCTGGTCTTACGACTTTTTTTATTGTCTCGACCAAACCCACATGCTCCAGCTTTTTGTCACACTTTAGGTGAATCACCCTGTATATTCGAATTATATTTTTTCATATTTGACATGTAGCAGTCATTAAAAATTTTTAAAATTTAGTTAAATATTCCAAATAACATAAGATATTATCAAAATAATACGAAAAGTTCAAATTTTCAGGTGGTTTCACAGGCCTTAAAAAAGAATGAGTAAAATTTTTTCTTTAAGTAATTTTTGACGTTGAACTCAAATCGTCATACATTTTTTGCCATCTGCTTAGGTTTTTCAGAAATTCTGGTTTGAAAATGAGAAAACCAGGCGAAGTAAGTTTGTTTTTTAATTTGTAAATATTTCTAACTCCTTTAAAATTTGATTTAAATTCTTCCAATATTTTCATTCAATTTCCGATAAAACCTCAGTTAAATGTTAGCCAACCTCAGTTAAATTTTAGAATTTACCTATTTTCCAGTATTTTTGAGGTTAGATATCATCGTTAAGTTATTTTTGCCAGCAAAATAACGAATCCTGAAACAAATAGAATTAAGCTTTAATCTTTAATCCTTCCAAATATCTCTTTTACTCTCCGAGAAATCTACACAAATAAGATTATAACACTTTTTTTTTCGTAGAATGGTAGAATTGATAGTTTGGATAAAAACGGTCAAAAGCATTGGGGTGCAGTACATTTAGTCAAAAAATGTAATATTGAGGATAATTATAATGTTTTTGGGTGGGGAAATTTTTTTTGTTGGGGTTATGTTTGGAAAAATATTTTCTATTAAAGACCCAAGTTTTAAGAGGGTACCGCCATCTTGAAAAAAATGATTTTTCTTATTTTGTTTAGGTAATAACTCTTGAGAAGTTTATTTTGTTCACAAAATGATCTGAAAGACGGTACAATTGTCTACAAAATGATATAATAACGACCTCTGAACGTCAATTCGTTCTTAAGTTATTGGCAAATGGAGTCACTAGGTGCCAGCAGCCAGCGCGTGAAACTAACAATGGCGATAAATTTCTTTTCGATTTGACGTTGAATTTGAATGCATTTCCCATAAGAGAAAAACAAAAACAGCTCGTAGAAACATTAATTTTATATGAACGCTTGTTTGTATTATAATTGCGATAAAATAATTAAACATGCGAGTTTGCAAATCAAACGTAAAATATGTATATCGAAACTTATTACTAATTTGCTTTATTTTGCAGAAGATGAAATATGTAAGCAAACGTGCTTTTTTGTTGTTGTTTTCCAAAATGGATGTAAGACGTCATTCAGAACGATGTCATGTGCGTAGTCAGGTAGAAGTTAAAGGGGCTAGAGTTTCTTATGGATTTAAATAAAACATTATTTGTCCTTTTTATAATAAGTAACGAAAGAAGTGGAAATGTCAAAGCTCCACTTAAGTGATCGTAAGAAAAAAAGATAATACCAGGAAATGATGTGTTGCATCCATAATTGCGATTTGCTATTTTTCGATTAGTTTCGGTCACTTTTGCTTTCGTAAAGGTAGAATTCGCTCACTAAAGTAAATGTTTTAAGCAAACGAAAATTAGTTTTCCGAATTATGAAATGGAGTCACCTATAATGCACTTAAGTGATATAAATCTTCATCTTATTTTTTTGTATTAGGTACGCGCAGGTTAATTTAAAGTTAATATTAGTTATAGGGGCATCATTTGATTTAACTGTGTTCGTTTGTTTTATCCGACCACGTAAAGTGTTATTCTACGAATTAGTGTTTAACGTGATTTGGGGCAAAAAAACATTTATCATCCATTTAAGAAAAAGGTTAGCACTCTTTCAAAGTGAACTCTTCTCAAAAATAGAACTAATTAAGAGTGACCGAGCATGACCTTCATTCATAACTTGCCTCTTTTGTTTTAAGTTTTGAAAATAAAGATGTTCTTGAAGTATTAGCTGATTTAAAGGCTATACGAACATTTTCTTTATTCCATATTGGAGCATCTAATATACGATTAGAAAGATAAGGAATATAAAAATCACTTTTATATGTATATTGTTGAACATTTGGTTGTACATTTGTTTGTACTAAGGGATTAAAATAGGTATTTATTAGTGTTTTGATTATATTTAAAGGGAATGAATTCGAAGTTAATGTATCCATAATTATTTGGATGTTTTTTTGACGAAAGATAATGTCACTGTTATCTAACGCTCTGCTGATAAAATTTTTCGCAGTATTAATAATTACCTGTTTTGGTTATTTTAAATTAAAATTAATAATACGGCCTGATGATGTTGGTTTTCTATACCAATCAAAAACTAAATCACTATTTTTTCTCACTACTAATATATCCACGTATGGAAGTGTTCTATTTTTTTCAATTTCCACCGTAAATTGAATCTTTGGATGAAAAGAATTAAGTGCAGCGAGAGTGTTACTAACTTCGCTAGATTTAAGAATTACAAATATGTCATCAACATATTTAGTGATAATTTTTGGTTTATTAGGAAGTTCATCAAACACGTCGTCTAGCAATGCTTCCATAACTATGTCTGCTAAAATTGGTCAAGCAGGACTGCCCATTGGAACTCCATTAGTCTGTTGATAAATTATTTTATCAAATTCTAAATAATTGTTATCAATAACACATTGGATTTGGTAGAGAAGAGCTGGGACACTGCAATTCCGAAGTCAAAATTTTTAGAAATTTTACGATCTTGCGTTATTTTATATATTCCTAATCTTTCTAATCGTATATTAGATGCTCCAATATGGAATAAAGAAAATATTCGTATAGCCTTTAAATCAGCTAATACTTCAAGAACATCTTTATTTTCAAAACTTAAAAGTAAATTACCAAAAGAAGGTAAGTCAGATTTTGTATATAAAATAAAATGTTTAGGTGCTGGAGTATTGAGCTGTCCTTCAGTATATGTTGGCATATCAATGCAAAAACTTAAAAACCGTATATCAGGTCATAAATCTGATATAAATAACGGAAATTCACAAAAACCAGCTTTAGTTTTACATTGTATAAATGAAGGACATAGACCTGATTACATTAATGTAGATATTTTACAGACAGAAAAACATCATCACAAAAAGATGTTAATAGAAATGCTACACATTTTAAACACAGAAAATACAGTTAATAGACAATCAGACTATGAAGGACTTAGCAGCATATATGGTCAACTCATTGAGAGGCAATAAACTAAAACTAAGAATTTATATTTAACTTGTTTTCTAGGTTAGAATTATTTAAAATATTATGAATTATTATTCAAAATATAATAAATTTAGTTTGAAATATTTATTATTTTTCAAACTTTTGATTTAAAAAAACGTCTTTTTAAAGACATTTCTTAATATTGAAAAGAATAATAATTAAATTCAAAAACCCAAAATACAACCAAAAGAGGATTAAACCTTGGTATCATTTTTATAAAAGAAAAAGTTGGAAGTTCATATTTTATAATTTTTAAAAAATTGAAGCTATAAAATATTAATAACTATGTTTTAGAGACCTGAAAAAAAACCTCACCACGTTTGAAACGTCGTCTGATTTATATACCTATATACAAATATAGACCTGAAGCCCATTTAGAATTTAACTTTTGTAAGCGAAAAAAACGTTCTCTTAAGAAAAATAGAGAAGAATACATGTAAAGGGTTGCTGGTAGTAGTTTTAAGTATTTTTAATTTATTTTATTCTAAAATAAGCAAGCCAGTTCAGTTGATTCTGGAAAGCGAAACTGTTCGGTTGTGTTATCATTTCAATAAAGTTATAACGTTTTAAGAAAAGTTTTTTTTTATTTACATACTGGATATTTGATGTTTTAATTATACGGCCTATAATTTTCAGAAGTGGGATAAGATATCCACCCCGTTGATATAAATACCCCTCGCGGAGAAAAAAAAACACAAACGAAAGAAATAAATAAAAATATCCCTCGCGAAAAAAAAACACAAACGAAAGAAATAAATAAAAATACCCTTCGCGAAAAAAAAAATCGATAAAAACGCAGTGTTTTAATAATACAAAATAATATAACCCTATTAAAATAACGAGTGAAACCAAATGATTTCATAAATCCACATAAGTGATTCAGTGTGAATCTAAAAAAAAAAACCTTCGCACTACGACGCTAACCAAATTGTCGTTAAAATTCAAACTGCACTTATACACCCATACATTGTGTGCTGAAAATATATATCGTGCACATGGAGAACGACGAGACACAGGTAGAGGTATACAAAAAGTATAGAGCTGTGCAGTTGCGGTCGTAGTTAGGAAGACTCCAGCAAAAAACAACAGGCACGAAGGCAGAATTACAGCCTTATTCTGGCAACCTCACTGATGCCTCACAAGTCACAATAACCTCATAACTCGAGGTGAACTCGATTTTGTGACTTTTTTCGTATTCTAGCAAAAACCTCACAACTTGTGAGCCTCATAAAAACTTGAAAGATATGATCTGGTCGTTGGCAGATCACAACTCACATACGTGACACATCTTTCCCTCAAAACTATACAGAAATAGCAAAATAAGAAGAAATACGTAATTGAATTTGATTATAATACATCTTTTGGAAGAAGTTTCATCTAGAAAAGAAAAGTAAGAATTTACATACATACATATTAACAAAAGCAAATTAATATTTTTTTTTCATATATGACTCAGATTGCAGCGAAGGAGAATATGCTAAGACAATTATAAGAGATATGAATGATCCATTTGCCCTTCAAAACACAACTTTTATTAAATTATTTCGGTTTCCACTAACTATGTGCCTGGATATTATCCAGGAATTTAAACCACACGACGACCAAGACAGTTCACTACCCTTTGTCATCCGTGTATAATCACAATTTTGCCTTTTAGTTTTTTTAATTTAATTTTCTTCAAAATGTGGGGTCGAGCTGCTCCCGCGACGCTCGTTTGATTTTCTGATCTAGAATATAAAATAATAATTATTAAATTTAAACATCAATGTTTAAACGAATTGCTTACCAATAGAATTCATTATTATTATAAGGTATTTAATACCGCCAAATAAGTTCTTTTTGTTTTAAATCTGTTTGTTTTCAGAAATCAGCTGGCCAACCTCACAATGAAAAATTCACCTCCCTGTGGTGAGTTTTTTTTGTGAGGTTTCTTATGAGAGCTTAAATAGAATACGAAATTGTGACTGCCTCATAAGAAACCTCACAAAACTCACAAAAAATTGTGACCTGTGAGCCTCACAACGGCAGAATAGTGGCTAAAACAGATGTGCTGCGAGTCTGCACACATCTCTGCATGCAGAGCTGCACACGAAACACATGTGCATAGTTTCTGACATTCATGATGCATAGTTATGTCAAACAAATACATGAAAGCACAGCGTTGCCGATGTCACACAATAGTGTTGGAGTGAGATTTTCTTCGTTGGACGATGGTAGGGTGGCAACGCCCGCTTCATGGATTCTTAAACAAAAATCACCAACACAAACAAATTTTTTGAAAGAATGGCAGGTGATGTCAATATGAGTAATGCCAAATAGCAATTATTTAGAAATGTTCGTTTTTCAGTTGTGGCTGCAATGAAACTAGGCAGCAAATTTAGAAATAGAGACATCGTGCAGCGCTGCATGCAGACTTTGAGTGAATCGGCTCCCATAAGAACCTGTGTAATTTAATTTCGCTGCATGGAAAAAGCTGCACATCTGTTTTAGGCATAGGGCTGTTAATCCCTACCAGCATCACAACGGGGAGAGTATCTGCACGAAGTGGATGATAATATACACTTAGACGATTCTGAGGTATATACGGATAACATGTATGTATTTGACTGAAGACAAGACAGAAGCAGCACACGAGCAGAGAAGCAGACGAACGAGAAAACGAGTGAGCAGAGCCAACAAATGAAAGCAACTGGAAATAAGGAATGCACAAATGAGGGGAACATTGGAAATAGTACAAACGAAGGCGAAAGAGGAGAAGATGAACGAGGTAGCACGGATATAAAGATCGAATAAATGATGATAGAAATTCAATTGCTAAAAAAAGAGGTCGAACTTCAGATGAGGGAGAAGAACATTTTAAAGAGAGAGATTGAAATGTTGAAGGGTAAGAATACTACCAGTGGTGGCGCCGTAGCGTATTAAAAGATTTAATACCAGAATTTCGTGGCGAGTGTTTTTCACACTGGGCGACACAGTTTACGAATTTGGTAGAGGCGTACAAATTAGATGACAACAGCGCGCGAATTTTAATTTCGTGCCGACTGGGTGGTAACGCATTAAAGTGGTTTCATTCGAATATTGATCTTGCCCGATTAACCACTAGCCAACTAATGTACGAGATGGGCAAAATGTTTTCATCAAATGAAAGTCGTGTTACATTAAAACGAGAGTACGAGACGAGGGTCTGGCAACAGACAGAGACCTTTCAATCGTTTGCCCATGAAAAGTCAATCATGGCAAACAAATTGAATCTGGACAATGATGAAGTGCTAGAGGACCTCATAGAAGGAATTCCTAATGAGAGGTTACGGGCACAGGCACGCATGCAGTGCTTCAGAAAAAGGCAACAACTGATGGAAGCATTCAAGCAAATTAAGTTGCCCAAAATTAGACCAATGTCTACCCCATTAAGATGATCGACGGTTCCTAGTCCAACGGTGAAAACATCACAGGCAGTTGTAAGATCTGCCCATCAACATCTCGGCGGGTGGCGGCTCCAGTTAAAACCGAAACCGAGCAGATTAGGTGCTACAACTGTAATTCGCTTGGGCATTATGCGTCCAATTGCCGTAAGAGGTGGAGACAGTTTGGGGCATGTCACGTTTGTGCCCAAATGGGACATCTGGCAGCGGAGTACCCAAATAGAAAGGCGTTGGTGCTTCACACTTTAGATGACGACGATGAGGATGATTATGTAAGGTTATTATATTATGTAGTTAAAATAAATTTCTTATCGTATAAATTATATTAAGGAACCCTATTAGATACCGGCAGCCCTATATCTATCATTAAGCAACAGCACGTACCGTCTTATTTCTTAATAAATAATAATGAATGTAATTAACTTGTTTTTGGTATAAATAAAAGTCAATTAAAAATAATTGGATTTGTCAATGCGTTTGCATATTTTGATTATAAAAGAGATTGATATTAAATTATATGTTGTAGATGACAGTACGATGCAGTATTCAGTTTTACTCGGAAGAGATTTCTTAAATTAAGCAAAAGAAAGATTATTAAAATAAATGAAAGAGGAACATGTAAACAAGAATGGAATTGAAAATGAAAGTATAGAAAAAATATATTAAATTATAGATAGAATTGAAAATAAAAATGATATAATAAATAAAAATACATTTAGGTTAAAAAATAATTATGAAAACGAATGTTTTAAGTTAATGATGCAAAACGAAGAAAATGAAATTGATCTGGAAAAAAGATGTAAACAGTCTTATGAAACAAAAAGTATATTTAATGAAATGTACCGGGATTTCCTGAGTTGCAAGCGTCCTAATTGTCCTGAGACTGACTTACAAATGAAACTTAGATTATCTGATGATAAATTATTTAGTTGTGCACCTAGGAGATTATCATATATGGAAAAGGCTCAAGTACAGGAAATACTAGATGAGTTATTAGAGTCAGGAGTAATCAGGCCGAGCAAATCGGAGTATGCGTCTCCTATAGTTCTCGTAAGGAAAAAGACAGGTGTTATAGGCTATGTGTCGACATCGGGTTTTAAATAAAAAGACATTAAAAGATAATTTCCCACTTCCACTGATTGACGACTTGATAGATAGGTTGGCAAATAAAAAGATATTTTCACTTTTAGATTTAAATAGTGCTTTTTATCATATAAAGATGGAAGAATAGTCAATCAAACTAACTTCGTTTGTGACTCCATTAGGTCAATACGAGTTTTTAAAAATGCCTTTCGGATTGAGAAATGCATCCTCAACATTCCAGCGATTTATTAATGAGGTGTTTGAAGATCTAATCCGAGCAGGCAAGGTAGCAATTTACCTAGAAGACATAATGGTGGCAACAGAACCAGTGGAAGAGCATTTAGAGATTTTGAAGGAAGAATTTAGAAAATTGGTCGCGAATAAATAAGAACTTAGGGAAGATAAATCTGAGTTTATGGAGTCAGAAATTCATTATTTAGTATATATCATTTTAGGAGAAGGTATTAGACCTGATGAAAAGGGATTGGAATCGGTGAAGAATTTTCCTATTCCAAAGAATGCTAAAGAGATTCATAGTTTCCTAGGATTATGTTCATATCTTAGGAGATTTATAAAAGGGTTTTCATTATTGGCTGAGCTTTTATACAGATTAATAAAGAAAGATACTGTGTTCAAGTTCGGAGAAAAGGAAGTTGAAACTTTTCATATCCTGCAACAAAAGTTAATCGAGTCCCCGATTCTGGCCATATATGATCCCCGTGACGAAACTGAGCTTAATTGTGATGCAAGCGCATTGGGCTTTGGGGCAATATTATAACAGAAGAAAAAAGATGGGATCTTTCATCCAATCTTTTATTTTTCGAAACGAACAACAGCTTGTGAGGCAAATTACCATTGTTTCGAGTTGCAAACTTTGGCGATAATAAATGCCCTGAACCGGTTTAGAATTTATTTGCATGGGTTAAAGTTCAAGATTGTCACGGATTGCAATTCTTTAACTTTAACATTAAATAAGAATGAAATCATTGCAGGATTACGATTTTGTATTGGAACACAGAAGTGGAGGTAAAATGCAGCATGTGGATGCATTGAGTCGTATTCCGAATATATTAGTACTTGAGGATAATACATTTGAGCAAACGTTATCAATCTGTCAGAATAAAGATGAGTTTATACAAAAGATAAGAAGAAGATAGTATCTATTAGCTAAGGAACGGATTGGTATATAGGAAAATGGGAAAAGATATACTATTTGTGGTGCCAAAAAGTATGGAACGGAATATCTTGCAAAAATATCACGACGAAAAGGGACATTTGGGGGCCAAAAAAGTCGTAGATAGTATTCTGAAATCCTATTGGTTTCCAGACATGAGTGTTAAGGTTAAAGCACACTTAAGTAATTGCCTAAAATGCATAGTATTTGCTACTAAGATGGGTAAACATGAAGGTCTCTTACATAATATACCGAAAGGTGGTGTACTATTCAATACCGTCCACATAGACCACTTTGGTCCAGTAGAAGTATGTTTTCTTAGTGATAGATGCATTCACGAAATTTACCAGGTTATATGCAATGCGTTCCGCAGGCACTTACGAAGTGATCACTTGTTTGAGAACATATTTTAGTGCATATAGTAGACCGAAAGTGATAGTGTCGGATCGCGGAAGCGCATTTACATCGGAGGCATTTGGGGAATTCTTGAAGGAAAACAATTTTCAACACGTGAAAATTGCTACAACATCACCTCAGGCCAATGGACAGGTAGAACGTGTCAATAGGAGATTGGCACCAATGTTAGCAGATGTAACGAATGGTGGGTTAGAATTCTCATTGGATAAGGCCTTATCTAAGATTGAGTTTGTTATGAATAATACTATATATAAGGGAACAGGAGCTCATCCAAGTCAATTACTTTTGGTGTAAGTCAGCAAAGAGATAGTACAGACCCATTCAAAGAAAGATTAGAAGAATTAAATGATAAGGAGAATGCGAGGGATTTAGAAAATTTACGAAGGAGAGCTTCCGAACGAATAGTAAAAATGCAAGAATACAATAAGCAAAAGAAGGATCAAAGGAGGTTATTTAAGGAATATAAAATTGGGGATTACGTGATGGCGAAAAATTTCGTCAGTCAACCAAACGTATGTAGGAAAATAATCGCAAAATATAAAGGGCCTTACGAAATAAGGAAAGTTCTACCAAATGATAGGTATGTGATAGGCGATGTCGAAGGCTTTCAAATTAATAAAGTTTTAAGAAGAAAAGTTATTTTTATTAATATACTGGATATTTGATGTTTTAATTATACGGCCTATATTTTTAGGAAATGTTAAGGACGTTTAATTATTTGTCTTATTAAAAAAATTATTTTTCATTTTTGCTCTTTTAAAATCGCTACAAAAGTGACTAAAAAATAAAATAAATATTATAAAACCATACTTTACGATAGTTAAGGGTTCTAAGTATGTGTACAATAATTTGCGCAAGCTTAAATGTCTAACTTTGACCACAGCATTGATGCAAACATTTCGCGGTTCACTTAACTATCATAACCTCTCATGCAGAACCTATCAGACCGATTTGAATGGGTTTTCAATATTTCATTTTGTAATTCCCTAGATGATCTGAGTTCACATATATAGTAGACTTGGACCTTTTTTATCTGTCAGTTTTGCGCTTCAAAACTACTCTGTTTAGTAAAGCTTTTTTCTGACGTCAACGCTGTATAGCAAAAATAATATAACACTAGAAAGTTTTATATAAATGTCATCTTGTGAAGAATTTTATAACAAACAAATTTTGTCTCTATGTTTTTTCGTAAGATGAATGTTTCCAAAGTTATATAGGGAAACAACAATTTATTGGACTGTTTTATATAAATGTCATCTTGCGAAGAATTTTATAACAAATAAATTTTGTCTCTATGTTTTTTTCCTAAGATGAATGTTTCCAAAGTTATACAGGGAAACAACAAAAAACAGGGAGAGAATAATGCGTTTTCTTGCACGTTTTGATTTTTCCTGCAAATAGCACACCTTTTTGAGCTGGGAACAACCTCATATTCTTGGTGTTTACATATTTTCTGATCGAATCCCATAAAAATCTAATGTTACATCACCATGTGCTTCAATTTTATCCTAATTTGCCTGGACTATTTGTATTGTTTACTGTTTTGGTGCTGATTTGTGGATCAACAACTGCAAAATGAATGTTAATTCTTTTTTTTATTTATTTGTGAATTATAAAAAAAAAACATTAATAATCGTTTTTAAATTATATTTATTTTTATATTATGTATGTATCATTAAAAAGAACAACGTCATAACTCAAAAAACATCAATTTTGACCTAATAATACAGTTCAAACTCATTTTCTATAAACTATTTTTTGGCAATATTTCATTTCTATGACTGAAAAATTGAAGGCTGTAGAGCATCATTTGTCGTTCACTGTCACTTTTAAATATTTTTTTGTTGAAATACTGTATTTTTTTCATTTACGCAGGGACCTTTAAAGTGAAAACAGTCCAATAAATATTTTAAAAGTGTCATATTTTGCGATAAAATTTTAGTTATGGCGTTGTTCTTTTTAATGACCGATATGTACGTAGGTCAAATCAATAAGGCCACATCAAGATTCAGTTGGATGACTGACGCCGCCTAATCTCTTCAATTAATTTTGATTCCACAAAACTTATTGTACTGTTTAGAAGCATTTCAACGTTCCAGATTTTGGTGAAAGATTGTTCTCCTGTTTTCTGCAATTTAATGAACAAGTCCCGCATCGTTCCGATATGGCTCTCAACCTAAAAACTAGGGGTACACTTGCATAAATTCCCAACAAGCTGAAAATAAGCATGGACTTTAAAAATACCTTTATAATGAAATTGTCAAAAGTCCCCAAGGATCCCATGTATGGAAAAAAATTTACTCAAGGTTGAATGTCGAAAATATTTCGCATATAACTCTGAAACGGTAAATGCTATCGAAAAGTATTTCATACAAACTTTGTAGATCATGTTATCTGCAATAAAAAAGGGCATGACAATTTTTTTTCCTAAGACTCATCGTTAAGAAGATATCGACATTTAAAAAAACTTAAAGTGTCGAAAATTCCCGTTTTTCACGTATAACTCCTAAACGGTTCATATTTTCGAAAACATGTGAATACCAAGTTTGAACATTATGTAACCCCCTACAGGAAAAATGTATTTTTTTTTTTCATAAAAACAACTATTTTAAAAATTTAATTTTTTTTAAATTTTGAAAAGTCTAAATTTCTTTTTTTTGCGTTCTACTCTTAAATGTAGAAATTGTCGAAAAAACTTACGCTCAACCAGACCATAATATTCTCTACAAAAATATTATAACAATTGTTTCCAAATAAATCATAAGTCGGAAGATATTGCGACATTTACTCGTCTGTCGAAATTACCTCGGAAATTTGGGGAATTTTGACAATTTCATTATAAAGGTATTTTTTACGTCCATGCAAATTTTCAGCTTGTTGGGAATTTATACAAGGGTCAATGTCTAATTTGACGGGACTTATAATGTTACTTATAATGTTGTACGGTACGTCGTAATAAAAACGTTTAAAATGCATTATTGTTTCTGTGTGTTAATATAGTAGTTTTAATAGTATAGAATCCACGTATATATTAATACGTGGTGGCCAAACTGTGTCCAGCGATTTTCTCCTTAAATCCTCAACGGAACTACATTAATTAGGTACTGTTGGAAAGATTTTGTCCCCAGATGTGCCCAAATCACTATATTTGCGTATGTAACCGTTAAGGGTAAAAATGGTTAAAGGTCGAATTTTGGACGATAGGCGATACTAGTATTTAGAAATAAGGGTTATCAAAATAAAGCTAAAGCTACATGGAGTTGTTGGATAGGCCTTTATTGGTGAATTAGATTGCTTTTATATAAAAACTATGATTCTTAATGCATAATGCATATTGCTTTTTACATTTGAAGAATTTTGTAAAAGCTGTATGCTATGTAGATTATATCAAATAAATTATAAAGGCTCCTTTCCCACATTTATTTGTTTCCAAAAACGAATAGTCCACGCAAAAAAGTAGCAAGACCATAGCTTATTAGCTATCGCTCAAATGCTATTGTTTTAGGCGATTTCGTTTTGACGATTTTTGATTTACGGAAGTCAAAACGATAATCTTCCAGTCGATAGTGATTATCGCTTTTACGTGACGCAAAACTATCGTCAATCAAAACGATATCATCTGGCGATAATCGAATAACGGAATGACCCCCTGCTAAAATATTAAAAAACAAAATAATTGTTCGTTTACTTTAATGCATCACTGTGACTTTGTTTGACTTTAAGAAATCTTGTTTTTACATCAGTTATTTACTTTTGACAGTTTTTGAGGTAAAATCTTAAGTCCATTTCCTATGGAAAGAAAATCGTATTTCAGCAGACTACGAATTGTGAATATTTTTTCTTAAAATTCACAAACTTTATATAGTCTTGCAAACTACCTTTAAGCAGAATAAAATATAATTACGATATCCTTATTCGTTAAAGAGCTATGATTTGTTCAACCAAAAAAAGTCAATATAAGCAACTTTGTGGGACCTTATAACTGACGATGAACTAAACCAAATGAAGGAAAAACGGTCGTTAAAAGCGAATGGTCATTATAAACTACGTTGTTATAGGTAAGGTTGACTGTATGTAATATTTTTTTTAACATGGAGGTGTTAAAAAAAATTCGAAAAAAATTGTTAATGAGAATCAATAAACAGCAACAGTTACATTTTGCCATTTTTAACAAATCTGTTATAACTGTTAGAACTGTTATAAAACAAAAATGCATGAAATGTATAAAACACTGATCTAAATTTTTAGATCAGCATTAGAAATAGCATTATTTTTTCCAATTGAAATGAGAGGATACAGGATAATGCAAAAGGCGAATCATCTATACGGATTTCGATTAATGATGGAGTTGTATATAATCCTTGAATGAATAGAAAATTTGAGGGATATTTCACTGCGACCTTCAGATCTATTGTGCCCTTATAGAATCCTTTATAAAGGTTTTTCTATTTACAAAAAAAAGTAACAGTACATTCATATAACTACTCGTATAACCGATAATAACCATGAGAAACTAAGAATTTCAATTGTATCCATATATTTACATACATTTACAAAATAAGCACTTTTAAAAATACGGCAAACTCTATAAATTTATTAAATAATAGTTATTTATTATTACTTTATTTTAATTTAACTAACTGCTTAGAGCTAATGATGCTATGGACATCACTACGGCTACAGTAGTCCACTTTCTTTGTATGTTGCTTGCTTTATCTAGAAATAAAAATACAAAACGTTTCATTATTCAATATTATTATAATATAATAATTAATTTACTAAAATTAGTTTGTCCTGTTTGGTGGATTACAAATTCACATATGAATTACATTTGACTCAATTAACAATTAATTTATTTATTTCTGTATAAGATAAGATTTGCTATATTATAATATCAATAGCAATGTTTATTATGGTTATTTGTTTTTAAAATATTTCCAAATCAGAAACAGTCTCGACAGATTGTAAAATAAAAAAAAAACTTTTGTTTGAACTTAATACAGTTGATTTGAGTAATGTCCAAGATATTAGCACTTCATCAACCAGGACAGAAAATGGTCATAAAATGCCTGATTAATTTCAGTTACTAGTAGTCAGCCTTAATATTTGTTTTAATGAATTTATTCTTTAATTGTTTCTACAAAGTCATTACAGAATTTAATCGCCTCATCGACGGAATTAAACATTTTCTTTGTTAATTCATACCTAGTTGACCTTTTACAAAAATGTATGCCTTTCAAATTGTATTTACTGTAAATATGAAATTGTTTCTTTTTTTTTATAACTACGCCGTAAAAATATTAACATGACTATTTTTATATTTAGTCAACAAATTACTGCTTGTAAAAATGCTGTGCAATCCAAATATTTGTATCGCTCTTAATTTTTCTAAAAAAAAGTTGTGACAAAGCTTTCTAACGGTCGCGGTTGGTGTGGGGTCGCGTATGTGTAATTATTTTTTCAATATTACTGAATGGAAGTCAGGCGATGAAATTATTTTTTTTAGCATTGAAAATAATTATGGGGTCGTTTTAAGAAACATTGTGTGTGTTAAATTGGGTTTTCTTTGTTGGACAATTGTAAGGCGGGAGATTGTATGAAAGATTTGACACTGGTCAAGAATTGATTTAATTAAATTGGGTTTTGTGTACATACTCGCAGTTAGGCTGCATAGCTTTCGCTCCGTAGTTTATATTATTGAATGTTTGAATTTTCAACAACCTCTTGTGTGTGTTATTTAAATGAATTAATGAATAAAAATAGATGGGTCATCAGCTAGCCTGTAGTGGAGAAACGATCGAATTTTTGCCCAAAATGTACCCGTAGGCAAAGGGCCTTGGTCATACGGAGGAGTTTAGGGAGCATTTATTTAAAACAGCAAGAATAAAAAAGTGAATTCTAAGATATATGTACCTTTACCTGACGGTGTCTTCACGACACAATTATTTCCGTGATTGAGCTGTCGCCTTAATGCTTTATTCTGGATTCTATCCAGAAAGTATAACGATATTCTAGATTAATCAGACCAGAAATTTAAATTCCAGCATTGGAGGCATGAACTTACATCTACCCAGAGAACCCATATAAGTATTTGGCTGCATTTATCTAAGGGAGTGCCAACAGTTTTTTCCTCACAAAAATGTTAACTTTTGTAAAATTGTAGAGTGCAATATTATTTGTATAGACATACTTAAGAAGTACCAGGTTACAAAATTTTAAAGAAATTTGTACAACCATTAACGGCATATATTTACATGATATAGAAATAATACAAAAACAAGACAAAAAACGTTAAAATCATACTATATATTGAATTTTTCGTTGAAGTGTAAACTGTAGTTTTCTAACATCTTTTTATCTTTAACATTATCTACAGGCACGCGTTTAAAATCAAAAACTGTACATCGTAAGTGGTGGTTTTGAGAAATTAAAAAAAAAGCATTTTTAAAATTTTCATTTCTTGAATTCTTTAACCAAAATTTATATTTTCATAATGCAAATCTCAAAGTTCTATCTTTGAATTTCTTTTTAAAAATGTTTTCCAAATAATAATAAAAAAAGTTTCGAAGCAATTTTGTAAAACTGCCATATTTATTTTGGGTTTTTCCTATAACCTTAGTAAATTAAGCTAATAAATAAGGTAGGCGCTATCGCCAGTTAGATTATCTATTGTGATACGGAGACTGAAAATACTGACTTGTTCTTTTTTTAAGCAAATCGTATTTTTTGTTAACGAGGATTAACACTTATTAGCCTAAAGTTCTGAGCTTCATTAGGTAGCTAAATAGATCTTTTCCACATTTAAATAATCCTTTTTTGTAATGAAAATTGTTTTTTTGTTTAACTAGATTTTATAAAAAAGAGTTGGCAGCATTGTACGTTTTTGCTTCGCCTAGTGACGTATTCCAAACTTGTCTATTCTTTCTCTTTCTGAAGCAAAGAACACGCGAAACAGCAACAATTATTTTGGGTTGTTGATAATTTGTCGACATTTTTTTTTCAAGGGACACGAACAAAATTTAAAACAAAAATTGAAAAATAAACCAATAATTGTGCAAAAAAAAAAAAGAAAAAACAACTTTAACAGCAGACATGGATTTGCTAATTGAATTGGTTAAAATAAAAAAAATAAATCGGGTGGCACAACGGCTCATAAAGAACCAGGGCCTAGTGACTAACAACTCGCAACCATTCCTGTGTGCACCTGTCGACAGGAATGGAAGGGACCTACAATTTTATGCTGAATCCGAACGGCTAGACGAGAAGCACTTATTCGTGACAAGTGATACTCTTGGAGGATCTGTCAATTCCTCGCAAGAGGCAGTAGCCTTGAAAAAAAAACTTTTTTTTAGTTTTTAGGTGAACGAGGCTGGGAGGCGAACCCAGACCTCCAGCGTGACAGTCGCAATAACCATTACACTACGGGCTACTACAATGGAATTGGTTAAAGTAAATACATTCCATAATATAGTGGTCCCAAACGTTGAACTTAGGTTTAAACGGCAGAATGATCTCGGTTAACTTAAAGTAAAAATTGAACTCAGTTCAAGGTTTAAACGAAACTGTGAAACTGAATAAATTATTGATTGTTTAAACTTGCACTGTGAAACTGGGGGTTAGAGTTTGTAAATATAAAACCAAGCGAATGCTAGATTTCGAGATCAAAAAGGGCTTCATGAAATTTGGGCCCAATGAAATATGGCCCCAAATATAAAATAAAAAATGGCCCCAAAAAATTATGTGGAAAACAACAAAAACTTTTTTAATTTTGGGGTAAGATTTCCTTATGAAAAATGGCCCCAAACTTTTATTCTTAAACCAAAATACTTTTACAACAAAAACTTTGTTGGCAGACCGACTGACAACATAGGCGCATGCCAGGCGACTGAGCATACCCTAAGCGACGGAGTCGCTTGAGCGGGATAGAGGAGCAAAAAGGAAGTTAAAATCCTTGAACACGCAAAGCGGGCCAGGCAGGGTACTTTTAAGGCTTTCCCAAACCGACGCAAAAGATTTTTTGTTCGATTGTAATTTTTTGTTGCTGTTGCTTTTTATATTAATTTTGGGTCAATTTTTCATTTTGTTTTTGGGGCAATTTTTTAATTTTGAAAATGGGGCCTTTTTTCATTATGAAAAAAAGTTCCAAATTTGGGGCCAATTTTCATTCATTTTTCGTTTGGGCCCATTTTTCATTGGGGTCAAATTTCATGTAGCGTTGAGATCACTCTGAAAGACGTTATATTCAAACCAAATTGGATTTCTAGTTCGAATAAATGACATCACCGAACATTTGCGAATATTTAAATGCAAGCAATTGATATGACACCAATTTGTAAGTCTGTCAATATCAAGTTAAAGTTGTGTACAATGCGACACAGTTTTAATTTGTCTAAAAATCTTAAAATCATCCGCTAAAAGTAATCCACTTGAATTTAAAATAAAATCTGGCAAACCAAGAGGACCTAAATGGCTTTCTTGTGGAACTCCCGAATGATTGAAATTAGTTTTCGAAAAATTCGAACCTAATTTGACAAATTGCTGACGGTGTTTTAAGTAACTCATTACCCAACTCAGTAAAGTAGCGTGGAAACCCAAGCCCAAAAATGTACGCTCTAAAATATGAAACTGAACTAGATCAAAAGCTTTAGCGAAATCTGTGTAGATAGCATCCACTTGAAAGTGTTGTTCCATACTGTAAAGACAAAGGTTGGTAAAAAGGATGCTGAGCAAATTGGTCGTTGATCCAACAGAATCTCAAATGAAAGGTCTTTTCCAGTACTTTATTTCATTATATGACGGCAAGAACCAAAACCACCGAAGAACTGGGATATATGACTTGAATATGATTATTGCAAACAACATATTTCAGTTTTTTTTTTTCGAAATAATTGTTCATAACTTAAAAAAAAAAAAGGACGTAAGAAAACCATATTAAGCTACGTTTTATACACTCAGAGATATTCAGTTTTAAAGTCTTGAATAAAAATTATTTCAGCACTGGCTTTATACACCAATATCTTTAAAACTTCAGTGGTGACGTATATTTTTTTAGCACCACCAAAAAGCTGTTTTTGAAACCTTCAATTATATGTATAATAAAGTGTGCTTTGCTCAATAAATACCTGCTTATAAACAAAAATTGTTCCAAAGACACCTTATAATGCTTATTTGTAGATCGGGAAAAGTAGATTCTAAGTTAAAAACAAAAAAATTATACAGTCTAAGGATTGGTATCGACGTATAATTTCACTCTACATTTGAATCTACCTAATAATTTTAATTGAAGCAAATGCAAATACACTCTGATTCGGCGGTTTAAGATATTATTTATTTAAAAATCTAAAACATTTACCGGACCGGAGTATACAGTTTAAGTTTTTATGTTTGATGATAATAAATAATATCTCTGTGACCAAATAAGGTATGCACCAAGTGCCTCCGCCACCAAGGTCCGCTGCCGAGCGAGCGCCAGCCGCAAGTGGTTAAGCCACTATTTACTAATATAACTTGTTGTTTGCCCGATGCGTTATATGGTTTTCGATAGCCTTAGTTAATGGGGTTATATGGTTGCAGAAATATTTATGGCCATCAAACTTAAAAACTTAAACGATACACTCCGGTTCGGTAGATGTTTTTTTTTTAAAATAAATAATGGCTTAATTGGCCGAACCAGAGTGTATTTGCATTTAATTAATTTAAATTACATAATTAGGTAGATTAAAATGTAGAGTGAAATTATACATCTATACCAGTCCTAAGACTGTATAATTTGTTTGTTTTTAACATTGAATCACTTTTCCTGTTCTATAAGCATAATAAAGTGTCTTTATATTTGTATTGGTGAATCGTCAAAAGATGAGTAGTAGTAGGCATGATCGATATTGAAAAATCGTCGACGTTAACATCGATAAGTCAACATCGAAGAACCAATCTCGATGTCAAAAATTATCGAATCAGAAACACTGATTTTTTTTTAAACATCGATGTTTTTAATACATTTTTTTTGACACAAAAATGCAATACGTTACAAATTCAAAATACCTTCCTTGTTTTGAAAATTATAACGATGTTCTTTAACGATATTTTCCGCCATAACATCGATGAGTTAAAAATATTAAGATCCAGGCCGAATTTTCTATACAAAAATATATCGAACAAGTTGCCATGATTTATTCTATTTCGCTGATTTTAGTGTTTGAAAATCGATCTTGAATTATCGTATGTACAAAAAATCATGTGTAAACGTAGCCTGAGCTTTTAGAACATCGATGATTTAAATGATTGAACATCGATCTTAAGTTATTATGAATCAATGAACATCCAACACGTCGTAGGTAAGAAAAATCTTTTGTAAACTGTGTCTTTCCTTTCTGAACATTGATGATTTTAATGTTTGAACTTCGATATTAAATTATTGCGCATGAATAAACATCTATAAGAAGTCATTTATACAACAAATCATGTTTAATTGATGTATAGTATTGGACCTGTTATAGAAGATTGTTTTTATTTAGAGATTTTAGGGAGTCGACACTGAATAAATATTCAGGATTGATTTTATAATAAAGATCATTCAATGTGTAGCAATCAGTAGAAACGTAAGTGTTTTATTTATTTCTGAATACACTACATGGTGCCTTAGCTTTCTGAACATCGATGATTTTAATACTTTGAAAACCATTGAAAGCTAAAATAAATTTTCCGTCCAACATCGATGTTTTTTCGTCTAACAGCGATGTTTTGCAAACATCGATAAACACCTTACCAATTTTTGTTCATCTCTCACAATTTGAATGAGTTTTTTTCTGACATTTGATTTTAAATGTATTAGTGCTTCTTGAGTGGATTCTGATTTTAAATCAAGAATCGAATTTCTCTTCTCAGAATCGTCAGAAGCGTACTTTTTGTGCCAATGGAATTGTTTCAGAAGATTTCCGTACGCTTTTGGACGCTTCCGGACGGCCAAAGGAAGATGGCATAAGGCTGTGCGTAGTCATTGGTGCCAGAAAGCGATACGAGAAGCGATGTGACATGCGATTCATGATGCGATAATTATATGCGACATAGTGCGCACAGTAAAAGCGATTTTGTGCGGTTGTGTTGCTCGATTGTTTAGAGTCGAAACAATATGGATTCGTCATCAAAAGATGAATTTGTTTGGTCCCAAAGTGGAGGCCTTTCGAAAACGGTTGATATCTAAAGTTCTGGGTTCATTTCTTTATCTAAATCAAAAAAAAAAAATATTTATCGCTTTATTTAATTTAATTTCTTCATAATTATTTCCACCAAAGTTATCACAAAATTGCACCTTAAGCACTGAAATTAGTTTTTTTTTTTTATTTTTAAACGTTAAAACAAACAATATGAACCTTCTGGCTTATAAAAGTGGTCAGAAGAGTTTGTGAACGGGATGCTTGCGATAGGTGTGCGAGAAACTCGCAACACTCGCATCAAATATCGCTTCACTGTGCGCACGTAAAGAATAAATGTAAATATTTTAATCGCACGCAAACGGTTCTCGTATCGCATCGCTTTGTTGCACCAGTGTACGCATAGCATAAGGCTGCGCGTACAGTGGTGCAACAAAGCGATGCGATACGAGAATTGTTTGCGTGCGAGAAAAATATTTGCATTTATTCTTATATATGTACATACGTCCGCACATGGAAGCGATATTTGATGAGTGTTGCGAGTTTCTCTCATACCAATCGCAAGTACCTCTTTCACAAACTATTCTGACCACTTTTGAAAGCGCATATCGAGTACCTTGTCGCATCGCTTCTCGTATCGCATCGCTTTGTCGCACCACTGTACGCGCAGCCTAAGACTATACATAGCTCCGCATAATAACGGTAAGTCAAAAGTTAAAATTTTTCTCCAAAAATCCAAAATATAAACCCATTCGCTATAAAGTTACAAGTCCACGAAGTAAATAATTATTATCATAAACGTTTACACGTAAATTGGAATAATTTTCTAATTTTACTAAGAACCTGGTTTTTTATTTGTTCAGTATCTTAAAAGATAAAATTCCAAGAAATATAAAGTTTCCAGTATTTGACTAAAAATTGATTTGAGTATTGAATAAAAAAAAAAATAGTTTGAAATTTTATTTTCATTTTTTTGTCAAAATGTTTGCTTCACAAAGTTATTACAGAGGATAACATTTTGTTTAGATCAAAAAAGAATTATTTTGAGCTCGAAAAATTAAAACAAAGTTTGGGCTTTGTTGCGAGAGACTACTCCGAAAAAATCTAGTCGACAAAAGTCGATCCGAAATTCTTGACACAATTAAAGTTTATCAAATAGAAAAGTCAAACAGAAAAATCCATATAAATTCATAAAAATCATGTCATCAAGCTATGGCAACTAAAAAACTTATTATATCTCGAAAAGAACTGATCGTATTTGAAAAACTTTTATTTAAATTTGGAAGAGTAATATTAGTTTACTTTAAGATGTAAACATTTTTTTTTTTTTTTTTGAAAAAAATTAATTAATATGTATAAACCTCAAACAAAGCAAGAGAGCGATTTTTCGCTTTTTTTGTTTAGATGTCCTAAGAACCACAAAACTGTTAAAGCACACAACATACTCGAAAACATGTTAGTTTTTTCCCGCAATAACACCACTGCACTGTTAGCCTGGCGGCTAAGTAAGAGGCCAGTTATAGCTATCATTGAAAACCATAATTGAAAAAGTTAGCTGTTGATTTTGAGACCCTTCGAAAGCTTAATCATTGAATATTTTAATGCAGAAATATAGCTTACGACTTCAAAATTATTTCTCCACCAAAAAAATTCATTTTTACCCATATCTTCCCGATAACGTAACTTTTAATTTTTTCAATGATCATTGGTAAGGTAGTTCATCATTGAAAAAATAAAAGTCATTTTATGAGAAAAGTTGTGCCAAATTGAATTTTTTTTTACCTAGAAATAGTTATTAAGTCAATTAGCTTTACTTTGGCATCAAAATAATCAAAAGACCTCTGTGATCGACCATTTTCAAGAAAAACGTCATTTTATAGGGTTATAATTATTATAACTCTTTTTTATTGTTTATAACCCTTTTATCACGAAGCGAAATCTCTGAGAATTCAAATCTCATTTTTTCAGAAAATACGTATTTTCCCCAACTGGAAAGTTAGTTGGCAACTTTAAACTTTCAAAATTTTTAAAATTGGATCAAATTGAATAATTTTATAAACAAAATATCAAAGCATTGGCACAAGATATTTCTTGTATGCACAACAAAAGTGATGTGCATTGGCAGGCACGTAGCAAGGGGGGCTTGAGGGGCTGAAGCCCCCCCCCCCGAAATAATTTTTAATTAAAATTAAACATAAAGAGTTTAAGCTTTCTGGAAAAAAATAAAAAAATCTTTAAAAATAAGGAGAATATATAGGTAAAGTTTAATGTTTTAAAAACAAGAGACTATTTAGGTATTTATTTAATATGAGACGACTACACTTCAATTTCTTGGTTCACTTTGAAATCACTTTAAAATCCAAAAAACTGAGGGGCTCACACACATTAACAAATTTTCTGTGTACGCATGTAAAAAGAAGAAGGAGAATCTAGTTTTTTTTCATATGCACCGAGAAATAGGGAGAGAAGGTCAAGTACCCAAACAGTCATTTTGTTTTAATTTCCACCACTTTTTTTTTAACTTCAGTTTTGTAGGTAGCGCGGCGAAGATGATTGCTTTTTTATCTTTTTTTTCTTGTGAAAACTTTAAGAAATTTCCAATCAAAAATACAAGTTTACCGTTTATTATATGCATAATTGTGGGAATATGTTATGTAAAATAGTATTTAGAAAACTTTTATGAATGATAAATAAAAAGTTTTGAAATGAAAAAAATCTCTGTTTGTTTGTTTTTTTTTTTTGAATAGAAAGGGAAGTTTCTTTTTAAAGGCTCTCCCAAACCAATGCGCAACATTCGTTGCAGCGAAGAAACATTCGTCAGTCAAAATTAATTCATATGTTTCTCCGCCGCGTTGGTGTGGGCACTCTCATATATCACCATGTAAATGTCTTAGAAAGGTAACAATTACAGCTCTAACTGATGAGGTCCACTGTAATTGTTATCAGGACCGAAACGCATTGGACTAAAGGTCGCTTAAATACTTTTTATTGAATTTAATTCAATACAGTTCACTAAAATAAAAACAAAAACAATATAACTTCTATTGTTTAGGTTTTTTCTTTCTTTAAACCTCACAAGTACAACGTGAGTTGTGATCTGCCAAGGAGCAGATCATAATTTTTAAGTTCTTATGAGGCGAATTCACCACGAGTTATGAGGTTATTGTGACTTGAAAGGCATCAGTGAGGTTGCCAGAATAAGGCTGATAGATATAGCTCATACAATTTCATACAAATAATATTGTGCAGAGTCGGCATCTGAAGTGTAGTTCCGCTGAAGTTGAGTGCGGTCTTGCCTTAAGTCCAGTCTATGACGGTGCTCACATTGGACTGACGCCTCCGACTATTTTTGATTTCACAAAATAAGACGTCAAAAAAAAAGATTTCTTCCGAATCAATTCAAATGCAAACAACACATTTCAAAATGTCATAAAAAAACATGCACCAGATAGCAGGAAAAAACGACTTCTGCGCCTTTGTGAAACGAGGTTCATTAAAAGGCACGACAGCATTATTTCCTTTCTTAAGCTATTCCAATGCATTTAAATAAACCTTGAAGAAATAATGAGCAGGACATGGGCGATGTCTTCAAAAGCTTCCACTCTTGTGGCAGCAGTTCAAAAAAGTGTTTTTCTTATAAGCCTAGTTGTTTGTGAAAAACTATTCAGTTAAACGCGGCCCTTATCAGTTTTCCTGCAAAAGAAAACATTAGATTTTGTTTCTGCGATAGAACATACAAAAGAAATCCTTAATTTGTTAAAGAACATAAGGGAAAATTCCGAAAATTTTTTTAAAGAAGTTTTTAAATCTGCATCGCAACTTGCCGAAGACTCATTTGAAGTTAAAATAAGAGCTCCCAGAATTTCGTCAAAGCAAACAGAACGTGCTAATCCAGAGACAACATCTACTGAGGTATATTTTAGGATTTCTATCCTTATTCCCTGTGTAGATTCATTAATACAAAATCTATCTGACAGATTCATGGTGAACGAAGACATTCTACCATCGTTTCAAGCTCTTCTTTCCAGGTTTTGCTGCAGGTCATCGAGTTAACCAATTGGAAAAGCTTACTCCTTACTTTGACAACACAATTTCGTTGTCAGCAGTGAAAGCTACATGCATGACATGAGTACATGCTCTGGTGTGAGAAAATATCGTCGATTGAAGATTCCACCGAAGTTTTAAAAGTTCTTGATTTTTGCGATAAAAACTACTTTAGAGCTATCAACTTCTTGCAAACAGTTTTGGCCACCCTTCCAGTGACAACAGCTAGTATTGAGAGAACCTTTTCAACGATGAAACGAATAAAAACGGTGTCCCGAAGCGTTATGGGAAATCAAAGACTAAGTGGAATTGCTATGATATCTATCCATTCGGATATTAATGTGGATCCAGATGAGGTAATCGATCTCATGTCGAAAAAAAAATCAAGGCGTCTACTTCTAGTCTAAAAAAAAATTGTAAGAAATTATGAGTTAAGTCATATTATTTTGTTTTACCTAAACTAAAAGCCCTAATTTTTCTTTTGTTTTATATAAACTTAAAGTAATTAAAATTTTCGTTTTCGCCAAAGCTCTTTTGTTTTAACTAAACTAAAAGTCACGTGTAACGATTAATATATATTTTTATCTGCTTGATTGTGTATAAAGTTAATTATATTGCATACTTATTACGAAGTTTTATTTGTAATACGTAAAAGTTTTAAAATGTAATTTAATTTAATTTAATTTCATTTAAAAAAGAAAACGAACTAAAATTATAACATTGTAACTCCGGCAGTCGGCATTCTCTGTCATATCTTAAAACTTGTTGTTGAACCAAAAAAAAATTATTTGTAACAACTTTGAAATAATTGAATCTATCTTACTTCATTTAAAAAAATATAAAAAATCAATAAAACAAATTATTATGTTCATAGTTTTATATTATTTGTTTATAAAATTGCACGTTATTCTTCAAAGCAAGCTCCCCCCGAAACAAAATGCTGGCTACGGGCCTGTGCATTGGGGTGTCCCACAATCACCGGCCCATTCGATTTTATTAAAATATTAGAATTAGAACTGAATTTCATTTTTTTTTTAATTTTATTTCGTTGATAATTTAAAAAAAAATTTTTTTGCTATGCTAATTTTAAATAATTATAATTAAGTTTTCATACTAAAAAAGAAAAAATGATACTTAATACCGTGTTTTGTAAACAAAAATCATACCAAAGTGAAAAACGGCCTAAGCAATAAGCATGCCAAAATCTCTAATCCACACAGAAAAACAAAAAATGTGCTAAATGTTCTGTAAAAATAAAGAATCGGTTGCAGTTTGGTAAAGTTAAGGCCAGTTAAAAGAAACGAGATCAAAAATCATAAAGAAGAGTCAATAGGCTATTGAATAGACCTTTTAGTAAGGAACGATTGCGTTCACGGGTTTTTATTATTGATCATGTTTGTGTGGAACTTAAGCTTTCTTAAAACACAAAATTCGCTAACTTCATCAATTCCTTTCTGAGAAAATGGTCACATTGGTCATTTTTCAATATTGTCGGTATAACTCGAAAACTGAGCCGAATTTGTGAATTAAACTTAAGAAACTTTTCGTAGGAAATTAGATTTTCTATCAAAATCGGTGGTTTAAAAAATTTTATAAAAAAATTTAAGTAGGGAAATTTGCAAAAACTTACCGACAAAAAATCGAAAAATCACTGATTTTAATTTTTTTCTTACTAAATTGCTCATAACTTTTTTTGGAGCAAAGGTTTGCGCGAGATATATCTGAATGAAACAAAGAAGATGCTCAAGCCTTTAATATGACGGATCAACATTTTTTTTGGATGCAAATTGGCGAAAATATTTCCTATTAAAAATTACCCTTTTTATATAAGCCTTACGTAGCATCTTTTTGACTTGCATTTCATTGGTACTATATGGCAAGTTTCTCATTCTTGAAATAATTTTAAGTAGAGAATTTTGTGATGTGTTCTGTCTGGGCAATTGATTTTAATATACCTGCATAACATAGATTTGTATAATTGTAATCATTGTTCTAAGATAGTATTATAAACTTTAAAAAAAAGCAAAATTATCAAACGCACATTAAAGTTTTTAATTGCCTAAGCAAGATGTTGGCTACTATTCAAAAGCGCAAACTATATTAGTCGCGATTTCCAATTCTTTTCATATATTTTTGTCTTATCTGTACTTACCATAAAAAATAGTTTCTCTCCTTTTGGTATAATTCGTACCAAGTAAGAAAAATGCACATGTGATTGGAGTAGGTGATTCCAGCTTATTCCTTGGAATTTTCGATTTGACCGTCATACTATAAAGACCACTTGGATCTTGATCCATTTGGGTAAGCACAGACTCTAACCTCCTTGTATTAAAACTAAATCATATGAAAAAAGAAACCAAGTATTCAAAATAAGGTACATTAATAGTTAACCGTGTGTAGGTGTAATACATACAGCACAGATAAAACGGGTTGTGGAAAAACATTCTGAACTGTGCAAATTACATCTACATTGCTTTCTTCTACGTCTATTCTTGTCTCCAAGCCAAATTCAGATTCAGGAACTTTTGTCAGAAATAAAAAAAAAAACATTATTTTCCGAAATAGAAGAATATATAAAATCTAAATAGACCAATTATTTGGAGGCGAGCACTCCTTTTATCAGTGGACTCAAATGTCTGGACCGAACATGTGTATTCACCCGTCATATTCCAATCGGGCTTATTAATCGATATAACTCCGGGATTACCTTCCAGCGAGAATATTTTCGTGTCAATCTTCGATTTCATGAAACCCTAAAAAACAAGCATTTATACTAAGTTAGTTGTATCGATTCAAGGTTATTTATCACAGGACAGTGCTTTTTTGTCTTTACCATCGCAAATCCTTTGACAGACGGGATCCATTGATAAATTGAGTTGTTATTAAAAAGCCATTTCAGAACAAATCCCTTCTCCCTTGGCCCCAATTCATACTCGCAATCCAAAATTAGTGGTTCGGATTCCCCATTGCGATCCAATGTATACATTTGTGGCACTTTTAAGTTTGTTATTCTCACAGAATTCGATACTAGATAGATAGATAAAGATACGAAAAAAATATACTGCATACATAAATCTTAATTATATATACGAGTATAGGTAACGATGATATTGATATCAACGAGGAATATTACTACGAATAGGATATGAAAATAACATGCTTCGTTTGTTATAATGTTTCTTATTAAAATCACTAAGGAAACGAATTATTATAGATAATTATATATCAGCAGTGCCTGCCAATAGACACTTACCAGAAAGAAATGTAAACCAAGCTAGTATGAAAATAAATAATGCATATCTATTTAAAACAATATTCATATTTAAATACGATGCGTTTTGGGTCTGTTGTATATTGTTTTGTTTAAAACAATTTTTTAATCAATCGCATTTGCATCCACTCGATGATGATGATGTTTTTATTAAATTTATATAGATTACAAAATTGATAAAAATATCTGCAAACTTTCTCGAAAAGAAATAATATGCATACATAATTGACTAAGCCTTTGAGAATTCATTAGTCGCTTCTAACTTTGTTTTTTTTTTTATTCAAGGATATTTATATCACATTTTCATTGTAACTAATTATATTTTTATCGTTGTGTTTTTGTTATGTAATTTACTGTTTGCTCACTTATTATAAATTTTCACTATGCATTGTCTGTTGTTTCTTTTTTTCCACAAAATCGTCTAATTTAGCTTCGAGGATATATGAAAATCTCCTGTTTCTTCCCGAATTGAATTTAGATTTTTCCCCCAAAGCTTTGGCGATTTTGTGCGCATGATTGGGTTTAAAGCTTGAGTATCGAAAAAAAGGATTTTTCGACATTTTGTTATTATTCAAGTCCATTATTCGGAAGGGTACACAATTTTAGTACAATTTATGTCAAATAAGAAGTTTAACAAAATCACCGAAGTAAGAATATGTTCAGGTATTGATGCAATCGTAGCTTTGGAGCACCGAATAATTGAGTATTAATAAAATTAAAAATCGGAAAACGAATTGTTAGTTGCATCATAAGTAATTTTAAAGAAAGAAAAACAATATCATCTTAAAATAAATTATTTAGGGGAGGGGGGGGGGGTTCATTTTAGGATGGGGAAGATTTTAGGCAATTTAAAAAAAAGGAATAAAGAAAACACTACTTGATTGCAAGTATCTGTTAACATTTCAAATGCTACCAACTTAAAAATAAAAAAAAAAAAAAAAACAAATAAAAGTTATATTCTAGTTCTAGAATTGAATTTCTAGAAATTAAAGAAAAGGAAGTATTAATATTCAACTTTGTTTAAAAAAGGGAGTTACTCCATACTATACCAAAATGTATAACAGTTTTGCGGTTCAACAGGTTAAGGGTATGTTGGTGGGCAATTCCGTATCCAGACAAGTATTTTGGGAAAGGGGTGGGGGGTGATGCGTTGATTTCGAATATGACCTTCTTTATGAGTGTTTCCAGATATTCAATTTTAACAAAAATATGCACTGTGCACTTCAGACCCCCTGAGTCTGAAGCAAGGCCGTAGGCAGACAGATATTTCGGGGGGTGGATGTGATTTTCAAAAAAAAATTGTATTTTAATTTTTAGTCCTGATTCTTGAATTTAACTAGCTATCAGCAAGTTATAAATAAATTGGGTGGTGTAACGGCTCGTAAAGAACCAGAGCCTAGTGACTAACAACTCGCAACCATCCCTGTGTGCGCATCTCGACAGAAATAAAAGGGACCTACAATTTAATGCCGAATCCGAACGGCTAGACGAGAAGCACTTATTCATGACAAGTGATACTCCTGGAGGTTTTGTGAATTCCTCGCAAGGGGCAGTAGCCCTGAAACTTTTTAGTTTTTAGGTCACAAAATTTTAGTCGATTTAGTACGTTGTTAAATCATTTTTATTATGATACTAGGTTATAAATAGTATTTTGTTAATTCTAAACGAATTAAGCATCGTACTATCTCCTAAGTTAAGTTTTACAAAAAACATAACATAATAATACACCAAAGAAAATAAAAAAAGTTTTGAACAAAAAGATATACGTTTTGTTTACAAACCGTTGTGTTTGCTATTTAAGAGAGTTTTTATTTCTCTCCAATAAAAATATTCCCTCCTGTCTTTGAAAGCACAGTTGAGGTGAGTACAAAATCACAAAACATCTTCAATTACACGATTCAAACAAACTCGATTTTTTTTTTATAAAACTGAAAACAATTAAACTTTATTATTATTCAATAATTAAAATAATAAACGCTATACTACTATTATTTAAATTAATAATACTAGAAATTAGACAACAAAAATAAAAACCACACGAATAGACAAACACGCTTAACGCTTCACTTTGACATTAACTTCTGACATCACACTAACAGCTGAAAAAACAATAGCGTCCTTAATTAAAAAGACCAATATGCAGGATAGTCAAGTCAACAAATTGGACAAACTTTTGACTGCTATTGAAAACCTTGCGACAAATTTAAGAAAAGAAATTAAAGATCAAACTGAAACTTTAGAACAAAAATTAAACTCAATAATAGATAGAAATAACATAATTGAAGAGAAACAAGAACATCTAGAAAAGAAAAGAAAATATTTAGAGAGATGTATGACGAGGAAAAATCTTGTTATTTACAATATAAAAGAAACCGAAAAAAGCAACGAAGAATTAGTAGACACTATTTTACACCTCTTAAACACTATTCTCGAAATAAAAGATGAATATTTCGAAATCAATTTTGTAAGGCGGTTAGGAAAGACAACACAAATAATAAAAGATACTATAATGAAAAACAAAACTAAACTGAGACATTATAAAGAGGACATTATCTATATAAAAGAAGACTACATAAAAGAAGATTTTAATACGAGAGTCCAAGAAAATAATGCATTTACCAAACAGCAATATGATCAAAAACTGACATCAGAAAAAAACATTGAAAAGAAACAAATACCTAAAAGAAATCGACAATCTGACAACGATCCAAATGCAAATGACAATGAACCAACATTTTCGAATAGATTGAAGAGACCAAAAACAAACGAAAAAGTACAAAATAAGAAACAACAGCATTCATAGATTTCTGCAATCGAACCAAAAAGAAATTAATAATATGAATAATGACCAACACAACAACTAGCAACAAAAGAAACAAATTTTGAATAACAATGACACTACCCCAAGCTGATTAGCCATCGTGGGGAATGACGGCCAACACCCTGCAAACTACCCATCAAACGAAGACCAATCCAAAAACACTCTAGACCTTAGCTACAGAAGCAAAACAAACAGAACTAGGACTAGCATTATGAACTATCAACTGGGATATACTGGGACTATCAGAGCTAAGAATTTTTGGACAAAACATAATTGAAAACCAGAATGATATATTCTGTTACATTGGTGAGACCATAGGATTACATGGAGTTGGATTCCTTATCAAAAAGAGTTTAAGGGACAGATTAATAAATGTACGATTTTTTAGTGAAAAGGATTTGTAGTCTATGTTTAAAAATACAAATCAGAAAAATGACGATAATTCAAGTTTATGCCCCGACCAAAACAGCAACTGAAGAAGTAATTTCGAACTTCTATAATTTATTAGACAAAGTATATAATGGAACAAAAACAGAGATAATGTATGTTGTAGGAGATTTCAACGCCAAGTTGGGAAAACAGATTGACAAGGATGAAGAGGTAATGGGACCGTTTGGATACGGACAAAGAAACAAAAGAGGAGACCTGCTTATAAATAGGCTGGAAGAGACGAATCCCAGATTTGCGAATTCTTTCTTTAAAAAGAGATATCAACGGAAATGGACCTGGATTCACCCGAATGGGAAAACAAAGAACGAAATTGACCTAATCCTAACAAATAAACTGAAAACTATTAATGACATCTCCGTATTAAATAATTTTAAATTTGATAGTAACCTTAGGCTAGTAAGAGCAAAAATTAAAGTAGACCATAATACATTGAAAAGAAACAAACAAAACTTAGTATTCCTAGAATAATACCAACCGAAAATATTGAAAAATATAATGATATCATTAAGAGAGAAATTAGACTTAA